>JAYESD010000003.1:47051708-47399451 GCA_036927565.1 Tuctoria greenei
GATTACAAGTAATGTTTTCTTGAAGATAGTAACATGAATTTTGTATATTTTATTTGCATATTTACTGATTATCTAATTAAAACAGGATGGCGTCAAAGAAGGGTAAGAAGGTGCCGCCGACGAGGGGGTTCTACCCCTCTAGACCTGAGGATGCTTTCACTGGTGCCTCGTCGACTGGGAGCAGATGCTCTCAGCTACTGGGGCACGTTCTGAGCAGCTCTAGAACTTCGTCATAGGTAAATTTCACTGGTTGTTGACAAATTCTTTAAATTCAATTTCATATTAAACTTACTTATGTAATATTTGAATGTTGTAGTCCTCACCGGCTGACTCAGAGGCTGCGGCACCAGTTGACCTTGGCTACCCTTCGGTGAGCTAGCCCTCGGCTGGTGAGCCTTCTGTTCCTGACCCTTTTGACTCGGCTGGTGACGAGCCTTCTGGGTCACCTGACGTAGCACCCCAGCAGACGCGGAGGACGAGGAGGACTCACTTTCTCAGTCCTCCACCGGTCCATTCACAAAGGATCGTGATTCGTCCGGTCGGAGACAGGTAACAAAAATTATAGTGTTCAATTCTGGTTTCTTTTGGTTACTTAAGTAATGAATCTATAAATATCTTGCAGGGTTTGGGATGACACGTCTTTCACCGGTGAGAGACACCAAAGACCGGTGAACGGCGTCCTCGAGTCCTTAGTGCATTTGCACTATCCCTGGGTCATCGACGGGGTGCCTGCTCTTTCGTGGGAGGACTACACACGCGTCCATCACCAGGAGCACAACAGTCTTCAGGATGTCGTATGGGTCAATTTTATGGTAAGTATGTTAAAAATAGTTTCTAAGTTTTAACTCTTAAACTCTTGTAATGAACATCTCTTCAATATATTCTTTATCATAGGCAAGGTTTACTTTAGAGGACCCGAACGACCCTCGCTTGGTTGAGGATGCGAGGAGAGTGTTTCACTACAATGCTACCAAGGCGCTTCAACAAGCTTTGTCGAATGCTCGTATTCAAATTATTAATGAGCACTTGAAGGCGAACCAAAACCACGTGCTACACTTTTGGCAAGAGAGCGAGAGACATCTGACAGAGGAGGAGTATGCCCAGATACGTGGGGTGTAGTAAGTATTTTTTTTGATAATTTCCTCGATGGTATTTTTAACGACTTCCAACAGTGCGCAGGGCCACGTGAGCTGGTTGCAGGGTCAGACCGATGCATTTCGGGCCGTTTGTTGTTATAGGGCTAGCGATGAGTTTAAAGCTAAGTCTGAGAGGGTTCGAGATTACAGAGGGGTCGAGGGGAAGAGCAGGCACGACCAAGATAACCACTTGCATTTAGCTAAACGCATGGTAAGTGTATGTAACTTATGTTTATATATTCATAATATATTGTTCGTACTAACACATATTGACAGGAGCACGAGATGGGGGTGCCGCCGACACCTACTGAGATCTGGAAGAGTGGTCACAGGGACCCTTCTCAGCCGACGGGGTGCAGTCAGGTTGCAGCCGAGCGATTGATAAGTTTAGAAATCATTCATATTAAATATAACTATATAGATTGTTGAACTTACACAGTTTTCTTGTTTTGCAGGCTAAGTAGGGGGAGGAGGCTAGGAAGATACACGATGAAGATTTCGATTTGGAACGTGAACCAATCGATCATCAAGTCGTGTATGCAAGCGGAGGTGGAAAAGCACACGGAAGGTGAGTTTACAGGTCATTTTATCATTTTCAATTCAAAGTATTCAAGATATTTCAATTTCATATTACTGACTCTCTTTTTTATAGGCTTGCCATATTCGACGGAGTTGTCGACTCGAGGGCGGGGAGACTTGCGAGAGGCAACTCCACGCAGGCTTCGTCGATGGGCACGGCAGGTCGCCGCGTATCATAGAGGGACATTGAGGTGCAGTTCCTCCGATAAACTGTAGAAGAGAACCTAAGGCGACAGGAGGAGGCGAAACGCCAAAGGATCATGATGGAGGCCACAATCTCTTACCAGGCAGCCTGGCTGGCGCATATGCGGGACACAATGGAGGTAACAAAATGAAAACTAAAGTTCTCATTAATTCAGCATAAATGATTTACTAGTAGGTAACATTTAATGTTTGCAATGACAGGCCATGGCTCGGGCGCAAGGTCTGGGGGAGATCCAGCTACCGCCAATACCGGGCCTTCCAGGTGATCCTTCTTCTGCAGGTCAGGTAATTTTCTATGTTAACTTATTCTAATTTTATCTCAATTTAACAAAAATAAAGCGAGAAAATAGAGTGACAGTGAGAGATAGTTATATAGAGTGAGAGATGGAGTTAGAAGAGGGAGGAAAATAGGGAAAAAAGATTGAGATAGAAGAGAGAGGGAGATAGTTAGATAGAAGAAAAGGATTGAGATAGAAGAAAGAGAGAGATAGAAGAAAGAGAGAGATAGAAGAAAGAGTGAGAGATAGTTAGATAGAGTGGGAGAGGAATGAGGAGAGAGAGGGAGATGTAGATGGAGATAGAGGGAGAGGAAGATAGAGGGAGAGAGGGAGATGTAGATGGAGACAGAGGGAGGAAGATAGAGGGAAAAGGATAGCATTAGAGAGATAGAGTGAGAGAGAAAGATAGATTGAGATAGAGAGAGAGAAATGAAAAGAGTGAGGAAGAGAGGGGGATCTAGATGAAGATAGAGGGAGAGGAAGGGAGGGAGAGAGATGTTGATGCATTTATATTCTAACTTTAAGTTTCATTAATTGTAGGGATCTGCGACGGCTGCACAAACTCCGTCACCGTCGCTACCGCCACCTGGAATGAGGCACGATGAGGACTTCGACTTCGGTGGTGGCTTCAGTGGTGGCTTCAGAGGTCAGACGGGTGAGTGAGCCCTTGTTTCCTTTGTTGATGGTCATATGAGATGTATCGACGATATTGTGATGTTGTTTGTGATTGTGATGCTATTTGTTATTGTGATGTTGTTTGTAATGCTGTTCTATAATTTTGGCCATCGGCCCGGGTAGTATTTTCTGTTTAAAAAAAACAGAATTTGCGGTGGCTTTTTATACAGTATCGTGCAAATAATGTTCCAAGCCGTCGCAAATAGCCGCGTGGGTCTCGGAGGAGGACACGTGAGGCCCTGCCGGCTGAATTTATTTGTGACGGCCTGGCCGTCGCAAATAGGGTTTAAATTGCAATGGCCTGGCCATGGCAAATACAGGTGCAGGGCCCACCAGCCCCCAGGCAATAACTTGCGACGGCCGCTGTGAGGCATCGCAAATAGCCTTATTTGCGATGGTGGCCGTCGCAAATAAGCTTAATTTCGAAGAATTATTTGCAACAGCCAAAAACCGTCTCAAATAAGAAAAGTCGCCGCAAATAGCTTATTTGCGACGGTTTTTACCTTATTTGTGACGACCCTGGCCATCGCAAATCATCGGGATTCCTATAGTGTACCAAAGCTAGTACAAACTAGCGCCGGAGCTCGCCAAAGCTAGTCGGAACTAGTTAACCCAAAAACCGGAGCTAGAAAAACATGTCGGAGCTAACCAACATAAGTCAATCCTATCAAAACATGCCGGAGCTATCAAAGACATGCTGGAGCTAAAGACAAAGCTCACCGGAGCTACCCAAAAAAAACATGTCGAACCTAGAAAAAAAAGTCAGACCTATTGTCGGACCTTGCTAAAAAGATGTTATGGAAGCATTCAAAACTTTTATTGTCAAAGCCAATGTATTTAGCACTCATAGGTTTCACAATCTCCCCCTTGATGAATGCATTGGCAACACCACTTAAATCCGAACATTGGCTTATTCACATTAAAAGTTTTGAAAACAATTTCTCCCCCCTTTGTAAAACAGAAATAAAATGAGAAGAAAAACAAATTCTCCCCCTGAGAAGAATCGTGTCAAAAAAATAATTGTGAATATGTGCAATGTGTAATCAATTTCTCCCCCTTGCATACTTATCTTTAAAAATTCATATATTATCTCTCCCCCTTTGACAATGTATTCAGCAAGGTTCAAAAGAGAAATTTCACATGTTATGAGCATATTATAACATATACATATAAACAAAGCTCATCCAAGACATACTATCAAGTAACTTACACTATCACATCAATGAGATACATAAAATAGTGTAAGCCATGCTAGAGATCAAGTGTAATTTTTAATTTAAGCAAGTCATGATCTCACAAACTTAACTATTTCAAAATCTGAAAGCATGACACTTGTTTCTGCATTTTATTATTTTTCAAAGCACAAATTTAGATCATATGATATTTGGAAGAGATTATATATGCATCTGCCTTCTTCTAACCAACAAAGCCAAGCCTATGTCATTTGACAATCAGAAGCTTAAGGACATGGTTTTAGTCATACACAACTTCTTCCAAGTTCATATCTAAGTGCAATGATAAGCCATCTCAAAAGAAGAAGTGCGATGCATGCATATTCTCTTGATCTTTGCTCATTTTTATTTGATCATAAAAACTCAACATGTGAGTTGATTACTTGATTAATTCTTTATATTTAAAAGCACTTGTGAGCATGTAACAAGTTCGAAACAACAAGAAAGTTCGACCATGACCAGATTTAGTGTAAGTAATTATTCCAATTACTAGACAAGGCAAAAACTACAAAATGTATAACATGAGTAATGTAGTAAGAACTTTTAGCATGTAAAAGGAATCACAAAGTCATATATGTATGAAATACTATGCTTATACTATTTTAATTTCAAATTCACACATAGACTTCTCAAGTTTCAAAACTCCCCCTCAATGTAAGCCATGAGGATGCATAACCCTATTTCACTACGAATGAAACAAAAACGAGTGAAATCCAAAGTTTTTGTAAAAATGTCAGTTAATTGTTGTTCGATATCTACATGGTGAAGTACAATGTTTCTTTTTTCAACATTATCACAGAGAAAGTGATACCTAATGTCAATGTGCTTAGTTCTAGAATGTTGCACGGGGTTTTTAGCAATGCAAATGGCACTAGTGTTATCACCAAACAGTGGAACACAATCTAGATCAACCCCAGAGTCCTTAAGTGTTTGAACAATCTAAAGAATTTATGAGCAAGCACTAGCAGCAGCTACATATTCAGATTCAGCTGTGGATTGTGCAATCGAGTTTTGTTTTCTAGAGGACCAAGTAACTAGTGAATTACCAAGAAAATGACAAGTACCGGAAGTACTTTTCCTATAAATCCTACAACCTCCAAAATCAGCATCGTAAAAAGCTTTTAAAGTAACGGTTGAGGAAGAAGGAAGAAAAATGCCAAATTCTTGAGTTCCATGTAAGTACCTGAGAATCCTTTTGATGGCTTGACGATGTGAAGCACGTGGGGAGGCTTGAAACCGTGCACAAAGACATACGCTGAATTGTATATCCGGTCTTGATGCCGTGAGGTACAAAAGTGATCCGATCATGCTTCTATATTCTTTTTGATCTACAGGTTCACCATCTTCATCAAGTTAAAGTGTTGTTGCTGTTCCCATTGGTGTTCGAAGAGGCTTGCTTTTGTTCATGCTGAAGCGCCTTAGGTGGTCTTTTGTATACTTTGTTTGATGCACAAAGGTACCGTCCTTGGTTTGCATGATTTGTAGCCCCAAAAAGTACGTGAGTTCTCCCATCATACTCATCTCAAATTCTGGACTCATCATAGATGAAAACTTGGACACAAGATCATGAGAAGCACAACCAAATATAATATCATCCACATACACTTGAATAAATAATAAGTCATTGCCATGCTTAAGCACAAAAAGATTTTTATCAACCTTACCCATGGTAAACCCCTTTTCAAGTAAGAATGTTTTTAACCTATCATACCATGCTCTAGGGGCTTGTTTGATACCGTACAAGGCTTTGGACAGTTTGTAAACATGATTAGGAAAATCTGAATTTTCAAAACCCGGTGGTTGTTTGACATAAACCTCCTCATCTATGTAGCCATTAAGAAAAGCACTTTTAACATCCATTTGATATATATTAAAACCTTTAGATGCAGCAAAAGCAAACAAAATTCTTGTGGCTTCTAATCTAGCAACAGAAGTAAAAGTTTCATCAAAATCTAGACCTTCAACTTGAGTGAAACCTTTAGCAACCAACCTAGCCTTATTCCTAACCACAACCCCATCCTCACTTTGTTTATTTTTAAACACCCATTTAGTTCCAATTAAAGTGTGACCTTGAGGTGGAGGTACAGGTTTCCAAACATTATTTCTTACAAAATTTTCTAACTCTTCTTGCGTTGCAATAATCCAAGATTCATTAGTGAGTGCGTGTGATATATCTTTGGGTTCAAAAGAAGCAACAAAAGCAGAATGAGCATGAGAGTTTAGATCGCAAAACCTGGACCATGTGACTCGTTCATGCAAGCTTCCAATCATTTGTTGTGGAGGATGACTTTTGAGAACCCAGAGGGGAGTGGACACTTCACAAGATTATTCTTCTTCATGTTCATCACAAATCGATGAGCTTGTGACTTGACGACGATCTGGATCAACAATGATGGTTGTCGGTGCTGGTTGAAAATCAACATCCGGAGCTGAATCAAAGTCATTAGCTGCTGAATTTTCGGGCAGCAACTCCACTTCTTCCTCATCTTCAACAAAAATGCTCTCCCCCTGCAGATATGGATCCGTACCTGCAATGTTTGACCTAGTACTTGTGCTAACATCATCAAAAGACACTTCACAAGTCTCCACAATTTTTTATAGTGTTAAGTAAAAGAACACGGTAGCCTCTAGTATGAGATGGATAACCAAGAAACATGCCATCAATGGATCTAGGTTAAAATTTATCAAGATTACCATGTTATTAACAAAGCATTTGCAACCAAAGACCCGAAAGTGTGTAACACTAGGCCTATGTCCAAACCGGAGCTCATATGGTGTTTTACCTAGCTTAGCGCGCAAGAAAACACGATTTGAGACATAACAAGTGGTTGCAATCGCATCAGCCCAAAATTTCCTAGGAGTTTGATATTCATCAAGCATAGTCCTAGACATTTCAACTAAGGTTCTGTTCTCTTTTTTTTACAACACTGTTTTGTTGAGGTACATATGGTGAAGAAAATTGATGATTTATTTCATTTTCAGCACAAAAGTGATCAAAAGATTGATTTTTAAATTTAATTCCGTTATCACTTCTAATTTCTTTTAAAGATATTGGGTGATCAATTGATAATCTAAGAAATAAAGTTCTAAAGTGACTAAAAGCTTCATTATTAGATGCCATAAAGTAAACCCAAGAGTATCTTGAATCATCATCAACAATCACAAGAACATACCATTTACCTCCGAAGGATTGAACACGTGAAGGTCCTACAGTGTCAAGGTGCAAAAGTTGACCCGGTTCAGTTTTCATGACCATTGTAAGAGGAGTATGTGAACCTTCAACCATCTTAGCATGTCTACAAGAAGAGCACACAATTTCTTTGTCCCCTTTAAGCTTAGGTAGCCCACGTATGCGATCAATAGCACTAACACGCGTTAGATGATCAAAGCCTACGTGACCAAGTCTACGATGCCAAAAATATAAGTCCTTTGAATCATTAGCAACTAGACACCTATGCTTAGAGGAAGACATATCAAAATCAGCTTTAAAAACTCTTCCAAACCGTGACATGTTAAAAATAAGCTCACTATTTGATTTTACAACTTTGTAGCAATTTTTAGTGAAAATAATTTCCATATTTTCATCTAGCAGTTGTGAAACAGAAAGCAAGTTGTATTTTAAATTTTTAACAAGTGCCACATATTACAAAGTGTAGTGATCATTTACTCTAACTGAACCCTTAGAAATTATAGGAGTTGAGGAATTATCGGTAAAAGTAACATTCTCTACACGTGACACAAAAGAGTGGGAGGAGACCATTCTTTGTTACCGGTCATGTGGCGTGAGCAACCTGAATCCACAATCCAAAAGTTCTCCATACTCAAGCGTGTAACCTACATAGAAGCACAATACGTCGATGACTCAATACTGAGGTTAGTCAAAAGGCATTTAGGAATCCAGTACTGAGTCACACGACGTGCAGCAGGAATAACACGTGAAAGCTGAGATAAAACAGCAGGTTTATGAGCCAAAACTTGAGGATTTTTGTACCCAACTACTGTCCTACGAGATGTTACATGTGTAGTACAAAAAACAGTAGGTTTGAGAGCAAACTTTGCATGTTTTCGACTCATTCCAGCAGGTTGCATGTTCCTATCATTTGGTTTAACATGTGCAGCAAATGTTGCATGAAAGTTATGAGATCTAGCAATCATTCTTTCTTTTTTCTGTTGTTTAGCTAGTCTATAACAAAAATCTATGACATGACCATCTCTACCATAGTAGTTACAATGAAATTTTAACTTTGTGTTCATGTCTAGATAAGCAAACAACATTTTTATTTGACACCGAATGAGACAACACTCCTGCAAATTTAAAAACCACTTCTTTTTGTTTAGGAACTATTTGAATCAAACCACTTCCTAATGTTCTTACAATTTTAGGTGGATATGTCCTAGCATGAGCATGAGAATCAAAACCTAAACCAGTTTTATCATTGCAAGACTAGGAAGAATTCAACAGCAAGTTTAGGTTCTTATTCCCATTACAAAACCGATCTAATGTCCTATGCATGTGTCGGTACCCTAAAAACCATACACCCCCTGAGGTTACAAAGATCTCAAGGGAAGGACGTCTACTCAAATTGAATACCCTCGGAGGCCCACTTGTCAGAAATAACCGGACCTGCTTCTCCAACATGGTTAACCCCTAGGTTGCCACGTGTACTGCCAGACCGGAGCTACTACCCACAAGGGTGAAGCTCCGGGCTAGGTACCGAAACGGCATCTCCGGACTTAACCCCTGACCGAGAGAAGCTCCGGACCTGACACGTGCCAGGTCACCCCGGAGCTTCCCGCTTCCCACAAGCAAGCTCCGGAGCTGCCACGTGTCCAAACGTCGGAGCTGGCCGCCTCAAACCTCCGGAAGACATTGTAACGACTCCGGATCTTCAAAGGATAGCCGCGGACTTCAAGACCCGATTAATTGTCATTAATTCCACGTTAATGACACTTAATCGGACAATCTTAACACCTGTAACGGCACTGTTGGAGCCCGTTACAGGGTTATTAACAACAATTAATCGTGTATCAATACTAGTAACCGCCGGGGCCACATGTCGGGCTAGGCTAACTTGTAACGGTTGGTCCTTGTACTATAAAAGGACAGACCGACGATACACGGGGGCTCTCGAACGCTCTCAGGCACACACGCATTGATGTGAGCTTTCACACATAAACTAATACAACACCACACACCCGTGGAGTAGGGTATTACGCTCAGGCGGCCCGAACCACGTAAACCACTGTGTCTCTCGTGTCCAATCGTGATTCACCTTCTTGAGTCTCCGCGCGCCCACACCGAACTACAAACTCCTTCAACACTTTAGTAGTGTCAGGAGATCTGCCGACTCCAACAGTCGACAGTTGGCGCGCCAGGTAGGGGCGCCTGAGATTTTCAAGAATGGTGAATTCTGCGGCTGGATCATCCAACGGGCAACCTGCTGCTCAGGCTGTCGGGGGCAATCCCTCCAACATGCAGCCACTAGCAGGAGCCTCAACACCAGCAGGAGTCACACTCCCACCACCACCATCTTCTCCGGCAAGACGTGCCGGGCAACATGATGGTGCGCCGGCGTCACATACTGCGCCGGCAAGTCGTGACAACCCAGAACACGCGCTCCATGCAGCGCGTGCTCTTCTCCAGCGACCACCACCTCCGGAGGCATCTCAAGATGCCATGGAGCAATGGAGGGCTGATGTTGAGCATTTGGTCGCAGCAGCGGCCGAACGCCTCAACAACCAGGGTCCTCCTCCTTCAGGGCGGGCCCCGTCGCAGCGACGGACATTGTCTGGAAGACTTGGTCCACATGTCTCCAACAACCGAAGACGAGCTGCGTCACAGCAAGTGACGTCGTTGCCCTCTGGGGCACGACGCACCCATACGGTATCTCGGCTTTCGACACATGACCTCCGGGCGGAGCTTGATCGCCGATACCGCCAACAGGATGGCCGTGTCCATATCGAGCGAGCTCGAGAAAGACGGGATGCTCAAGACCTTTCTACTCTGGAAGGAGTAGGAGGAGGTTGTTCCGCCCTAGCCATGCACCTGCGCATGGTTAGATGGCCACAAAAGTTCCGGCCACACTTGCCGGAAAAATTCGACGGGACTGTCAACCCCGTAGAATTTCTGCAGATATACTCCACTGCAATCTTAGCAGCTGGAGGAAATGAGGCCGTAATGGCCAACTACTTTCCAGTGGCCTTAACTGGGACCGCCAGGTCCTGGTTTATGAGCCTTCCACCCAACTCTATCGACAGTTGGGAGGAGCTGTGCCGTCAGTTCACTGCCAACTTCGGGAGTTCATACACCCGACCGGGCACTGAACTAGACCTTTTTGCGGTTGTGCAAAAAGGAGGAGAATCTTTGCGTTCATTCATCCAGAGGTTCTCTCAGGTACGCAACACAATCCCTTCTATCTCAAGCGCTTCTGTCATTGTGGCATTCATACAGGGTGTACGAGACAAGAAGATGTTGGAGAAGCTGGCGATCAAAGAGATCACCAGCGTCACGGAGCTCTTCAGCTTGGCAGACAAATGTGCCAGAGCTGCAGAGGGCCGTGAAATGCACTCCAAACCAGCCTTGGAGGATCACAAAAAATCCTCCAAAGATGAAGCCGCTACCTCCGGGAGTGGCAAGAAGAAAAAGAAGACCAACGGCAAGAAGAAGCCGTCGGCCAGCACATCCAACGTTGCAGCCACTGCAACTCCTGGTGGCCGGGGGCCACGCCCCGAGAAGCGACCTCGACCATCTTCCGAAGACGGCGGCAAATCCAAAATGTGGTGCCCCATTCACAAAACGGGCAGCCACAGGCTGGAAGACTGCCGGGAGGTCCAAAACCTTGCCGAGCGCTACAACAAGCGCCGGGAAGGGTCTCCTTTCCGACAGAGGGAGGGAAAACAAAAGGTTGACGAAGCTCCGGCTGAAGAGGAGTTAGGGTTTCAGGACCCCAAAAAGGTCCTGAAAGCCATCTACACCTCCGTCAACGATGACTCTGACGTCTCCGACAACGAGTGTCGGAAAACCATGAACACCATCTTTGGTGGATCATGGGACATCACTTCTCGTCGTTTCATCAAGACTATGCGGCGAGATATGGCTGCTGTAGCTCCTACAGTTAGACCGGAGCCACATCGAAAGTAGATGGACACACCCATCACTTTTGATGCTTCGGACTGTCCTCAAAGCATGGTCGGAGCTGGCCAATTACCCTTGATGGTATCTCCCACCATCAACAACATCCAGCTCCATCATGTTATGGTGGATGGAGGTTCGGGGCTGAACCTTATAAGCTTTGAAGCTTTTACCAGACTTCAGCTTCGACCTTCGGATCTTCAGCCCTCTCGACCATTCTCCGGAGTAGGTCCGGGGGCCATTACCCCACTCGGAGCTATAATTCTCCCCGTTACCTTCGGGACACGGGAGAAGTACCGCACCGAGAAGTTGGTCTTCAACGTCACTCAGATCAACTTACCATTCAACACCATCTTGGGTAGACCTGCCCTATACAAATTTATGGCAGCTGCTCATTATGGATACTTGGTGTTGAAGATGCCAACACCAGCAGGCGTTCTCCGGATTCGTGGAGATCGCACCGCCGGAGTAACTGCTCTGGAGGAGCTCCATGCACTCACCACTATGCAAGAGGAGGACTCCAGACAGGGGCAAGCTCCAAAACCTCCGAGCATTAGGCAACGAGGCTCAACCTCTGCTCCCCGTGTGCAGCCAAGCGGCGACACCGACATCCCCGTCAAAGTCGTCCAAATTGGTTCCGATGTCACTCAAACCACCCGCATATCGGGTGGGTTGAATGACAAATAGGAACTCGCGCTCATCACTTTCCTCCGGGCTAACGTTGACGTATTTGCTTGGCAAACGTCACAAATGCCTGGGATCCCCAGGGAAGTGATTGAGCACAATCTGAAGATTTACCCCGATGCTCGGCCTGTGCATCAGAAACCTCGGAAGCAATCTGTAGAGCGACAGAACTTCATTCGACAAGAAGTGAAGAAGTTGCTCGAAGCCGGATTTATCCGAGAAGTCTTCCATCCAAAATGGTTGGCGAACCCAGTCATTGTGCCCAAGGCCGGCGGGAAACTTCGGATGTCCATCGACTACACCACACTGAATAAGGCATGTCCAAAAGATCCATTCCCACTACCTAGAATAGATCAGATAGTGGATTCCACCTCCGGGTGCGAGTTACTGTGTTTTCTAGACGCATATTCTGGATATCATCAAATCAGGATGTCTAGGGAGGATGAAGAGCATACTTCATTCATCACAGTGGATGGATTGTATTGTTACACAGCCATGCCGTTTGGTCTCAAGAATGCAGCTTCCACTTTTGTACGAGCTATGTACAAAACTTTCGAAGAACTCATCAGAGACATAGTGGAAGTGTACGTCGATGACATCGTGGTCAAAGTCAAGAACAAGGAGTCCCTCTTGGGCACCTTGCAGGCTGTCTTCGACAAGCTGCGGGCCACCCACACGAAGCTAAACCCAGACAAGTGTGTTTTCGGGGTTAGTTCCGGAAAGCTTCTTGGTTTCCTGGTAAGTCACCGGGGCATAGAGGCTAATCCGGCGAAGATAAAAGCCATTGAAGACATGCGGCCACCAACCCGCATCAAAGACGTCCAAAAATTAACTGGGTGTCTAGCAGCCCTCAGCCGGTTCATTTCAAGACTGGCGGAAAGGGCACTTCCCTTCTTCAAGTTACTGAGGAAGTCCGGACCATTCCAATGGTCTGAAGAAGCAGAGAAGGCATTCCAGGAGCTGAAACAGTTCCTCACCACCCTACCAGACCTGGTAGCTCCGAACCCTGGTGAGCCTTTATTGCTTTACATTTCAGCTACTGACGAAGTCGTCAGTATGGTTCTGGTTGCGGAGAGACCGAAACTACCCAATACTCAGGAATCCAGACCCCTTCGGGAGGGTCCGGAGGTTCCTGAAAGCGGGTCTGGGTCCCAGCTCCCAGACTCAAACCCACAAGAAGCCCCTTCAGAGGACCCGGACCCCTCTAAGAGGGTCCAGGTCATTTCTGAAGAAGCTCCGGGTTCCTCCACCCAGAACCCGGAGGTCCCCGAAGAGAGTCTGGACCCCTCCGAGAGGGTCCAGATCAATGAAGAGGAAGCTCCAGACCCCTCCGGGAGGGTCCGGACCATTCAACGCCCGGTATACTTCATCAGTGAAGTGTTACATGATGCCAAGACTCGATATCTAGAGGTGCATAAACTGCTTTATGCAGTTCTTATTGCCTCAAGGAAGCTTCGACACTATTTCCAAGCTCACAAAGTCTCGGTGGTGACCTCATATCCACTTCGAGCGATCCTACATAATCCCAATTCAACTGGGAATATTGCAAAGTGGGCAGCGGAATTGGCTGAATTCGATCTTGAATTCATTCCGAGACAAGCAATCAAGAGTCAAGCGTTGGCAGATTTCGTGGCGGAATGGACTCCCTCTCCATTAAACCCTGGGGGCCCCAGCGAGCAGAAGACGGAACCTCAAGTTCCAACCTTCACTAAGCCTCACTGGATCCTTTACTTCGACGGCTCCATGCAAAAGCAGGGAGCTGGAATCCTTCTCCTCGCACCAAGTGGGGAGAAGGTGAAATACATGGTACACCTTGATTTCAAGGCAACCAACAACATGGCAGAGTATGAAGCACTCATCTATGGATTAAAGGTGGCACTATCATACGGTGTCAAGCAATTGCTGGTCAAAGGAGATTCACAACTCGTCATCAAGCAGGTGAAGGGTGAATGCTCCTGCAATAATCCCCAGCTGGCTGCTTACCTCCTTGAAGTCCAGAGGCTTCAGAAGGACTTCGAAGTCCTAGACCTTCACCATGTTCAGCGTGCTCACAACGCTGAAGCTGACGAACTCTCGACCAAAGCGTCAACTGGAGCTCCGGCTCCTGATGGAACCTTTGTCCAGAGGTTGTCAAAAACCACAGTTCAGCCTGCCGAACTGAACGAAGGGGGCGAGATCAGCATCCCGAAGCTGACGGTCCTGATGGCCCTGTTACCATGGCAGCCATCAAGGGTCGTAGGTGCTGCCGGAAGCTCCGAGCAACCCAGCACGCAAGACTCAAATGCTCAAGTCAGTTCCGATGCATGGATCTCGGAGATCCGGAGCTACTTGAAAGACAACATCCTTCCTGACGATGATGTATCCGCTGATCGGGTAGTCAGATTGGCTAAAAGATACACGTTGGTAGAAGGGGATCTCTACCGGCGCGGTGCCAACGGCATCCTAATGCGGTGCATCACAAGGGAAGAAGGCTGCGAGCTCCTCGCAGAAATCCATGAGGCGAGTGTGGGAACCACACATCTTCCCGCACGCTGGTCGGAAAAGCCTTTCGGCACGGCTTCTACTGGCCTACAGCGCTCCAGGATGCCACTGAGCTGGTGAAGAAATGCAAAGCATGCCAATTTCATGCAAAGCAAATTCATACACCTGCTCAGTCCTTACAAATGATACCTCCCACATGGCCTTTCGCTGTGTGGAGGGTGGACATCTTGGGACCCTTCCCTAGAGCCGTCGGAGGTTACATGTTCCTGTACGTCGCCATCGACAAGTTCACCAAGTGGCCGGAAGCAACTCCCGTTGTGACGATCAACAAACAATCTGCAATCAATTTTCTACAATCCATCGTGAGCAGATTCAGAGTCCCAAATAAGATCATCACTGATAATGGGACTCAATTCACAAGCTCCGCATTTCAAGGATATTGCGAAGACCTCGGCATACAAGTTTGCTACGCTTCCGTAGCTCATCCTGCCAGCAATGGACAAGCCGAGAGAGCAAATGCAGAGGTCCTTAAAGGACTCAAAACATGCACTTATGAGCGCTTGAAAAAGCACGGAGCCAATTGGATCGAAGAGCTTCCGCCCACTCTATGGGCCAACAGGACTTCTCCAAGTCGGGCAACCGGAGAAACACCCTTCTTTCTGGTGTACGGAGCTGAAGCGATCCTTCCTCCGGAAATCACCTTGGGTTCCCTCCAAGTCCGGACCTTCGACGAAGCCGCGCAGGACCAGCTCCGGCGTGAAGACCTAGACCTCCTCGAGGAGGGAAGGTGCCAAGCAGCTGTTCGGAATGCCCGATACCGCCAAGCTCTACGGCGCTATCACCAGCGGCATGTACACAACCGACAGCTCGAGGAAGGCGATCTGGTGCTACGGAGAATACTATCCAGAGAAGGGCAAAACAAACTCTCCCCCGGCTGGGAAGGGCCCTTTCGAGTGATCAAAGTATCCCGTCCCGGAAGCGTTCGCTTGGCTACCGAGGATGGGACACCTCTCCCAAATCCTTGGAACATCGAGCACCTCCGTATGTTCTACACTTAATTCCACGGAGGTGAGTCTTAAGTAACTTGAAATGTATGTTATAGAGTCATTGTACAGAGTCGGGTAGTTCCTCGGGGAGAGCAGCCAGACCTTTCCCGAAAGGTTTGAAAAGCTCATGCAACACTTGACATAGTCTCCGGACTAAAAGTGTGGCTAACTACCCTGGGTCAAACGAGAAACCAAACACACTTAGCCTGGTTCCGTACCCTAAGAGTGTACTTGTTTCCCCTGTACCCCGGACCTATAATGAAAGACATCTTCATGTGAAATAGACTCCACGTGCATTCATTTTTGCATAGGCTCGACATTTTTATTTTTCTCTTTCTTGTCTATAACAGAAACGTGCAATTCTTAAGAAGTTCCAGTTTGACCGGTTTACATACGCTTCGAGTTGAATTATCAGATTTTTTGGATTTAAATATCGTCTGTGGCCAACTCGCCTGAAAGCCGCCAAGCCATTCTAGGGCCGGAGTGCGCTATCGACTTAGCCTGGTCAAGCACCCTAAGTACGCCACTCTACCTACATCCCGGCAGGCCAAAGTAAGGTGGGTCCATGGACAATTGGATCTAAAAGAAAAGACAATTCATCCAGTCGTATTAAAAATCGTGTTCAACTTAAAATTTTCTTAAGAACCGTAAGCCGTGACGAAGTTATAGACAAGGAATGAATTTTACTATTTTTCTTGGCTTAAGTGTGCAGGAAAAATGAACCCTACGTTGATGGAGAAAAACCGGAGCTAACCAAGCTCCGACTCCCACCAGGGCGTCAACCGTCGGCGTTGACTAAAAGATGGTGAGAAGACACCGTCACTGGAGTCTGTTGCCAACAAACTAAGTGTGGCAAAGGTCATTGCCAGATCTGCTAAGCTCCGACACCTTGGAGTATTAACTACCGACGCTCAACGTGTTGATAGAGGCTATTGCCGGAGCTACTAAGCTCCAGCGATGGACAGTGCCGGAGCTTCTAAGCTCCGACAACTTCATGGGACCTTCACTATCAAAAACTTCGGACCTAAATTCCACAAGTTCGAAGCGAATTCGTCTTCAACAAAACTCAACATCCTTTTGGTACATGTCCACAATCAAATTGTGCACATCTACCAGGGGGCCAAGTGAAGATAAAGATGTTGAAGACAAAAAATGAAATTCGCAAGCAAAAAATTGGGGATTTCATTTCATCTGAAGACCGGAGATTACATCTAGAGACAAAGGATTACAAAATTGAGGAAGAAGAGAAGATACAAGTAAAGGCTAAAAGAGATGGTCCTAGACCCTATGGAAGAACTCGGCGACCTTCTGGGCGACCTCCGACACGCGGGCTCGGGTAGCTTCGCCTTCTCCTTCGACGGGGCCTTCAAGCACCGGGTCCAGAGGAAATCGAGGGTTCCGGCTGGTGTAGCACGTCAACACATATTCTGTGACGTTCCTAGCCAGGGATTGCCCCTCGACCTCCAGCTGGTCAGCGATGACGTCACCCACCTTGGAGAGCTTGCTGCCTGCGGCGCTCAACGCTTGCAACGCAAGGTCCGGCTCCGGCTCCGGATCATCCGGGTGCACGGGGCTGAAACCCATCGGCGTCAGCGCGTCGTCGGCCTTGCCCAGGAACTCCCAAATCTGCAGGGAGTCCGCCTTCCTCAAGTTCTTCATCTCTTCCAGGGATCTCCGGGCCGCCGTCAGCTCCGAATTCTCGCTGGCGAGGCGCACAACTTCTTTGGCGTTTTGCTGGATCTTTGCAGCAACCCGCTTCTCCAGTCTTCCGAGCTCCTCCTCCAGGAGGTGGATCTTGTTCCGGCGGTCGACCAGGTCCTTCTCCCTAGCCTCCACTTTCTTCTCCCGGGCGATAAGGGCACACTCGTATTCGTAGAGTTCCTGCCCCCGCACCCAGGTCTTCTCCTCTTCCTCGAGGCAGCGCTCTTCCAATTTCTTAGTGCGCTCCTCGAGGCCCTTGTCCGCCAGAGCTGTTTTCTCAGCGAGCTCTTCTTCCCGTCGCAAGACGTCATCCCGTAGCTCCAGGAGTTTTTGCTCCTCATCCTCGAGCCGTCTTTCCCTCCCTTCAAGTGCCTCTCGGCGCTTGATGAGTGCGGTGCTGATGGCCTCGAGCTGATCAAACCGAGCATTGGCCGCGTCGTTAGCAGCCTTAGCTTGGTCGTGGAACTCCCGGGATTGAGCATCGAGGGCGTGAGCCATGCTCTCCCTCTCGTCCAGCAGCTTATCCCAGAGCTCCAGGCGGATCTTCTCCCGCTTGATCCAATCCTTGTCATCCGCAAGCCTCGACTGCGCCAGCTTAGTCTCGAAGTGGAGCCGATTACGCCACCGCCTAAGGGTTTGGCGCTCCTCTTCAAGAGCCTTGCTGTCGTGGAAGAAGGCCAGCTGGACCTGACGTAGACTGGAGCAGGCGTTGTCGATGGACATCGACAGTGAGATGGGCTCCGGACCTGCTGGGATCTCTTCCGCTGGTTCCAGCGGGTCTTCACATACAAAAATTGGGTCCCACTCTACAAGAGTAGAACCCCGAGCTTCCAAAGCGCTAGGGCCTTCCTCCGGGACGGCTTCAGTCGCCATCGAAGGAGGTCCCGCCACCAAGTCTTCATTTGCCCCCTCAGGCTGGGGGCCGGCGACTTCGTTCAGGCACTCTGGCTCTGCCACAGGTACCATCGACGTCGTCACCGCCGGAGCAGGAGCCGCTACTAGCTCCGGCCGGGACACCTCTTCTGAGGGAGGCTCAAGCTCCCTCGCCTCTTCAGCCGCCGACTCTGCGGCCGGCGCTCCAACAATCACCAGCTCTGCGGCCGGAGCTTCGGAAGTAACCGGCTCAACTGCCGGAACTACTTCGACTTCCGGCTCGCATGCCGGGGCTTCAGCCACCTCCGGCTCAATCGCCGGGGCTTCAGCACTTTCCGGCTCCGAAGCCGGGACTGCTACTTCCTCCGACTCAACAGCCGGAGCTTCTACTACTGCAGCACCAGGACCCGGAGCTTCCACTTCCGGGACGGGTGCCGCTGGCGCATCTTCATTCCCGTGGTCCGGCGCTACCACGGGAACTTCTGGAGACGAGTCGAGGTCCATGACCACGACAGCCGGCGCCGGAGCTGTCGCAGCCTCCGCTTGGGGCGGCACCGGGACTGGAGCAGAAGCCCTCGCAGCCTCAGACACTGTGGCTGAGGGTGGAGCTTCACTCCCCTTCTTGGGAACGCTGCAGATGAAGAACGAAGAAATTGAGCAAACAGATGCTACAATTAAAAAGTTAATCGAGGTAAAAAAGAAAAATTACCTTGGGAGGCTCCCGCACCAGCTTGCGCGGAACCTCTTTCCCGGACGATCCGGGCTGGCCACGGTCGGCGTAGGAGCTCCGAGAGGACTCCCAGGACTTGCCACAGCCGCGGGCGTTTCCCGGGTCGAAGCTCTCCTCGATCGGGAGGAACTCCTGGACCTGGAGGCACTCACCGCTCCAGATGCCGGAGTCGTGCGCCCGGAGCTAGCACCGCAGGAGGGATCCACCGCGGGGACAGTCGCACTCCGGGAGGATCCCACCGCCGGAACAGTAACGTTCCGGAAGGACCCCACCACGGGGACAGTCGCCACGGCGGCGGAGGATCTTCCTTCTTGAGGAGGGGGAACCGGGGGGGGAAGTGGCAGGCCCGACGGACCTTCCGTCAGCATGTCGCAGCTTTCTCTTCCGGCTCTCCGGCTCCTCCGCCAGCTCCTTGCCCTTGCCGATGACCTCAGCTCTTGGCTGTGGGACAGGGGCAGAGCCGTCTTCGGACAACCCGGGGATCGCCAACCGGGTGGTTGATCTTCTCTCGACGACACCAAGGTCGTCAAGCGCTGGCATCGTCCGCCGGAGCTCCCTGCTGAACTCAACTTCCACGTTCAGAGGGAGGAAGGCCGGCGGCGGAGTCAAGTAATCTCCATCAACGTCGATGCCGTGCTGGAATTTCTTGAGGTGAAACTCCAAGGTCTTCCCCACCATGCTGGACTTCAACCCGGTCTCAACCCGGTCCTCGTCCATCACGCTGTTGAGGGCCCAGGCGAGCTTCTCCCTCCTCTTCAGCGGCGCCCACCTGTTGGACAGGAAGTTGCAGAACACCACCTGGGGAGTCAATCCTCCCTCCACACATTGGCGGATCCTGGTCAGGACAGGGTCGAATACTGCCGCCAGCACCGGAACTTCGCTCCATACCGACGTGTCAATGCCGGGCAGACCGTCTGGCAACTCCAACCGCTCATGCTCCTCCACCCGGACGACTATCCAATCTTTCTTCCAGTCATCCCACTTCCCGGAAGGGAATGACCGGAGGTACTTGAATGGGCACTTCTTGCGCTTCACGAAGTAGTAGAAGCCAAGATACTCATCGCTTCGGCCGGTGGTTTGGACGGTGAAGAAGGTTCGGAAGAGCTCGATGCAGGGAGGGATGCCCACCCACATCTCGCAGAAGTGGACAAAGACAGACACAAGGAGAATGGAGTGAGGGCCAAGGTGGTACAGCTGCAGACCATAGAAGTCCAGCAGCATCAAGAAGAAAGAAGAAAACGGTGGGATCAGCCCCACCATGGCGTACGAGGAAAAGTACACCATCTCGCCAGCGTGCTCCTTTTCAAAGGGGAGCTCTCCGCCGGCGCGGACCGAGCGGTTGAAGAAGTCCGAAGACCACCCCATGAGGGCCCGGACCTTCTTCAGATCGCTGTCAGTCTTCAAGCGACTCTCACGCAGACCCAACTCCATCGCAGCATAGCTAGGCAAGAGAAGAGGAGCAAAGTACGAGTTGGGAGTTTGAGCGCAAGAACAGATGGAAGCGTAAAGAACTCCCGACGGTGCGCTTTCCTTCTTAAGTAAGCCCTCGCAACGCTTGGATGGAAACTGCAGGGGAGTCAAGGATACTACTCAAGAATTCAACCCTGCTGATGACAAGAGGGCCCGGGACCACCTTGACGATCAAGTCGAGGCTCTTACCCAGGCGAACAGTTGTCATCACGAGGCGGGAAACCCAAAGGCGGCGACCTGACAAGGCGCGCGGAACCGATACGGTTTTCGTATCGGGAACCGGCGACCTTCAATTGCGAGAGATCCGCACGTCAAAGATCTTATCTGCCGCCTAAGGTGCGCCACGCGTCGGGATTTAACCGTAAAGCCACGCCAACGGCACCTCCGAAGACCCTTGAAGACCCAGTTCAAGAGTCGCGAGTATGGACCCACCTCCGATGGAATGACTTCACCCCGGTGACTTTCCCCGGAAGTAGGTCCAGGGGGACACTATCGGTACCCTAAAAACCATACACCCCCTGAGGTTACAAAGATCTCAAGGGAAGGACGTCTACTCAAATTGAAGACCCTCGGAGGCCCACTTGTCAGACATAACCGGACCTGCTTCTCCAAAATGGTTAACCCCTAGGTTGCCACGTGTACTGCCAGACCGGAGCTACTACCCACAAGGGTGAAGCTCCGGGCTAGGTACCGAAACGGCACCTCCGGACTTAACCCCTGACCGAGAGAAGCTCCGGACCTGAAACGTGCCAGGTCACCCCGGAGCTTCCCGCTTCCCACAAGCAAGCTCCGGAGCTGCCACGTGTCCAAACGTCGGAGCTGGCCGCCTCAAACCTCCGGAAGACATTGTAACGACTCCGGATCTTCAAAGGATAGCCGCGGACTTCAAGACCCGATTAATTGTCATTAATTCCACATTAATGACACTTAATCGGACAATCTTAACACCTGTAACGGCACTGTTGGAGCCCGTTACAGGGTTATTAACAACAATTAATCGTGTATCAATACTAGTAACCGCCGGGGCCACATGTCGGGCCAGGCTAACTTGTAACGGTTGGTCCTTGTACTATAAAAGGACAGACCGACGATACACGGGGGCTCTCGAACGCTCTCAGGCACACACGCATTGACGTGAGCTTTCACACATAAACTAATACAACACCACACACCCGTGGAGTAGGGTATTACGCTCAGGCGGCCCAAACCACGTAAACCACTATGTCTCTCGTGTCCAATCGTGATTCACCTTCTTGAGTCTCCGCGCGCCCACACCGAACTACAAACTCCTTCAACACTTTAGTAGTGTCAGGAGATCTGCCGACTCCAACAGTCGACAGCATGTCATCAAGTTTATTGGACAGATCAAGGCAATTTTCACATGAAGTTTTTCCTTTTAATTTGCAATTGGAACAATATTTAACTTCATGAGAACATAAAGAATTGTTCAATGTAGAAATTTCATTCATAGCATCTTGTAGTTTCTTATCAGGATCATCACAAGTAGAACAATTCAAATCAATTATAGAACAACTAGCATCTTTCAAGTTTTTATCATTAAGTGCAGCAAGCTCTTTGTTCTTTTCAATTTCTAACTCAAGTTTATCAAGTGTGGAGGTGTGCGCACTTCTTAATGAGGACAATTGTTCATATATTAATTCACATGAGGAACAAGAATCATCACTAGGAATCAAAGATTTCAAACGATTAATTTCAGATTTTAGTGACTCAATTTTAACAGCATTGTCCCTAATCTTTTTGTATTTTTTCTTAACTATAACAGTGGCACGAGAAATAGCATAACACATTTCTTCGCAAGTAGGACATACCTCTTCATTGTCGCTATTGTGTTCAGCCTCCTCCATACTTGATCTTGACTTGCCCGTCATGAAGCACAAGTTTGCCAAATCATCTTCATCTTCGTCACTTCCAATGTCCACATTGCTTGAGCCAAGTTCTTGAAGTGCAGAGATAAAACTACTCACCAATTGACGTCCTGTAAAACCCTTCTTTTTCTTCGTATCTTTTGTAGGGGAGTGCTTCGCCCTTGTTTGCTTTTCATCTCGGGAAGTAGGACCTGAAATGTTAGGGCAATTTGAACGAAAATGTCCCATCTTTCCACATTCGAAACATCGTTGAGGTCCGAAGCTTCCTCTTCTTCTAGTTCTCACATTTTGCAATGCTTTCGAGAACCTACTAGAGAGAAGTACTAGCTCCTCCTCTGGAAACTCCTCAATCTGTTCAAGGGTTAGAGAGGACAACAAATCAAGTGTACCACAAGATGAATATTGGCCGGAGCTAGGCATATCATGTTGAGAAACAAAAGCAATAGACTTGTTGGGTTCTTACGTGATATTATGTCAATTTCATGAGTTTTTAACATGTAATATAGCACGTCTAAAGTAAGTGTACTCATGACAGTAGATTCATGAATAGATGTGACTTTCATCTCCCAAATTGACATATCTAATGCACTCAACAATTGCCTAGCATTTTCAGCATCTAAAAAATAACATTGACACTACGCAAGTTGTTGAGAATTTTATTAAAGTGAGCAAAAAGGTCATCAATAGACTCACCGAGTTGCATCTCGAAGTGCATGTATTCTTTCTTGAACATGTCTTGTCTTACCTCCTTGATCATGTTGGATACTTCGTGGTAGTCATAAAGTGCTTTCCACACATCGGAGGTGTACAACACGGTCGAAGTCGCTTTGAGTTAATCCTTGTATACTCAAGTTCTAAGCCTTGTTGTTGTTGTTGACATCTCTCAGATTGTAGCTGTAACTTGATCGTTTGATGGCACTTCATAAGGCTTGTATACCTTCTCCCATATTGTGAAGCCTTGAGCCTAGATGAAGTCTTCCATACGTGCCTTCCAAACCTGAAAATCAATACCACTAAACACACAAGGTTTGGCGGAGTATTTCTCCATGATGATTAGTCAAAAATACGTGCAAATCACTAAGATTAGAGAACCGTGGCTCTGATACCAATTTTAGGATGTAAGATCACATGAAAAGCTACCATAGGGGGGTGAATGGTAGATTAAAATTTTTCAGCGGAAGCAATGAAAACCCCTCAGTAGAAAAATGTTCTGTTAAAGAAATCGTGTGTGAGACTAATCTAAATGTGTTCCACCATGACAAAAGTGATAGATATCAGAAAGAATCAAGTCGCGAAGATGACACAACAAGAATCACTCAAATCCATCGAGAAAAACTCAAGTTACTATCGAAAGATTTAACAAAGGTCAATCTGTCCTACCCGAGAAAAACAGTTCTGGAACACTGCAAAGAAACTCGTGTAGATAAAAAACTACAAATCCAATGACCGTGAAATTTTTACAGATGATGGAAAATCAAGTTGTGAAGACAATACAACAAGAATCACGTCAATTGGATCTGTAAAACTAGAGTTATGATAAAACCACCGAAGAAAGGTAGTGCTGTGCAGAAAACTCGACGAGAAAAACTTGTCTGGAACAAGTCGGACGAACAAGGCACAAAAGTTCCTTTCAACTACGAATTTTATTCAATAGAACACAACAGGAATAGCCCCAAAGTCGTCTACCACGAGCTCTGGCCTACCTTGTTTATATAACCAGCCTGAAGGCCAACTCAACTCAAACGAGGATTCTAATCCTACTCAAATCATGAATTGAAACTTTCTATAACCGCTTAGGACTCTTCTATACGCAGATAGAAGCAATATTAAGACTTCCAAACACCTTAGGAATGTATCCCACATTCCAAAAACAACTCAAATTCATGACCCACACGAAATCCTATCATAACCAACTCAAATATTTCCATATTTGAGTCAAACACAACTCAGCCGCAGCTTGAGTCCATAACCTAGTCGGTTGGACCTTTTCGACCAATTCTTTATGTCCACATCTCTTCATCACGCCTCGGAACCATGTAGCCACATCCATGCACTCCTTGCATATGTGCAAACATCTTCTAATGACGTCCACGATACCTTCATATGCATTGTTCTTGATTCAAACATGTTGCGCAACCTCCCGATCAACTCAACCACAATTCCTCCCGAACAAGGAAAACTTAGTAAAAGATTACTAATCAAACTTTCCATCAATTTAAAGCAAGTTCGAGATAATTCACAGTAAAAGCAGGAACATTGCGATCAAGCTCCGAACCTCGCCAAAGCTAACCGGATCTTGAGCCGGAGCTTACCAAAGCTAGTACAACCTAGCGTCGGAGCTTACCAAAGCTAGTAAACCCTAGAGTCGAAGCTTGCCAAAGCTAGTCGGAACTAGTCAACCCAAAAACCGGAGCTAGAAAAACATGTTGGAGCTAACCAACATAAGTCGGTCCTATCAAAACATACCGGAGCTTACCAAAGACATGCCGAAGCTATCAAAGACATGCCAGAGCTAAAGACAAAGCTCACCGGGGATACCAAAAAAACATGTCGAGCCTAGACAAAGAAAGTCAGACCTATTGTCGGACATTGCTAAAAGATGTTATGGCAGCATTCAAAACTTTTATTGTCAAAGCCAATGTATTCATCACTCATAGGTCTCACAGAGGTAGCTGCAATAACTTGGTGAACAAGGATGTCGTCAAGAAACTTGGTTTGACAACAAGAGCACATTCTCGTCAAGAAACTTGATTTTGCTGATTTTGATGTCGTTCCTATGGATGTGATGAGGACATCACTTCTATGGATACAAACAACACTCCATTGAACATACAAGATGCAATCAATAGAGTTCATACACAATAATTAATTTCAGAGGTGAACTCGTTCTTATATATTTCCTTATATGTTTTTGAACATAAATTGCTACTTAATGATTTATTTGTGATTATGATCCATGGAGAGGTTCAAGGAGTACTTGGAGGGAGTATTAGGGACGTGGAAGACCAGAGAATTCGCTCAAAGAAGATGGAAACCGAACCAAACTCCAAATCGTATCCAACTCGGAGTCCAGGAGCAGTACGCACTAAAACGGACGCCCAGGACGCATACGAACTCCGTTTTGGACTTTATACATATGCACGGAAAGGGAAGAGGATAAAATTTCCAATGGCACCGGTCCCATGTCAAAATTCCTTAGGAGTCGCCGGGAATCGTCGAAACAATATCAAGTACAGAATCTGTCAGGGTGCTGCGCCACCGTATTGGGCCATTGAGCCTTGTATCAAGTCTAAGTCCATTATTTTCGTGTCTTAGGGTTAGGTCACGACCCTAACACCCCCTTGGACGTCCTCCCACCTATATAAACGACATGGTAGCCGCCATAGACAATTGGGTTTTGCTTAGATCAATAATATCGCCGTTTTTCGGTTTGTGAAACCCCAATTCAGCAATTTCAGATTGCTTCTTCTACGTTCTTGCTTGTGTTCTCGGTTGTACTTGCAGGGATTAGCCTTCTTGGCGAGGTCAATCTTGTGAAGCACGGTTGATAACCAACGGAGCGGTGGTGTAGTGATTGCAGGGGTTGTTCATGTTCTACTCGAGAGCCTCGGATCATCAACGTCGAGATCTCCATCAATCGACTTATCATTACCTTTCGGAAGATCGGGACTCATCCATCATCTTTTTCCTATCAATTGGTATCAGATTTCCAGGTTGCCCGTTAGGTAATTCATATATCCATTACATTAGTTTTGTTTTTCATACCTAGAGTCCACAAAAAAGCCACAAAAAAAACTTGCAGTTTAGTAGATCTGTTCATTACTTTGTCCAAACCATATTGAGCATTTGCAACTTTGTTATTCAGTTTGGTTTTGTTGAGTTTGTGTCCGTGGTTGAGTCATATTGCTGGTTTAGAAAGTGTTTTTGGTCTTAGTTTGAGTTTTGCATTGTGTGATTCATCCTTTTGAATCACGTCATCACGTCCAGATTAGATTCGCCTCTGTCCAGTTCGGTATTTTCATCATATCTCGCACATACGAACTCGGATTTTAGATTTCTTGTACTTTCTGGAAAGCTTAAGAAGTTTTCTATAAATTTCTTATTCATCACTCTCCCAGAAAATATAGTTATCGATGTCGAAATTGCATTAGATCTGAATCTGTTATTGATCTAGAAATTCTGAACAGTCTGTATTTCGGGGGCAATATCTCCCATTGTTATTATCCAAAATAGATCTTTCATATACTGAAATTAAAGAGGAGAGATAGATCTATAATATTTCTGTTCAAAGTTTTTAGATTTGGGGACTATAAAGGTGCTTAATTGTCCTTAGAATATTGAGCAGAAAATCTGTAACAGACATACGAGATATCTTTGAGTGTTTGCATTGTGTTCTTCTTTTGCAGCACATTCTAAAAAAATAAAGGAAGAAAAAAGAAAAAGGCAAGTGCAAAAGAAGATACAAAAGCCGCACAAAAAAGGAGAAAAAAACAACAAAAAAACAGAAGTGCTTGCATTCTTTGTGTCATCTAGTTTTGTCTCATGTCTTGCTAGCTTGAACTACTAGGAACACATTTAGGCCAGCAACTTTGACAAATACTTTGGAAACTTATTCTACTTTACTATCTGATTTCATTGTTGCTAATCCTTGCTACATAGAAAGTGCCATCCAAGCTACACCTTACTCTTGAGCAGAATCGATACACCTTTGCAATCATCCCATGCTTCATTGGTTTCTTCATACCGTCCACCGTTTGCCACCTGCGGTGTCGGTAAGAACACTTGTAAGAGCGTGGTAAGACGCTTGAGAGTGTGTGATTCCTCTTCCACTTTTCCATTATCCTTTGTAGTTGATAGGGATAACATATTTTTTGTGTTGTCTTCTGTTTGCTACTAACAATGTCAGGTAAAAGCAAGAATCATGCATTATATGCTGAGATGATGGACATGATGAAGACGGCGACGGAGTTGCTCATTAAAAATCAAACATCAACCAAGGATTCACATGACATTCAGACCACCTTTATAACACCTTCCACAAGAATTTATTACATTCTCCCATCTCTTCCTTCTTATGATGGTCCTGGTTATGATGAATATATTGCTTGGGAAATAGAGTTAGATAAAATTTTTGGAAAATGTCATATGTGTGAGAGGAGGAAGATTAGAAATATTTCTAGTGCGTTAGTTGATTGTGCATTAACTTGGTGGGACAACTTAAGCGATATAGAAAAACCTCGAACATGGAAAGAAACAAAAATTCTTATGCGAGAAACTTTTGCTAATGTATCTATGTGCAAAGAAGAAATTCAGCAATTTGAGGAGAAATTTCTTGTTGCACCTCCTTTTGTGTCTAACGTTTTGCAGGACAATATAGAAAATAATATAGATGATGCAAAAGAGAACGAGGCTTTTGACAACACTTGTGAAATTTTAGATGGATCAACTCATAATGCACTCGAAATCACTGCTAAACATGGTAAGGCAAAACATTCTACAAATACAAAGTTTTTGGATGTTCTGAATTTTTCCACCAATCATGCTATTTTTGAGGAGCAACTATTAGAATCGTTTATTTATACACCATTGTCACATGTTGATTTTCCTGCTAATCATTGCGCTACGAAAGAGTTGTGTGCTGATAACTCTATTATACCTATGCAAAAACAAGTTAATGTACAAGATGATTGTGTTTTGGATTCACCTACTTGTGCTGAAATTCATAATTTGATCACCACTACTGCTGAAAATGATGAGCTGAATTTTTTGTCTTCTCTAAATACTTTGGGTTATATTGAATTTGACACTCTTTGTGATCTAGATATAGTAGAGAAGAGAATATTTTCCCAATCTGAATTGCCTTTGTTAAGTAGAAATATTTTTCATGCAATAGGCAAATATGAACATAGTGGTGTGTTTATGGTGCATAAAGTTTACGTTTGTTCAAATGAGAAAACTCCTTTTGTGCTGCAACAACATCCTAAAGTAAATGAATGCACTAACGCTAATAATGTTTTGTCAAGCTTTTCTAGTATTTTTTTCTTGCAGCGGAGACAAAAAATAAAAGAGAAGTATTGTTCGCCGCAGTCGTGCAATATGGACAGAGTTCATTCTACCCCCAAAGCAATCCTTTTTCCTGGACATACGAGGAAGCCGAGGACGGCTTGTCATAAAGAAGGGAAGAATGATGAGATCATGCACATTATCATTGCACCTACAAATATAGTACAAAGTTTATTTGTTTGGGATCCTGGCTCAAGTGAATGTGCGCTCTTGTTTGGACAAGATCAAGATGGTGCACTATGTCGTCCACCACCTTGGCCTCCTCCTTTCATGCTTACAAGAAGATTTGATGGCGTTGCACATATGGACCCACACATGATAGAAGATGAACTTGAGTCGAGGACGACTCCAATTCAAGAAGGGGAGGATGATGAGGACATCACTTCTATGGATACAAACAACACTCCATTGAACATACAAGATGCAATCAATATAGTTCATACACAATAATTAATTTCAGAGGTGAACTCGTTCTTATATATTTCCTTATATGTTTTTGAACATAAATTGCTACTTAATGATTTATTTGTGATTAGGATCCATGGAGAGGTTCAAGGAGTACTTGGAGGGAGTATTAGGGACGTGGAAGACCAGAGAATTCGTTCAAAGAAGATGGAAACCGAACCAAACTCCAAATCGTATCGAACTCGGAGTCCAGGAGCAGTACGCACTAAAACGGACGCCCAGGACGCATACGAACTCCTTTTTGGACTTTCTACATATGCACGGAAAGGGGAGAGGATAACCTTTCCATTGGCACCGGTCCCATGTCAAAATTCCTTCGGAGTCGCCCGGAATCGTCGAAACAAAATCAAGTACAGAATCTGTCAGGGTGCTGCGCCACCGTATTGGGCCATTGGGCCTTGTATCAAGTCTAAGTCCATTATTTTCGTGTCTTAGGGTTAGGTCACGACCCTAACACCCCCTTGGACGTCCTCCCACCTATATATACGCCATGGTAGCCGCCATAGACAATTGGGTTTTGCTTAGATCAATAATATCGCCGTTTTTCGGTTTGTGAAACCCCAATTCAGCAATTTCAGATTGCTTCTTCTACGTTCTTGCTTGTGTTCTCGGTTGCACTTGCAGGGATTAGCCTTCTTGGCGAGGTCAATCGTGTGAAGCACGGTTGATAACCAACGGAGCGGTGGTGTAGTGATTGCAGGGGCTGTTCATGTTCTACTCGAGAGCCTCGGATCATCAACGTCGAGATCTCCATCAATCGACTTATCATTACCTTTCGGAAGATCGGGACTCATCCATCATCTTTTTCCTATCAGGATGCTTGTTCTCTTTTATTGGGTCGTCCTTAGGAATTTGATACAAATGCTATTCACCATGGTAGAACTAAAAAATATACTCTCATGCATAAAGGAAAGAAATCATTTTGCTCCCCATGACTCCTGCTGAAATTGTGCATTTTGAGAAGTGTAAAATTCATGATGGCAAAGCAACAAAATTAGAATCTGAAAAAAAGCAAGTCATTAATTTAAAATCACCATCGTTGCTCACAACTAAATCTGACCTTGCTGATTTGTTCGATGCTAAGGGGATGTGCTATGCTTTAATTTGCAAAGAAGCCATGTTTTCACTTCATGAATTGTCTATTGCATTGCCCTCTGCTGTTGCTAACCTTTTGCAGGAGTTTGAGGATGTGTTTCCCTCCTAGATACCCCCTGGTTTACCAATGATGATAGGCATTGAACACAAGATCGATTTGATTCCAGGAGCAAGTTTGCCAAATCGTGCAGCATACAGGGCGAATCCACAGGAAACTAAGGAAATTCAACGACAAGTCCAAGATCTTTTGGACCGCGGGTACATTCGTGAAAGCCTTAGCCCTTGTTCCATTCCTGTTCTTTTGGTTCCTAAGAAAGATGGTAGTTGGCGCATGTGTGTTGATTGTCGAGCGATTAATAACATCACCATTCGATATCGTTATCCTATTCCACGTTTAGATGACATGCTTGATGAATTGAGTGGTGCTATCATCTTCACAGAAATTGACTTGCGTAGTGGTTACCACCAAATTAGAATGGCACTAGGAGATGAATGGAAAACTGCATTTAAAACCAAGTTTGGACTTTATGAGTGGTTAGTCATGCTTTTTTGTTTAACTAATGCACCCAGCACCTTTATGCGATTAATGAACGAGGTTTTACATGCTTTTATTGGACAATTTGTGGTGGTTTACTTCGATGATATCCTCATTTACAACAAGTCATATGATGAACATCTTTATCATTTACGTGTTGTTTTTACTGTTTTGAGATATGCACGTTTGTTTGGTAACTTCGAAAAGTGTGTCTTTTGCACCAATCGAGTCTCGTTTCTTGGCTATGTCGTTTCCTTGCCGGGAATGGAGATGGATGAGGCAAAAATTGAAGCAATCACCAGCTGGCCAGCCCCAACAACTGTCACGCAAGTTCGTAGTTTTCTTGGTCTTGCAAGTTTTTATCAGCGTTTTGTGCAAGATTTCAGCACCATTGCAACACCTCTACATGAGCTAACGAAGAAGGGAGTGCCATTTCGATGGGGCGAACAGCAGCAACAAGCTTTTGATGCTCTCAAAGCAAAGCTTACACAAGCACCATTGCTACAACTTTCTGATTTTGACAAGACCTTTGATCTAGAATGCGATGCAAGTGGCATTGGTATTGGAGGCGTTCTCATACAAGGAGGTAAACCCGTTGCTTTCTTTAGTGAAAAACTTCATGGTCCTTCTCTGAATTATTCCACTTATGATAAGGAATTGTATTCCTTAGTGCGAGTGTTACAAACTTGGCAACATTATCTTTGATCTAAGGAATTTGTCATACATTCCGATCATGAATCATTGAAGTATCTTAAGTGTCAAACCAATCTAAATAAACGATATGTTAAATGGATTGAGTTCATAGAATCATTTCCATACATCATTAAGCATAAGAAAGGGAAGGAAAATGTCATTGTCGATGCATTATCTAGGCGTTATACCATGCTGTCCCATCTTGATCATAAAATCTTTGGTTTGGAAACAATAAAAGGATTATATCCTACTGATTTGGACTTCAAAGATGCTTTTGAAAATTGTAGAGAAGGAAGAACTTGGAATAAATATGTGCTACGAGAGGGTCTCCTCTATCGTGCTAACAAGCTATGCGTTCCAGCTAGCTCCGTTCGTCTATTACTTTTGCAAGAAGCACATGGAGGAGGTTTGATGTGACATTTTGGAGTGAAGAAAACTGAAGACGTGCTGTCCACACACTTCTTTTGGCCAAAGATGAGGCGTGATGTCGAGCGATACGTGTCACGATGCACTACTTGCAATAAAGCTAAGTCTCGCCGTAACCCACATGGTCTTTATATGCCTCTTCCTGTTCCTAGTGTGCCTTGGGAGGATATTTCTATGGACTTTGTTTTGGGATTGCCTAGGACTAAGAGGGGGAGGGATAGTATTTTTATACTTGTTGATCGTTTCTAAAAAATGGCACACTTTATACCTTGTCATAAGAATGATAATGCCTCACACATTGCTAATTTATTTATGAAGGAAATTGTTCGTTTACATGGTGTGCCAAATACCATTGTTTCTGATCGTGATGCAAAATTTTTAAGTCATTTTTGGAGAACTTTGTGGTATAAATTGGGAACCAAGTTGCTGTTTTCAACTACATGTCACCCACAAACGGATGGACAAACCGAGGTAGTTAATCGTACTTTATCCACTATGTTGTGGGCTGTCTTGGAAACAAATTTGAAGTTGTGGGAGGAGTGTTTACCACATATAGAATTTGCTTACAACAGATCCGTTCACTCCACGACAAAGGTCAGTCCATTCCAGTTAGTGTATGGTTTCAATCTCCGTCCTCCTATTGATTTACTACTGCTGCCTCCTTCTGAAAATATAAATTTGGATGCTACACAATGATCTGAATTCATTCTTAAGATGCATGAAACTACAAAAAAAATATTGAAATGATGAATGAGAAGTATAGGATTGCAGGTAGTAAAGGTAAAAAAGAAGTAAAACTTGAATCGGGTGATTTGGTGTTGTTACATTTGAGAAAAGAGCGATTTCCCGACTTCAGAAAATCTAAACTTATGCCACGAGCTGCTGGTCCTTTTAAGATTGTTGAAAAGATTAATGATGATGCATATAAGCTTGAATTGCCTCCCGATTTTGGGGTTAGTCCTACATTTAACATTTCAGATGTGCGACCGTACTTGGGAAAAGAAGATGAACTTGAGCCGAGGATGACTCCAATTCAAGAGGAGGAGGAGGATGAGGGCATCACAACAATGGAGACACACATTGAAATGCATGGACCAATCACAAGAGCACGAGCACGATTAATAAATCAGCAGGTAAATTCGCTCCTAACTTCCTTTGCATGTGAGTTTAAGAATAGATTGCTATGTGATGATTTAATTGTTATTAGGAATAATGGAGAAGGTCAACACCTGAAGGAAAGAGGCCTTGGGAGCATGGAGTACCAGCTGGGACGTCCACAAGTTGATAGAAACAGTTTATAACTCGGACTCGAGTTCAACTCAAAGTCCAGGAGCAGTCTACCTTAAAACGGACGCCCAGGAGGCATACGTACTCCTTTTTTGACGTTCTACATATGCACAGAAAGAGGAGAAGATAAAATTTTCAATGGTTCTGGTCCCACCTCAAAATTCTATTGGAGTCATTGGGAATCGTCGAAACAAATCGAGTCTAGATTTCTGTTCGGTACTGCGCTACCGAATCGGGCCTTTGGGCCTTGTATCCCGTAAGAGTCCATTAGGGACGCGTCTAATCATGTTTCGGCTAAACCCTAGACTTTAAATACTGCAGCCTTTTGCTTAGAATAACAATTTCGTCGTTCTACGGTTTGTGAGACCGCAACTTCTCAATTTCAGATCATGTCTTCTACGTTCTTGCTTGTGTTCTCGGTTCACTTGCAGGGATTAGCCTTCTTGGTGAGATCAAGCACGTGCCCCACTGTTGATAACCAACAGAGTAGTGGTGTAGTGATTGCAGAGGTATTTGAACTGCTCGAGTGCCGTGGATTATCAATGTCGAGTTCTCTACTCCATTCGACTTACCTTTCGGAAGATCGGGTCTAAAACTACTCATTAGGCATGATATCTGGGGTTGTCCCACACTTGGTTGATAAGGACTTATCAATATTACAATGTGCAGACGGTACTGTAATTTTATAGACCATAATTTTGAACAGGCAGTGAAATTGAAGCTACTGTTAAGTGCATTATAACAGTTGTCTAGATTAAAATTAATTTCCAAAAGAGTGAGGTATTCTGTTTCTGGGAAGCTTATATGTTTGAGGGACAATATGATCAATTATTTAGGTGCCAAATGAGCAATCATCGCACAAGTATCTTTGGATATCAATGCATTATAGAAAATTGCAGAATAGTGATTTTCATACATTAGAACAACAATTTGAAAAGAAATTGAGCAATTGAAAGGGAAAACACTTATCAGTTCGAGAGAGACTGGTTTTAATCAATTCATATAATAAATTTAACTATGTTAACGATATCCTATTTTGAAATACCTAGAGGTGTCCTAGAGAAATTGGACTACTATAGATGAAGGTTCTTTTGGCAGATGGATAGTCAGAGGAAAAAAGTATAGATAACAAATGAGACACCGTGTGTCAATCAAAGGAGCAATGGGCCTCGGGATTCACAATACTGATGTCCAGAACCAGTGCCTCCTTGCCACATCGTTATTCAACTTTATTAATGGGGATGGTATATGACAAATAACCATAATAAATAAGTATCTTCATAGGCATAGTATTGGATTGAAAGGAAATCGGGCGATTCGCACTTTTGGAATTCAAGATAACTAATGGAAAGAATACGAGATTTTGGGAGGATAAATGGTTGGGTGACTATGAGCTCAGGAATAAATTTTCATCTTTTTATATAATATCGTGGGATGCAAACATGCAACTGCTCCGAAGTATTCAGTTCAGTACCTTTAGTTTTTTTAGGCGTGGGATTAATGATATTATTTTAAGAAGGTGGAATAGACTGGCGGCAACAATTGTGAACACAGCATTAAACAGTTCATAGGATGCTTTCAAATGGAGTTTCAAAGTCAAATTTGTTCTGTGTGTTCAATGTATAACTTCATGATAGCCAATGGTGGTGTGAGACGGAACAAAAATGTGTGCAAAGCAAAATAACCACTGAAAATTAAAATATTCTTATGGTATTTATCTATGGGGGTGGTTTTAGCAAAATATAATTTAGCTAAACCCAATTGGCATGGTGATAAAAAAATGTGTGTTTTGCACCAATTCAACATCTAGTTTTTGACTATCATTATGCAGAGTTCATGAGGAGGGTTCGTTACTTTCGGAACTGAAACTGTTGCCATAAAAAATTGATCTGCGCAGCAACACGATAACTATTGTACTTTCGCGACGACGAGCAACTAGTTTCCACGCATATTAGCAAAGATTCCCTCACTTTCGTAGAGGAGAGCCGACCATTTTTTAGAGCAAAACGGCAAAGATGGACTACAGCCTACATTGCAGGAAAATTAAAGTAGAAGAAAAGTAAATGACTGGTTGATAAAAATGTCAATTGTCCCCGCAATCGACCATCACACACTAAGCTTATATAGTGTGCACGTGTCTGCGTACAAAAAGAGTAAACTAATCCAGGTTGTGTTCATAGCCTAACCAAATATCCAGGTTGTGTTATAGCCTAACCAAATATAGAATAAAATATTACAGCCATGATGGTAATCCCCCATTAATAAAATGTTACCAAGCACCAAATATGTTGTCATGCGCAACTTCCATCAATATGAGATAAAATAATCCGGCCAGGGTGCTAATCACCAGATAATAAAACTTTCTTTGACGTTGCACTCTTCACCTGGGCATATCTTTTACTTCCATATTTATGAGTACCTAGACGCATATACCAATTCAAAATGAAATATTAGCAGGTCAGCCTAACAAATAAATAATCAAATTCGGTCGTACAAGTAAATCGAATGACTGGCCAAATTTCGCTGCTAACACATGCCCCCTGTTTTCAGTACAATTGCATTTACCGAAAATACTTTAAGAACAAATTCCTCACTATTAGGATCATACCTGCAGTTATGCTAGCAATGACAGTCCTAAGGACGATACCCGACGTATCAGCCATATCACCTTCACTTTATTTTAAGCTTCCTATCACACACTAGGATAGTATCTCTTCAGATATTTTCCATTAAGCGCCTTGGGAAGTGTCTCACCATGTAAGGTTTCAACAAAATAGGACTTCCCAGGCACAAATCCAACAATTTTATAAGGACCCTCAAACTCGGCGACCATTTGCCGAATATATTATCCTTAGTCCCAACAGGCAAAATCGTTTTCCAGACTAAGTCTCCTATCCTAAACGTTTTTTCCTTCACTCTTTTATTATACGCTCTAGCCACCCTCAACTTTTCTTTCTCAATCTCGCTAAAAGCTTTTAGCCTTTCTTCTGAGACATCATCTATTCTATCCATCATCAAATTACTATAGTCCACAGCCGACAAATCATTTTCTCTGGCTACTAATAGCTTGGAAATTTACTTCAACAAGCAGCACTGCCTCCTGTCCATACACTAACTCATATGGCCTTACCTTAGTGGCACCATGATTCGATACCCTATGAGGCCATAAAGCCTCAGAAACTACCTCATGCCATCTTTTCAGATGCTCTATTATCTTTTTCTTTTCAAGTCTGATAAAAGTTTTGTTGCTAGATTTGCCTATCCATTAGCTTGAGCATAATAAGGCGACGAATTCAACAATATAATTCCAAAAGATTAGGCAAATTCATAGAACCGATGAGACATAAAAGTAGAACCCTGATCGGTAGTTAATGTTTGGGGAATACCGAATCTATGAATAATATGTTGCAAAACAAAACTAATAACTTCCTTGTGAGCCATACTTGACCGCTTCTGTACATTTAGTAAAATAATCTGTAGCAACTAGGACGAAGCGATGACCTCTAGAAGATGCAGGATTAATCTGACCAATAAAATCTAAACGCCATCCCCTAAAGGCCAAGGCTTAACAATGGGACGCAACATAGTTGCAGGGGATAACTGCACATCTCCAAATTTTTGACATGCTTCACAACCTCTATAGTAACAAAAACAATCATCAAGCATCGTCGGCCAATAGAAACCAGCTCGTTTTAGTAACCATTGCATCTTTATGCGCCGACTATGCGTACCACATATCCCCTCATTTACTTCTTCCATAGCCACCTTAGACTGAACAGAACCCAAATACTTCAACAATAACCCATCTATTGTTCAGCGATATAATTCATCATTCAGCACAATATATTTTGAAGCTTGTTGCTGAATTTTCCTATCTCTTGTTTGATTTGGATCTTTTAAATAACTAGCTATAGGATCACGCCAATCACCTGATTCAGATTTATTTTCTAATTTGGCTATTTGTGACTCTTGTACCGAATTATCCAGGCACTGTCCTACTTGATGGGAAACTGCACTATTACCCGTAGCACCCTGTACCAAATCATCTCTCGCCTCACTCTCAACTTGATGTAAAACACAATGCCCAACAACCAAACTGGTACTCTGCAAATCAGCCTTAGTTTTTACAGCAGCTAACGTCGGCTTATCAAAAATGAAAAATTTCCCTCTGCTAAGATAGTAGCCGGATGCCTGTTGTGCCAGAAAATTATCTGTAAATTTCTTTTCCTAGGTACATGACTGATAGTGAAAGTGTCTAAAAATTTAATAATATCTAAACATTGGTCAAGATAGCTATTTAGCAACTCATCTAAACACTGACGCTCACCATTTACCTGCTGCACTATCAAAAGTGAATCTCCAAAAGCATCAACATTCTTTGCACCTAAATCCACCAACACTAAGTAAGAAAGGCTCATTCGAGATGTATCTGAACCAAGAAGGGACACGAACAAACTGTGCATCTCTGTCGTTGTGTCTCGCATTACGTTGTCATCAGAGACGAGCGGATGGCGCGTCACCGATCAGACTAAGTGCGAGACAAGCTCAAAGATAGAGCGTCTCGTTTCATTGAGTCATAAAAGACGTGCTTTATGGGGTCATTGGAGACGTGAGTCGCGTGCGTCGCCCATCAGCATACATGCGATACAAGCTCTAATATAGCGCGTCACAAATTTAGTGATTGATCCGAGATGTGCTTTATGGTTGCTTGTCACAGATTTGTTGACTGATCTGAGACGTGCTTTAAGGAAGCTTGTCTCCTTTATTTAGGTAATCCGAGACGTTCTCTGTTACAGCTCGTCGCAGATTGTTTACAGGCAGGGTCTCCTATTAGGTGCCCCCCACCCCTGATTATCCTGGTTGCTGGCTGCACCTTGGGGCTAGTCAGGATTTGGTAGCCGCATTGCCAGTGTCATTAACATACACATACATGAACATATATATATATATATATATATATATATATATATATATATATATATATATATTTATCCAAAAAGATCACACCTTAAATTATATTGACCAATCAAATATTAAGAAAATTTCAATCGTGGTTACCAAGTATACTAATTACACAAAGAGTGCCCCCTATTCATTCTGATGATGAAGTAACTAATTACACACATCATAAATGTCATCTTCTAATCCTGTATACCATAATGAAAATTCTCCGGATCAATGACTTCATTAACAATGAGCCTTCATAGCCTCTAATGCTCTGACTAAGGCATCCTCAAGTTCAATAAAATCCATGAAATCATATAAAACATTAACAAATTGCAGTCATGTTCACTTAAACAATCACATAAGGGAGCAAATACCTGAAGGCTTAGGAACAAATTGTTATACAATTGTAATAAATACAAGAACTGTTAGTGAATAGAGAACCGAACTTACTTATAACATAGACAGTTGGTGAGCATCTGCAAAGCATGAGCAGAGAAATTGTTCTCATCATAAAGTACATGGTAGTGAGCTGGTGTGCTTGTCCCCTAAAAAATAAAGAATTTACATTCCACTGATGTATTAATAGCCTGATGATGAGTAGGCTTAGGCCTGATATTTCGAAAGGTAAGTCGATTGGGGTGGAGAACTCGACGTTGATGATCTGCGATACTCGAGAAGTTCGAATACCCCTGCAATCACTATACCACTGCTCCGTTGGTTATCAACCGTGCGGCACACGCATGATCTCGCAAAGAAGGCTAATCCCTACAAGTGATCTGAGAACACAAGGAAGAACGTAGAAGACGCGATCTGAAATTGAGAAGTTGGGGTCTCACAAACTGTAGAACGGCGAAATTGTTATTGTATGAAAAACCCAACGAATATGACCCGCGACTGCAGTATTTAAAGGCTAGGGTTCAGCCAAAACACGATTAGACGCATCCCTAATGGACTCATATAGGATACAAGGTCCAAAGGCCCGATTCGGTGGCGCCGCACCGGACAGAAATCTGGACTCGACTTGTTTCGACGATTCTCAATGACTCCTGGGGAATTTTGAGGTGGGACCAGATCCATTGGAAAGTTTATCTTCTCCTATTTCTGTGCATATGTGGAATGTAGAAAATGAAGTTTGTATGCATCCTGGGCGTCCATTTTAAGGTGGACTGCTCCTGGACTCCGAGTTGAGCTCAAGTCCGAGTTGTAAACTGATTCCATCAACTTGTGGACGTCCCAATAGGTTCTCTATGTTCCCAAGGCCTCTTCCCTTCACTTGTTGACCTTCACCATTGTTCCTAATAACAATTAAATCATCATATAGCAACCTATTCTCAAACTCACATGCAAAGGAAGTTAGGAACGAATTCACCTACTGATTTATTAACCGTGCTCGTGCTCTTGTGATTGGTCCTTGTAGTTCAATGTGCGTCTCCGCTGTTGTGATGTCCTCATCATCCTCCCCCTCTTGAATTGGAGTTGTCCTCGACTCAAGTTCATCTTCTTCTCCCAAGTATGGTCGCAAATCTGAAATGTTAAATGTAGGACTAACCCCAAAATCGGGAGGCAATTCAAGCTTATATACATTATCATTAATTTTTTCAATAATTTTAAAAGGACCAACAACTCGTGACATAAGTTTAGATTTTCTCAAGTCAGGGAATCGCTCTTTTCTCAAATGTAACCACACCAAATCACCCGGTTCAAGTTTTACTTCTTTTCTATCTTTACTACCTGCAATCCTATACTTCTCATTCATCTTTTCAATATTTTTCTTTGTAGTTTCATGCATCTTAATTATGAATTCAGATCATTGTATATCATCCAAATTTATAGTTTCAGAAGGAAGCAAAGGTAGTAAATCAATAGGAGCACATGATTGAAACCATACACTATCTGGAATGGACTTACCTTTGTCGTGGATTGAACGGATTTATTGTTAGAAAATTCTATATGTGGTAAACACTCCTCCCACAACTTTAAATTTGTTTTCAAGACAGCCCGCAACATAGTAGATAAAGTACGATTAACTACCTCAGTTTGTACATCCATTTGTGGCTGACATGCAGTTGAAAACAGCAACTTGGTTCTCAATTTATACCACAAAGTTCTCCAAAAATGACTTAAAGATTTTGCATCACGATCAGAAACAATGGTATTTGGCATACCATGTAAACGAACAATTTCCGTCATAAATAAATCAGCAATGTGTGAGACATTATCATTCTTATGACAAGGTATAAAGTGTGCCATTTTGGAGAAACGATCGACAACTACAAAAATACTATCCCTCCACCTCTTAGTCCTAGGAAATCTCAAAACAAAGTCCATAGAAAATATCCTCCCAAGGTACACTAGGAACAGGAAGAGGCATATAAAGATCATGTGGGTTAAGACAAGACTAAGCTTTATTACAAGTAGTGCATCGTGACACGTAGCGCTCGACATCACACCTCATCTTTGGCCAAAAGAAGTGTGTGGCCAGCACGTCTTCAGTTTTCTCCACTCCAAAATGTCCCTTCAATCCTCCTCCATGTGCTTCCCGCAAAAGTAATAAACGAACGGAGCTAGCTGGAACGCATAGCTTGTTAGCACGATAGAGGAGACCCTCTCGCAGCACATATTTATTCCATGTTCTTCCTTCTTTAAAAATTTCAAAAGCATCATTGAAGTCCAAATCAGTAGGATATAATGCTTTTATTGTTTCCAAACCAAAGATTTTATGATCAAGTTGGGACAGCATGGTATAACGCCTAGATAATGCATCGACAATGACATTTTCCTTCCTTTTCTATGCTTAATGATGTATGGAAACGACTCTATGAAATCAATCCATTTAGCATGTCGTTTACCCTGATTGGTTTGACGCTTAATATACTTCAATGATTCATGATCAGAATGTATGACAAACTCCTTAGACCAAAGATAATGTTGCCAAGTTTGTAATACTCGCACTAAGTCATACAATTCCTTATCATAATTGGAATAATTCAGAGAAGGACTATGAAGTTTTTTACTAAAGAAAGCAACGGGTTTACCTCCTTGTATGAGAACGCCTCCAATACCAATGCCGCTTGCATCGCATTCTAGCTCAAAGGTCTTGTCAAAATCAGGAAGTTGTAGCAATGGTGCTTGTGTAAGCTTCGATTTGAGAGCATCAAAAGCTTGTTGCTGTTGTTCACCCCATTTTAACGGCACTCCCTTCTTTGTTAGCTCATGTAGAGGTGCTACAATGGTGCCGAAATTCTGCACAAAACACCGATAACAACCTGCAAGACCAAGAAAACTGCGAACCTGTGTAACGGTTGTTGGGGCTGGCCAGCTGGTGATTGCTTCAATTTTTGACTCATCCATCTCAATTCCTTGCGAGGAAACGACATAGCCAAGAAACAAGACTCGATTGGTGCAAAAGAAGCACTTTTCGAGGTTACCAAACAAATGTGCATCTCTCAAAACAGTAAAAATGTCACATGAAACAAACTTGCTGTAAACTAGGATATCATCGAAGTAAACCACCACCAATTGTCCAATAAAAATATGTAAATCCTCGTTCATTAATCGCATAAAGGTGTTGGGTGCATTAGTTAACCCAAAAGGCATGACTAACCACTCATAAAGTACAAACTTGGTTTTAAATGCAATTTTCCATTCATTTCCTAGTGCCATTCTAATTTTGTGGTAACCACTACGCAAGTCAATTTTTGTGAAGATGATAGCACCACTCAATTCATCAAGCATGTCACCTAAACGAGGAATAGGATAATGATATCGAATGGTGATATTATTAATCGCTCGATCAACACACATGCGTCAACTACCATCTTTCTTGGTAACCAAAAGAACAGGAACAAAATAAGGGCTAAGGCTTTCACGAATGTACCCGCGGTCCAAAAGATCTTGGACTTGTTGCTGAATTTCCTTAGTTTCCTCTGGATTCGCGATGTATGCTGCACAATTTGGCAAACTTGCTCCTGGAATCAAATCGATCGGTGGTAAACCAGGGGGTATCTCGGAGGAAAACACATCCCCAAACTCCTGCAAAAGGTTAGCAACAGTAGGGGGCAATGCAATAGACAATTCATGAAGTGAAAACATGGCTTCTTTGCATACTAAAGCATAGAACATCCCCTTAGCATCAAATAAATAAGCAAGGTTGGATTTAGTTGTGAGCAACGATGGTGATTTTAACTTAATGACTTGCTGTTTTTTAGATTCTAGTTTTGTTGCTTTGCCATCACAAATTTTACTCTTATCAAAATGCACAATTTCAGCAGGAGTCATGGAGAGCAAAGTGATTATCTTTCCCTTATGCATGATAGTATATTTATTAGTTCTATCATGATGAATAGCATCTGCATCAAATTCCCAAGGACGACCCAATAAAATAGCTCAAGCATCCATAGGAACGACATCAAAATCAGCAAAATCATGGTAAGAACCAATTAAAAAATGTATTCTCGCTATTTGTGTTACCCGAACCTTACTGCTGTTGTTGAACCATTGAATGTGGTATGGATGAGGGTGTGCTCTTGTTGTCAAACAAAGTTTCTCGACGACGTCCGTATTCACCAAGTTATTGCAGCTACCTCCATCAATTATAGTGTGTACACAGCAGTCCTTAATGACGAGAAACATGTAGAAGAGGTTGTGTCGTTGTAGCTAGTCCTCGGTCTCCACTTTTGAGCTCAAGGCATGCTGCACAATGATGCTCTTATAGTTCTCCATCGCCGCTATACCAAGTACCTCTTCTTTGGTGTTCGTCATTTGGATCTGTAAAGTCAGTAGCAAAAGAATATTCATCTTCAACATCCGAAGTACTATCATACCTGCCATCGTCGCGTGCTATGTATGCTCGTTTTCTCGGGTAGTCTCTCATCAAATGACCAAGTCCCTGGCAGTGGTGACACTTAATGTCGGAAGTACGACTTATAGGAGTGGACGACGAAGGCTTGAATGATGTCGCCTTGCTGCCCTCCGGCACGCGAGAAGGTGGAGTAGCAGATATAGTTCGTTGTCCGCCATTGGATGGCGTAGTCGCTGCACGGGGGGTGAAGTTGCTCCTTGTGCGTTGTTGCTGTTGTTGTCGGCCCTGCAATTCTTTTTCTGCCAACATAGCAAGCTGAAAAAATCTGTTAACAGTATCATATTCCTTGTAATTAACAATGTCCTGAATTTCACGTCTCAACCCCCCATAAAAACAAGCTATTTTATCATCCATGTCCTCTACTATCCCACAACGTAGTATACCCTTTTGTAACTCTTGATAATACTCCTCTACGGACATGTTACCTTGGTCTAGGTGCTACAATTTTTTGCGAAGGTCCCGCTAAAAAGATGGAGGAATAAATCGAATACGCATAACTTCCTTTAATCTATCCCATGTTGGAGGATCAATTCTAGTTTTAACAAGTTCATTCTACCATATGATAGCAAAGTCCTTAAACTCACTAGTGGCTTGACAAACTCTATGTTGTTCAAGAACAAGATGGGCATTAAATTTTTGCTCTACTATCATCTCCCAATCAAGATAAGCCTCAACATCATAAGCACAAGAAAAAGAGGGTATAGTAAATTTTACTTTAGCAAAAGGATTATCAGGAGGACGATTATAATTGTTATGATTATTACCTCCCATACCTCGATGATAAAGTGGCACTCTTGGCTGATTGTTGTGATCTTCCATATCATCGTAAGGATTGTCTTCATGTCTTCCAGCGAGAGGCAACTGAGCCTCAATAGTATTCATCCGAAGGGCAAGGTCATCAAGTTGCCGAGTCAAGTTCGACAATGACTCCTCCGTTGATGCATTGTATTTGGCGAATATATATGTCATGGTCTTCATCATATCATGTAACTCAGCATGTTGAACACATTCGTCATCATTTTCTTCTCCTGCCATTGTTAGTAGGAAGCAAAAGACAACAAAAATTTGTTATCCCTACCAACTACAGTGACAATGTGAAAGGTGGAAGAAAACAATCTCTCTCGCTCAAGCGTCTTACCACGCTCTTACAAGTGTTCTTACCGACACAGCAGGTAGTGTGGACAGTGAGATGAACCAATGAAGAGTGGGATGATTGCAAAGGTACATGTTATGATCAAGAGAAAGGTGGAGCTTGGATGGCACAATATGGTGGCTAATAAGTAGAAAATCGTTAACAGGTAAACAAAGTTGAATAAGTATTCAATGTAGGAAACTATTGCTGGTCAACCAAGTGCCCTAGGGCCTAGCACAACACAAGGAATATCAAGGCAAAAGAAAGACATAATGATATAGCCAATAAAACAACACCAAGTGGTATAGGCCAATTGCTTTAATATCCGTGCTCTTCACTATTTTTTTCCTTTTTTATAATATTTTTAATATTTTTTCTTTACTCAGGAGCACGAAGATAGGAAACACACAAATTTGCAGCTCAATTGTATGTAATATGCGGCCTATAGAAAATCAAGAAGATTCTTTAAAATTCGTGCTGAAACTTTTGAGGTCAGATAGCCTATCTTCCGAGGGGAATTTGGGAAATCTAATTTTGCCGAATGCGGCTATGCCACCGAAAATCAGATGCAAAATTTCGCGTAGGTGAATTGAAAAAAAAATGCCCGATTTCGAGTTCGTATGTGAAAGTTATTGCCGTTTTAAGGTAGATTGTCCGAGTTACGATTTTTGGATGTTTATTCCAACTCGGTTTGAGAATAGAACTCGCAATCAGATATGAAAACGATTGGGAATTTGCACAGATAATCTAGGGTGGTGTGTGATGATTCAAGGATGAGTGGCACAAAGGTTTGTCACCTAATCTAGGGCTGGTGATGCGGGAGTTAACGCAAGGTGGCTAGCTAGGGCAAATCGATGTACGTGGTGGATTGGTTTGTTATTTAGGGATTGTGGAATAGGTGTCGAACAGCAAGAATACAAGGACGAAACACAATAACTAGGACCCAAAATACAAAGCTAAATCAGCAACAAGACTCGACCACACGAATGCAAACTCAACAATGAAAACTGAAAAACGAAGCTGCAGGCACTATAGTCTAGGAAGCGGTAAAAACAATCTAATTTGTTTTGTGGCTTTTCCGTGGACTCTAGGTACAATAAAAAATTGATCTAATGGAAGGAAAACAAATATAACTCATGGGCAACCTGGAAATCGGATACCAATTGATGAGTAGGCTTAGGCCCGATCTTCCGAAAGGTAAGTCGATTGGGGTGGAGAACTCGACGTCGATGATCCGCGGCACTCAAGCAGTTCGAATACCCCTGCAATGACTACACCACTGCTTCATTGGTTATCAACCGTGCGGCACACGCTTGACCTCGCCAAGAAGGTTAATCCCTACAAGTGAACCGAGAACACAAGTAAGAACGTAGAAGACGCGATCTGAAATTGATAAGTTGGGGTCTCACAAACCGTAGAACAGCGAAATTGTTATTCTAAGCAAAACCTACCAAATATAAAGGCTAGGGTTCAGCCAAAAAATGATTAGACGCGTCCCTAATGGACTCATACGGGATACAAGGCCCAAAGGCCCGATTCGGTGACGCAGCACCGGACATAAATATGGACTCGACTTGTTTTGACGATTCCCAATGACTCCAGAGGAATTTTTAGGTGGTACCAAAGCCATTAGAAATTTTATCTTCTCCTCTTTTTGTGCATATGTGGAACGTCGAAAATGGAATCAGTATGCATCATGAGCGTCCGTTTTAAGGTGGACTGCTCCTGGACTCCGAGTTGAACTCAAGTCCGAGTTGTAAACTGATTCCATCAACTTGTGGACGTCCCAGCAGGTTCTCCATGTTCCCAAGGCCTCTTCCTTTCACTTGTTGATCTTCTCTATTGTTCCTAATAACAATTAAATCATCACATAGCAATCTATTCTCAAACTCACATGCAAAGAAAGTTAGGAACGAATTCACCTGTTGATTTATTATGCTCGTGCTCTTGTGATTGGTCCTTGCAGTTCAATGTGCGTCTCTGCTGTTGTGATGTCCTCATCACCTGATATTAAAAACTCGTGAGAGCTACACCAATTATCACATATGTACTTTGATTCCAGCATGGTTGCAGAAATAGAAATCAAACTCACTGGGATGACACATGCTAGTGTCAACCACAGTTCCTGTGGTTTCAAGGGTTTGCGAATCAGAATTCATTATATACATTGATAGTCAAAACAAATACATTACTTCTGCATTGGACATAAATAAGGAAGATGAATGTATACCGTAATGAAAATTCTCCCGTTGGATCAATGACTTCATTAACAATGAGCCTTCATTGGACATCCTCAAACTCAATAAAATCATTGAAATGCATGCTTTGAGGGCATGGTCGAGGCGGCGGCATGCTCTAGGGACAGGGAATGAGGCAGCGGCATGCTCCGGGGACAAGATGGCGGAGGCACTGGAGCAGCAGTTCTTCAACTCTCTGATGACAGCAGGCCGGTGTGCTCCGGGAACAGGGAGAACATTTCCACTTATGTGAAGGCGGCGGCAAGCTCACACCGATTACCGAGGTCGGGGTCGAGGCGGCGGTGTGCTCTGGGGACAAGGGACGAGGCAGCGTGCTCTAGCGTGCTCAACTCTCTGATGATGAAGGTCGCGGTCGACGATGGGGTCAGGGTTGATGGCGACAGCGCGACAATGACGAAGAGCGAGTTGAGGAAGAGGGGCGGCAGCAGCGTGCTCAGGAGCTGCGGTTTCTAGGTCGAGAGAGTGTGCGAGAGCTAAATTTTTTTACCAAGTGTTGGGAGAGAGAGCGTGCGAGAGACAAAAATAGCGAAACTCAAAGATGAGGCTCTATAACACCCGTCTCTCATTTTAGTGTCTCTCTTAGGTCGAGAGAGCGCGAGTAAGTTTTGCGCAAAAAATTTTGCCAGAGAGCGCGCGAGAGCTAAAAATAGGTCAAAAATTGGAGACGTACATATATAACGCCTGTCTCGCATTATTTTATGGCCGAACGGGCACGTCGTATGCGAAAGATGCGCCACGGTGTGCTGAAGCCAGTAACAACATCTAACTGTGCGCAATGCCTTATATGATCATTGCAATGCGCTCAGCTTTCCATGGTAGGACAAAAGACTTTGGCATAAATCGGAGACGTGCCCAGGTAAGTCACGTCTGGCATTTTCTAGTCTCCCACGGGCCTTAAAACAGCGTGTTGTTTGTGCAAGCATATTCTAAATGAGTCGATGTTTCTTAACTTACATTATTAGGCGATATCAAAACATAACTGACACGTTGTCCCTCTCTACAAACCGATCCATCATAATAAAGTTTCCATGCGCGTAAACTAACAGAGCTAGCGTCATTTTCATCCCTAATCCTATGATCAATAATAAAATCAGCGACAACGTGTCCTTTCATAGCCCGTAACAATTCATATGTTAAATCATACTCTAGTAATGTGTAAGCCCACTTCTCAAGTCTACCTCTAAGAATCAGTTGTTCCAGCATGTATCTAACTATGTCGGCTTGGCAAGTTACGATGCAAGTACTAGAGAGCAAATAATGGCAAAATTTTGTACAAGCATAATACAAAGATATACATAACTTTTCAATGAACACATAACGACTTTCAGTGTCAAGCAGATTGCGACTGACATAAGCGATGATGTACTCCTTCCCGCCATCTTCTTGCGTCAAAACAGCACCGATCACCTTCTCTTGTGCAGGAACAAATAACCTGAATGGCACACCAGACTTGGGTGCGCGAAGCACTGGAGGACTAGACAAATAATAGTTTATATTATTAAATGCCTCTTGCTATTATGCCTCTCAAGAGAATTCGGCTTCATGTTTTAGCCGAAGTAATGGAACAAACGATTCAATCTTTCCTGCACCATCAAATATGAACCGTCTCAAATAATTAATCTTTCCTAACAAGCGTTGGACATCCTTTTTGCATGTCGGCTGTTCCAAGTTTCCGATAGTCTCCACCTTTTTAGGATCTATCTCTATACCATGCTCATGTATTATAAATCCTAAAAACTTACCAGCCGACACGCCAAATGCACATTTGAGTGGGTTCATTTTAAGACCATACCGACACATCCTTTCAAATGCTAACCGTAAATCAGCCAGTGATGATCAATTTTGTCCGATTTAACAACTATATCATCAATGTATATCTCTAATATAATGCCCAACGGGTCATGGAAAATAAGATTTCATAGCATGTTGATACGTAGCTACAGCATTTTTTAATCCAAAAGTCATAACAACCCACTCAAATAAACCCACAAAACCAGGGCAACGAAAATGTCTTAGACATGTCTTCTTCGACCATAAATATTTGAATATAACCGGCATTACCATCTAAGAAACTAATCACCTTATGTACAGAAGCATCATTAATTAACATGTCAGCAATAGGCATTGGATATTGATCTTTAGGGGTGGCTTTGTTCAGGTATCTAAAATCAATACATATCCTAATCTTGCTTATGTTTCTTTTCAACTGGAACAATATTGGATACCCACTCCCCATATCTACATGGCCGAATAAACCCAGCTTTTAGCAATCAATCAATTTCTTCCTTAACATGACCATAAATGTTGGGATTAAAATGCCTAGAAGGTTGTTGATACGGCCTAAAACCAGTTTTAATGGGAAGCCTATGTTCGACCAGATCTCTACTCAAAGCTGGCATCTCAGAATAATCCCAAGCGAAGCAGTCAACATATTCTTTAAGTAATGCACATACCTTGGTTTTCTAATCAGAACCTATAGATTTTTGTTGATGAACGTGGGCCTGGGAATACTTCCATCACCAATATGAATCTCCTCAAGTGGATCAGCCGATGAAACTTCTTGTCCAAGTTTTTCCATGCTATGAAAATCATAAATTGTCTCATGGATATCATTCTTTTCTAAAGGATACTCCTTCGTGCCCTTTGCAGCCACTCTAGACTTTGTTTTTTATCCATTTTACAAAGATAATTCATTAAGCCGAGATACACGGCCCGCTGTACACCAACAGGAATAAAACTATCCGTACCTATGCTAACATAATCATATCCTGATAAATCAGTACCCTTCAAACACCACATGTCGTCGTGTTGCCAATCAACCGGAGCTTCAGTCATGGCAATGCAGGCTGAATTATCCACTCCAATTGTTTCCACGTCATCACCAACCCACTGAACCAAGCACTGATGTAAAGTGGACGGGACACAACAATTTGCATGGGTCCAATCACGCCACAAAAGAATGTTGTATCGACCTCTAACATCAACAACAAAAAATGCAGTAGGTAAAGTCTTACTCCCAACTGTAACTTCCATTTAGATGACACCCATAGCCTCGGATAAGTCTCCTTAAAATCCACTAAGCCCCATGTTGGCTTTCATCAACTCACTTTCTTTTCGGCCGAACTTAGAATAAAACGAAAAGGGCATAATATTAACACCAGCGCCACCATTGACAAGCATGCGACCAATGGGCTTACCGTCAACTTGACCTTTTATGAACAAAGGCTTCAAATGTTGTCCATGTTTCTCTGGCTTCTCAAATATAAAATTTTTGGGCCAAGAGTTAGTTCAGCAACTTCAGATTCAGGTGCACAAAATTCAGCATGCAATGCAGAAGCCATGTTGATGTCCATGTCACCTGATGTACCTTTTCTAGATTTTGAACCTTCTCCATCGGTCATGTCATCGTCAATTTTATTCCCCTCCTTCTCGATACACATCTCCTTCCAAGTCATCTTTACGGGTACCATTGGTCTAGCTTTGTCAAACAATTCATCTCGTCTCTTCTCACCTTGCTCTTCTCTGATCTCAAGAGCTCGCGGCCGCTGTATTATTCTCTATTGAGTATGTGCGAGTCCTGTTGGGCACCATTGAGGCTCTGGTTTGGTGCCTGGCGCAATTGACCCAACTCTGTTAATTTCCAAATGTCTTGTCTTGGCGTGCTGCATTTTTTGTTAGAGTGCGGCTGTTCTGATTTTATCATTTGAGTCGCTAGCAGCTGAAACTTCAATATTATGCACACCAGAATTTTTTGCACGTACTTCAGACTTGACTTCAATATTTTTTGCACGGGAGGGGGTGACACGGGGAGGGGGCGACCGGGATAGGCGGCGGCGTACCTGGGAGGTGGAGAACGGCGGCGGCGGCGGTCTTCGGTAATGGTTGCGGCTGTCGACGGCATCACGGCGCGGTGGCGGTGGCAGCGCGGCGGCAGTGGAGGCGCAGCGCAGAAGCGGTGGCGGCGCGGTGCGGCAGCAGTGGTGGCGCGACGGCGGTGGAGGCGGGCGTTCGGGCGGCGGAGAGGCGGGAAATGATATGACGGGGCAGGGCGCGGGGTATACTTAAAAATTTGTAATCGACGACGGTGTAGGTCAACCGTCATTGATAAGCTACTATTGGCGTTGGTTAAGTTTGACCGTCGTCTATAAGGGCTCGGGTGGGCCTTGTTTTGGCCCATATGATAATGGGCCTTTATTGACGACGGTCGACCGTCATATTTAAGTTATTGATGATGTTACTAGGTCAACCGTCATAAACTACGAGCTTATTAACGATAGTTAGATTTAGCTATCATTAATTATTTAAAAGACGACGGCCCCTTCGTCTATTATTTTGGTTGTCGTCTATTGTTGCGATTCCTGTAGTGCGGTGCCCATGCAAGTTCTCTGCCATTCAAATAAATCTTGCCATAGGCACACGACGTCTTGGTGAGCTGCTCTGTGAAACATGCTTGTTTCTCTAGCTGAATGAGATTTAGCTTCTGTGTATGAATCAATATTTTCAGCAGTTGGATGTTGCGAGCCACCACACACGATGGAATCGTGTGGTCTACCTTCTCTACCTGTAACACCCATATTGTATGTACAAAAATTTGCTCAAATCCTTGATCATTGTTGTATGCATTTTTGGGTGAATTTTGATGTTCAAACGAGTAGCATCCGTTTAAAAATTTGAATTTGAATTCATATCAAAAGAAAAGAAATGAAAAAGAAAAAGAAAAGAATTAAAACCCCCATGTTGGGCTGATTTTTCCCCCTGGCCCATCTCCCCTTCCCTCTCCCGCCGGCCCAGCCGAACCTCTCCCCTCTCTCTCTCTCTCTGCGCCGTGGACCCCGCCTGTCGGCGCCCCTCCTTTTCCCTCCTCTCTTCCGCTGCCACCCGGGCCCGCTTGTCATCACTCCCAGGGAGCAACTGTCTCCCTTCATTCCCGCGCAACCGCCGCGCCACGACGACCCCGCGCCCACGTTCCCCCCCCCCCCCCCACCGAATCCACTCTCCTCCGGTGGTTTTCGCACGCGCCCCTCAAACCATTCCCTCTCCGCGCCATAAAGGACCCGTCGCCCCCCATTTTCCCCCTCACCCGAGCCTCCCCGGAACCCTAGACCTCCATCGTCGGTGAGTTTCCTCGGCGCTCGCGTTCCCGTCGCCGTAGCCCCCCTCCTCCCCATTTTCCTTGCCTAACGTGATCACCGCCTCACCAGGGACACGCCGGACGTGTTTGCTCGGGTGAATTGCCACTGCAACACCGGATCGCCTAACTCCGACGAGCACCGCCGCCATTCCTCGTCGCCGACCCCTCTCCGGCCGATTTCAAGCCCCGCTACTCTCCTAGGTGAGTTCACCTACTCTCTCTCTTCGTTTCTGTGCGCTTAGATCTTAGAATCAGGGTGTAATTCACAGGTTTGGGTGATCTCCGGCGAGTTCGCCGCCGTCGGCCGTCGGGCGCCGCCGCGCGCCGTGCTGGCGACGGTTGGGTCGACGTGGCCGCTTCCCTGCCGTCGGTTTCGACCGAACGGCCACGATTAGAAGATCGTACCGGTTCGCTTAATAAAATCTCGTGCGTCCATTTTAATATCGACGGCCCACGTTGAATTTCCTTTTCCCGCCGCCGGAATTGCACCTAGGCCCCTGGAAACTTCGTTGCTACCCCCAGAGCTTCTCTATAATTTGAGTCTAGCCCCCAGAATTCGCAGACTAGCCCCTGGAACCCTCAAAATTGGTTTTAAACATTTAATTAAGCATTCTAACCCCTGTAATTTTGTAGAATAATGTATTTAGACCCTGTACAGTGTAGAGAACTATTTATTTAGCCCCTGGACTTTTATTTATTTGCTGAATAGGGTTTTTAATGGTATTTGAGGTGTAGAAATTAGATAAAAATGGTATTTAAGTGTAGGAATGTTATGAAAAATTGTTATAATCTATTTTATGCTGTGAATTAATTGTAGTGTTCAGATAAAATATATTTGGTCCCTAGAATATTTATTATAAAGGTTTTAAAATACATCTTTGCTATAGAAAATTCAATAAAAATGGTTTTAGGCTATAATAAAATCCCAAAATTCTAGGAAAAATATAAAATGCATACTTTTGCCATGTTAAATGATAAATACCTCGTAGGGACGCATTAGTGTAGGATTTTGTGCTTATGTGTATGTGTGATGTATTGTTTTGCGTGCCTTTACTTATTTAGCTTTATTCTATTCTTGCCATGCTTGGGTATATGTCTAGAGTCGTACTACGACCCTAATCTTAACCTCCAAGACCAAGACTTCGACAACACCCAAGTCTTCAACGAAGGCAAGTGCCCTTGACCATCTTGTACCTATTTTAGGGATTTAGCTAGTTGCATGCTAATTAAATTGATGTCCTACTTCATGTTTACATGCCATGTTCCATATCATTCCTTGTTACCTGAAATGGGGTGGGAAGTAGATAGGCTTTATTTATGCTTAGCCATGCTTAGATGTTGGGATTGGGATTACATACAAATCGCTATGCTTAACTTTATGGTTACTTTAATTTGGTGATGAATATACATAATGTTAGTGGATAGGAATCTGGTGGTTGGTTAGTTTTGGTATGGTGCATTTTGCACGAGACCCGGGATTGGGGTTTGTTACCACCGGATTCTAAGGACCGGTTTATGGAGGAAGCCACTAAGCTTTATAGTACCACCACGAGACTGAGATGGGGCAGCTTGGTCAATTAATTAGGTTTCTCCCGATGAACTGCTAGTGGTTGGATGGTGCGGGGAATGAGGCGAGTGATCTGCTCTTGGAACCGCAAGGCTCAAGAGGGGGCTCTGGGGCGGAGGGTTACTCCGAGAATCCTCAGTGGTGGAAACCTTAGAGGGCTAGCACTAGTCGGGAGTACCTTTGTAAAGACCATGTTGTGATCTCCTGGCCTCACACCAAAGGAAGTGTGTAATGTGGTTACCTACCACGGGCAATCAGGGAGGTTCATTTAGTCCACCTAGCAACAGGGGATGAAATCACTGCTTGTGGGGAAAGGGTACACTCTCTGCAGAGATTTGGTAAAACTGTCATGACAGCCGTGCTCACGGACAAGAGCGGCTTGGGGCCAGTTCATAATTAGTCTTTGGTTGGGAAATGATGGTTCATTATGATTCAAGCACTTTCATTATCCTTAATCATGTGTTGATTATAAATTAATTTATGATATTGATAATTGGAAGCTAAGGATAGGTTCTAAGCATAGTGCTAAGCCATATTTGGCCTTTCCCTTGCTTTAGCCATTCATGTCATCTCTTCCCGCACTTGCTGAGTACTCTATGTACTCAAGCGTTTAATTCTCCTTTAGAATATAATGAAGAAGAAGCGGCACCGGAGGATTTCTACGTCAATCCGGAGGACTTGGTCTAGGCTGGCGACCTCACGCGCAATGGCTGCCTGTGGAGATGAAGCTACCCTCACCTACTAGTCTTCTGCTGTAGTTTGGTCTTTGTTAATCTAGTTGTTGATGTAAATATTTGTGGAGTGTATTTGTAGACCTTCGGGTCGTACTGTAAGACTATTTATGTATTCGAACATGGCATTGTAATGATATTTCACTTTCGTCGACGCATGTACGATTCAACTGATCCTGGCGTACATGTGATTAGCGTCTGTTCATCCTTGCGATGACCGGGTGTGACAAAGTGGTATCAGAGCCGTGTTGCCCGTAGGACGCAAGCCTAGTTAGAAATGGCCGAAAATTAAGGACTATACTATTTTCTTATGAAATAGTATTTCCAAAATTTTGTGCTCTCTATCTCAAACCTTGTGCTTCTTATCTTGCTATGCTATTTGCTTTATTCTAATTTAATTTATGGATTATTAATCTCACTCTCTTCTTTTCAAATGTTTGTAGATGGCGCGAACCAAGCAGACGGCTCATAAGTCGACTGGGGGTCGTGTTCCACGCCACGCCCTAGCCAGTCGCTCCGCACCTTACGCCCCCAGGAGGGAGACGACGTTGTTCTCCAACGGGAGTGCTGCTTCGAGGATGCGTGTCCGTCTTCGCTCTCTTCTTCGAGCTGCGGGGTACCGTGAGTACCGTGTTCGTCTGGTCTACCACTCCACTAGGGTCTTTGCACCCTATACTGGTGAGCTAGAGTGGAGTTCTCAGCTGGCCGTCTACTACGACTCGGAGCTGTTGCACTCTCACTTCTCTCCGGCTTGGAGGAGCTCCCAGCGTGCGGCTGAGGAGGACGCCACGTGGGAGGCGACTACCTACTGCAGCCACGCCCACAGGTTCCTTCTTGGGTGCACGGAGCACGCGTACACCCCTCAGCGCCCTAGTGGCACGGCCGCCTTCACTGGAGGTGACGTCGAGGGGTCCTTGACTCACCCCCAGTGCGAGAGGCTGGTGGACGACGTTGTGGAGTTGTCTTCCCGACTCCAGCGTTGTCAGCAGGAGCTGCAGGACAGCAGGGACTTGGTCGACCGCTACGAGCGACTTCGTCGACGCTACGCGAGGATCACTGCAGCTGATCCTAACTCTTCTCAGTACGCTTCGGACGTGGAGCCTTGGGACCTGAACTCTCCAGACCGTCGCATGAACTCCCCCGAGAACTCAATAGAAGACTCAGAAGGAGAAGACCCGGAGATGGAGGTTGAGGAGGACTCCGACGAGTAGGAGTGGACTCGTTTCCCCGCTGGACGACTCAGGACAGTTATCCTTAGTTTGTAGGAGCGTGTAGCTACGCCCTTCCTAGTCTTGAGTTGTGTCGTTTATGTTGTTATGCTAGTAATTTGCTTTATGTTGTGTGTGTTGGGTGCGACATGAGTTGTGGAATGCTTCGGCATCCTGTGCACATCCATGTCTTTAGACTTGTTTATGTGTCGTGTGAGTGGTGGAATGCTTAGGCATCTTGTCCACCTCCACACTAGTTGATTAATGAACTTGCTTTATATCTATTACCCTTGATGCATATAGTTGGGACCATGTTACCCTAGTATATCCTTTCTCATCTTATCTATTGTTCTAAAATTTCAATTCTTCCCTACACAGATGTCTGGAAGAGGTAGAGGTAGAGGTCGTGGAAGGGGTGCTGTGCCCCAAGATGAAGGACTTGGAGGTGTGCCTGGATGGAATGCAAGGGGTGCTCGAGGAGCCCCAGCCTCTCAACAAATGCAACAGATGATGGCTCTTCAGACTCAGTTACTTAACAACCTCACCCAAATTGTCACCAACCTGCAGCAAGCCCCACCACCACCACCCCCTCACTACAACCTTCCGCCACCACCACCTTTCCCGCCTAGGTCCTTCCTCAGGGAACTCCCTCAACACTCACCCACCCACTTTTGCCACCGTTACTGAACCGATGGAGGCCGAGGATTGGCTCCGAACTGTTGAAAGCAAACTGAGGCTCATTCACTGCGAAGGAAGAGAGAAGGTATTGTTGGCCTCCCATCAACTCCAAGGGCCAGCAGCTGACTGGTGGACCGCCTACACCGAAGCCCACCAGGACCCGGAAAATATTACATGGGAAGAATTCCGAACCAACTTCCGTAATCATTTCGTACCTGAAGGAGAGATACAAGCCAGGCGTGAAGAGTTCCTGATGCTAAAGCAAGGCCGTATGACTATGAGGTCCTATCTGAATGCATTCACTCAGTTGTCCCGCTATGCTCCAACCGACGTGGACACTGACTCCAAAAAGCAATTCCGCTTCAAGAATGGGTTGGACAAGGAGTTAAAGTTTGCCATGTCTTCCAGCGACTACGGCGACTTCCAGAAGCTGGTTGACAAAGCCTTTGAAGTGGAGAGGACTAAGAAGGAACTAGATGATGAAGAAAGAAAAAGGAAGTTGACTATGGCACATGCCTCTAGCAGCAATGTGCGCCCCCGTCTTAACCCTCCGCCTGCAAACCAAATGACCCGTCCCATGAACTACTCGGGACAGAGGTTCCCAAACTCCAACTACAGGCCACCCACTCCCTACAACCACCAAATGCGCCAGCAGCAGCAGCAACAGCAGCAGCCACCACGCCAGCCAATGCAACCCCCACGTCAGCAGATGCAGCCACCCCGCCCTTCAGCTCCAGCTAACCGTCCAAGTGGCCAACCCCCAAGAAACCAATCAGGAGGCAACAAGGGCCCAAATAATGCTGCGGGGGTACAATGCTACAAGTGCGGAGAATGGGGACACTATGCCAGCAGTTGTCCAAAGAAGCAACAGAACCCATCTGGCCGTGTCAACCATGTGACTCCGGAGCAAGCACAGGAAGCGCCTGATGTGGTGATCGGTATGTTTTCTGTTAACTCCCACCCCGCCACCATATTGTTTGATTCGGGTGCTACACATTCATTTATATCCAAGGATTTCATAAAGAAGCATGACATGGTAGTTACATTCTTGAATGGGCCGTTATTGATAAACTCTCCTGGAGGAGAGATGGTGGCAAGGCATCTATGCCGAAAAGTGAGTATAAACATAAGGGGGGTAGTCTTTTGGGCCAACCTAATAGTGTTGGACTCACAAGGATTAGATATCATTCTGGGAATGGACTGGTTGATGAAGAATCAAGGAGTAATTCATTGTGCAACTAGAACAGTCTGCTTAACACACCCAGATGGCACTACAGTGGAATTCAAACCAGATCGGACACAAGAGGCAATAGTGCAACTCAACCATCTTGAGAGTACTAAAGACATCAGGGTTGTGAAAGAATTTCCGGATGTATTCCCAGATGACTTACCAGGTATGCCCCCTGATCGAGAGATTGAATTTATCATTGAATTAGTACCTGGAACGGCCCCAATATATAAGAGGCCATATAGAATGGATGCTAAACAATTAGCTGAACTAAAAGATCATATTGAGTAATTATTGGCAAAAGGATATATTCGTCCTAGCTCATCGCCTTGGGGAGCACCAGTTATATTTGTACCTAAGAAGGATGGAACTCAAAGGCTGTGTGTGGACTACCGTGCTTTAAATGAGGTAACTATCAAGAATAAGTACCCGCTACCAAGGATTGAAGATTTGTTTGATCAGTTGAGAGGGGCATGTGTGTTTTCCAAGATTGATCTTCGTTCGGGCTACCATCAACTGAAGATTAGACCATCAGATATTCCCAAGACGGCATTTGTCTCTCGATATGGATTATATGAGTATACAGTTATGTCATTTGGATTGACCAATGCTCCGGCATATTTTATGTATCTTATGAACAAGGTATTCATGGAGTACTTGGACAAGTTTGTAGTGGTATTCATCGATGACATACTTATCTATTCCAAGACTGAAGAAGAGCATGAGGAACACCTCAGGATGGCCCTGCAGAAGCTTCGCCAACACCAACTGTACGCCAAACTTAGTAAGTGTGAGTTTTGGTTAAAGGAGGTATCATTTTTGGGACATGTCATATCCGAAGGAGGTATAGCAGTGGATCCAGGCAAAGTGGCCGATGTTCTTAAGTGGGAAACACCTGAGAGTGTACATGATATAAGAAGATTCTTAGGTATGGCTGGTTACTACCGTCGGTTCATCGAGGGATTCTCAAAGAACTCTCGACCACTAACCAAGCTACTTGAGAAAGGAGTTGCTTTCAAATGGACCCCCGAATGTGAAGTAAGCTTCGCCGAATTGAAGAAGAGGTTGACCAGTGCACCGGTATTGGTGATGCCTGATATGCAGAAGGAGTTTGTGGTCTATTGTGATGCTTCTGGTCATGGTTTAGGATGTGTCTTAATGCAAGGAGGACATGTTGTGGCCTATGCTTCAAGACAGCTTCGGAAACATGAGAGGAACTACCCAACGCATGATTTGGAATTGGCAGCTGTTGTCCATGCTTTGAAGATATGGAGACACTACTTGATGGGAAAAAGGACTGAGATATACACAGATCACAAGAGCTTGAAATACATATTCACACAGCCGGATCTTAACCTCAGGCAACGTCGTTGGTTGGAGTTAATAAATGACTTTGATGTGGGAATCAACTATCATCCAGGCAAGGCTAATGTGGTCGCTGACGCTCTAAGCAGGAAGGGACAAAGCAACAACTTGTCAGTACAAGCTCTTCAACCCCAGTTATGTGAAGAGTTTGCAAGGTTAAACTTATTTCTGGTGTCTAGCGCTGAAGCAGTTGCTATGGAAGTGGACTCAACCCATGAACATGATATACGAGAAGGGCAAAAGAATGATGAGAAGGTCAAGGAGATCAAGCAATTGATGAAGAAAGGGAAAGCTCCAAACTTTAGAGAGGATGAACAAGGAACCTTATGGCTTGGGAAGCGGATTTGTGTTCCAGATATCAAGGAGATTAAAGAGTTGATATTAAGAGAAGCTCATGACTCATCATACTCCATTCATCCCGGAAGCACAAAGATGTATCAAGACCTTAAAGATCGATATTGGTGGCATGGAATGAAACGGGATGTAGCCGAATATGTGGCCATATGTGATACATGTCAATTGATTAAGGCGGAACATCAAAGACCAGCAGGGTTATTGCAACCAATCAAAGTGCCAGAATGGAAATGGGAAGAAATTAGTATGGACTTCATTGTGGGACTACGAAGAACACAGTCTGGATATGATTCTATATGGGTTATTGTGGACCGTCTAACTAAAGTGGCTCACTTTATTCCTGTGAAAGAAACATATAATGGCCCTAAGTTAGCGGAACTGTACATCTCCAGGATTGTATGTTTTCATGGAGTTCCAAAGAAGATCATCTCGGACAGAGGCACTCAATTCACCTCAAGATTTTGGCAGAAGTTGCATGAATCAATGGATACCCGTCTAAATTTTAGTTCGGCGTATCATCCTCAAACTGATGGTCAGACAGAACGCACCAACCAGATATTAGAAGACATGTTGAGAGCATGTGCTTTGAAGAATAGCAAGAGTTGGGACAAGAATCTGCCATATGCCGAATTTTCTTACAACAACAGTTATCAAGCCAGTTTGAAGATGTCTCCTTTTGAAGCATTGTATGGGCGAAAATGTAGGACACCGTTGTTTTGGAATCAAACGGGGGAAAGTCAAGTTTTTGGGCCTGACGTGTTACAAGAGGCTGAAAGACAAGTACAAGAAATTCGGAAGAATCTAAAGGCAGCCCAGACAAGACAGAAGAGTTATGCGGATACTCGAAGACGTGATCTCACATTTGAAGTTGGTGATTATGTATACTTGAAGGTATCACCTATGAGAGGATTAAGAAGATTTAAAGTAAGAGGCAAGTTGTCACCACGCTATATCGGTCCGTTCAAGATACTCGAAAGGCGAGGTGAAGTGGCATATCAACTTGAGCTTCCGCCACACTTGTCGGACGTGCACAATGTGTTCCATGTGTCACAGCTTAAGAAGTGCTTAAGAGTGCCTGAAGAGCAATTGCCTATGGAAGCCGTGGATGTACAGGAAGACTTGTCTTATGTGGAGCAGCCTATCAAGATACTTGAAACACTGGAAAAGGTCACAAGAAACAAAGTCATTCGCATGTGTAAAGTGCAGTGGAAGCATCATTCAGAGGCAGAAGCAACATGGGAAAGAGAAGAAACTCTCAAGGCGGATTTTCCTCATCTATTCTCTTAGAACGTCCGAATCTCGAGGGCGAGATTCCTTTTAAGGGGGGTAGAGTTGTAACACCCATATTGTATGTACAAAAATTTGCTCAAATCCTTGATCATTGTTGTATGCATTTTTGGGTGAATTTTGATGTTCAAACGAGTAGCATCCGTTTAAAAATTTGAATTTGAATACATATCAAAAGAAAAGAAATGAAAAAGAAAAAGAAAAGAATTAAAACCCCCCTGTTGGGCCGATTTTCCCCCCTGGCCCATCTCCCCTTCCCTCTCCCGCCGGCCCAGCCGAACCTCTCCCCTCTCTCTCTCTCTCTGCGCCGTGGACCCCGCCTGTCGGCGCCCCTCCTTTTCCCTCCTCTCTTCCGCTGCCACCCAGGCCCGCTTGTCATCACTCCCAGGGAGCAACTGTCTCCCTTCATTCCCGCGCAACCGCCGCGCCACGACGACCCCGCGCCCACGTTTCCCCCCCCCCCCCCCCCCGAATCCACTCTCCTCCGGTGGTTTTCGCACGCGCCCCTCAAACCATTCCCTCTCCGCGCCATAACGGACCCGTCGGCCCCCATTTTCCCCCTCACTCGAGCCTCCCCGGAACCCTAGACCTCCATCGTCGGTGAGTCTCCTCGGCGCTCGCGTTCCCGTCGCCGTAGCCCCCCTCCTCCCCATTTTCCTTGCCTAACGTGATCACCGCCTCACCAGGGACACGCCGGACGTGTTTGCTCGGGTGAATTGCCACTGCAACGCCAGATCGCCTAACTCCGACGAGCACCGCCGCCATTCCTCGTCGCCGACCCCTCTCCGGCCGATTTCAAGCCCCACTACTCTCCTAGGTGAGTTCACCTACTCTCCCTCTTCGTTTCTGTGCGCTTAGATCTTAGAATCAGGGTGTAATTCACTGGTTTGGGTGATCTCCGGCGAGTTCGCCGCCGTCGGCCATCGGGCGCCGCCGCGCGCCGCGCTGGCGACGGTTGGGTCGACGTGGCCGCTTCCCTGCCGTCGGTTTCGACCGAACGGCCACGATTAGAAGATCGTACCGGTTCGCTTAATAAAATCTCGTGCGTCCATTTTAATATCGACGGCCCACGTTGAATTTCCTTTTCCCGACGCCGGAATTGCACCTAGGCCCCTGGAAACTTCGTTGCTACCCCCGGAGCTTCTCTGTAATTTGAGTCTAGCCCCCAGAATTCGCAGACTAGCCCCTGGAACCCTAAAAATTGGTTTTAAACATTTAATTAAGCATTCTAACCCCTGTAATTTTGTAGAATAATGTATTTAGACCCTGTACAGTGTAGAGAACTATTTATTTAGCCCCTGGACTTTTATTTATTTGCTGAATAGGGTTTTTAATGGTATTTGAGGTGTAGAAATTAGATAAAAATGGTATTTAAGTGTAGGAATGTTATGAAAAATTGTTATAATCTATTTTATGCTGTGAATTAATTGTAGTGTTCAGATAAAATATATTTGGTCCCTGGAATATTTATTATAAAGGTTTTAAAATACATCTTTGCTATAGAAAATTCAATAAAAATGGTTTTAGGCTATAATAAAATCCCAAAATTCTAGGAAAAATATAAAATGCATACTTTTGCCATGTTAAATGATAAATACCTCGTAGGGACGCATTAGTGTAGGATTTTGTGCTTATGTGTATGTGTGATGTATTGTTTTGCGTGCCTTTACTTATTTAGCTTTATTCTATTCTTGCCATGCTTGGGTATATGTCTAGAGTCGTACTACGACCCTAATCTTAACCTCCAAGACCAAGACTTCGACAACACCCAAGTCTTCAACGAAGGCAAGTGCCCTTGACCATCTTGTACCTATTTTAGGGATTTAGCTAGTTGCATGCTAATTAAATTGATGTCCTACTTCATGTTTACATGCCCTGTTCCATATAATTCCTTGTTACCTGAAATGGGGTGGGAAGTAGATAGGCTTTATTTATGCTTAGCCATGCTTAGATGTTGGGATTGGGATTACATACAAATTGCTATGCTTAACTTTATGGTTACTTTAATTTGGTGATGAATATACATAATGTTAGTGGATAGGAATCTGGTGGTTGGTTAGTTTTGGTATGGTGCATTTTGCACGAGACCCGGGATTGGGGTTTGTTACCACCGGATTCTAAGGACCGGTTTATGGAGGAAGCCACTAAGCTTTATAGTACCACCACGAGACTGAGATGGGGCAGCTTGGTCAATTAATTAGGTTTCTCCCGATGAACTGCTAGTGGTTGGATGGTGCGGGGAATGAGGCGGGTGATCTGCTCTTGGAACCGCAAGGCTCAAGAGGGGGCTCTGGGGCGGAGGGTTACTCCGAGAATCCTCAGTGGTGGAAACCTTAGAGGGCTAGCACTAGTCGGGAGTACCTTTGTAAAGACCATGTTGTGATCTCCTGGCCTCACACCAAAGGAAGTGTGTAATGTGGTTAGCTACCACGGGCAATCAGGGAGGTTCACTTAGTCCACCTGGCAACAGGGGATGAAATCACTGCTTGTGGGGAAAGGGTACACTCTCTGCAGAGATTTGGTAAAACTGTCATGACAGCCGTGCTCACGGACAAGAGCGGCTTGGGGCCAGTTCATAATTAGTCTTTGGTTGGGAAATGATGGTTCATTATGATTCAAGCACTTTCATTATCCTTAATCATGTGTTGATTATAAATTAATTTATGATATTGATAATTGGAAGCTAAGGATAGGTTCTAAGCATAGTGCTAAGCCATATTTGGCCTTTCCCTTGCTTTAGCCATTCATGTCATCTCTTCCCGCACTTGCTGAGTACTCTATGTACTCAAGCGTTTAATTCTCCTTTAGAATATAATGAAGAAGAAGCGGCACCGGAGGATTTCTACGTCAATCCGGAGGACTTGGTCTAGGCTGGCGACCTCACGCGCAACGGCTGCCTGTGGAGATGAAGCTACCCTCACCTACTAGTCTTCTGCTGTAGTTTGGTCTTTGTTAATCTAGTTGTTGATGTAAATATTTGTGGAGTGTATTTGTAGACCTTCGGGTCGTACTGTAAGACTATTTATGTATTCAAACATGGCATTGTAATGATATTTCACTTTCGTCGACGCATGTACGATTCAACTGATCCTGGCGTACATGTGATTAGCGTCTGTTCATTCTTGCGATGACCGGGTGTGACAAAGTGGTATCAGAGCCGTGTTGCCCGTAGGACGCAAGCCTAGTTAGAAATGGCCGAAAATTAAGGACTATACTATTTTCTTATGAAATAGTATTTCCAAAATTTTGTGCTCTCTATCTCAAACCTTGTGCTTCTTATCTTGCTATGCTATTTGCTTTATTCTAACACTTTTCCCTTTTGTTGTTTAGGCCTGACCAGACCGAAGCAAAACCTTCTTATTATCAAAATATATCATGTTGACAAGAAAAGGATCATGATCAAGCTTCATTTTATTGCCTTCTGCAAATATCAATCGTCCATCATTGAGGGCCGATTGTTCCTGATGACGGAATACGTTATAATCATTAGTAGCATGTTAATAGGAATTGTGCCATTTACAATAAGATTTTTTAGCCAATTCTTTAGGGGGTGGAATCACATGCCCTTCTCTGACCCTAATCAGCTTGTTCCGTAGTAGCATATCAAAAACCTTATCACACCTACTAATATCAAAAGTATATCTAATTTCTTCTTTTGTACTAGGTGTGGGTTTCAATCGGGACATGCAAAAGGTTTAGACCGAGACTTGTGCACCCATTCAGCTACACATATATCAGTATCATCACTACTATCAAAATCACTCTCGCATCCCACAACACTGATAACATTGGTTTTAGCGCTGCCATCTTTAAATCGGCTATGATGTTTGACCTCCTTAGCACGATTTTCCTGTGCCAAAGCCTTTTGCAAAACCTGATTAACATCCAAAAATTCTTTCCCATCTAATCTATCCTTGATATGAGTGAGTGAACCACAAAAAGCAAGGTCAGCTAAATCCTTTTCGCCTATGATCAAGCTAAAGCATCGGTTTTGAACATCCCTAAACCTTCTAATGTAATTAGATACGGGTCCGTTGTGTTTTTGCTTAACTGATGTTAAGTTCGACAGTCTAAGTTCAGTTTCACCGCTATAAAAATATTCATGAAATTTCTGCTCTTGTTGCGACCAAGTGGTAATAGAATTTGTGTGAAACAATGTGAACCATGTAAATGCAGTGCCAGATAAAGATAAAGGAAACAACTTTACTTTATGAGCATCTAACATGCCAACATCACTGCATTGTGCTAAAAATCTTCCTATGTGCTCAAATGTTGGCCTACATTCTTCCCCCGTAAATTTAACAAAATGCGGAACTTTGAAGCCGCGGGGATATGGTATTAAATCGTAGTGTTCTGAATATGGTTTCTGATATGACCTTGCTCTCCCTTTAGGTTCTAAACCAAATTCTCTAAGCATATTAGCGAGTTGGTCTCTAAAATTTTCAGAAGGTATTGCAGAGCCAATCGGCAAAACAGGTGCAGCATGTGTATGCGGTGCTAAAGTGAAGGTCCGGAAAAACATGAAACTGGTTCCAACATGAACCCCGGTACTTCTAGGTGGCAATGGTGGAATATTATAGGCTACTGTCTGATGAAATGGTTGTTGCATATTGGAAGTGAAGCATAAATTTGGGTCTGTGTTACTTGTCATCTGTGCAACTGAATTTAGCATGTTAGAATCACTAGCAGGTGGTGTAAAGCTAGGTGCTAAATTGTTGGTCAAATTTTTACCAAGATTCATGCCACTTATATTATTATCAGGAGCTACGTAGGATGACATTGTAGCAGGAGATGAATTGTGTGCATACCTAGTGTTCGGCAAGACAACCGAACTACTATTCCCAGGAGGAACTTGCTTTCCAAGTCGCTTATCATTAAACTGCTGGACTAATGAACGAACTTGGTAAATTATCCTCAAGATTATGAATCCGATTTTTAACTAAACTAGTTACTGATTGAGTAATAGTACGTGACATATGCGTTAAATCAGAACCGTACTTACTAGCTACCAACACATCGATTAAACGAGCAAAATCTTCAGGGGATATCAGTTTACTCACCTTAGTGTTTTGAGTGGGAGAAGAGCTTGGCGCAGCTACCTTTTCTATGATGTGGTTCCTTGTCTTCTGGTAACAGACTAACTTTTGTCTTTGTTGCTCCATCTTTTCCTCTTCGAGTTCTCATTCGAGCTCTCGCTGCACCTCTTTAGACAGATCTTCAAGTGTGACAGCAATGATGTTGTCCGCGTCTACCTCAGACATCGTCGTGGACACATGCTATCAACGAGGAAGATAGAGCAGAACAAGACAAACAAGGTCACCGGCAACACGAGCAGTCCTTTCCAGCTAAGGCACGCCGGAACCAGCAATGCAGGCGACGGTATGAAACAATCGCCGACAGGAGGCCTCGCAAGTTATGAGTATTTGTCTTAATCTCAGTCCGTGAAAAGCAAGAAAAGGAAGGAAAAATGTATATCCAGCTGTTGGTAGTCTACCGCATACGGGCAGGACAGCTGACTAAAATATTCCAAAATGCACTGGTCAAATATTATTATTCCTTTTCTCTTCTTGATACGATATTTGCTGATGTCTGCTTGCGTAACTTGCCAGACAAGGTTGATTAGGATGCCAAATTTAACCAATACATTATATTCTGGCCGTTTTATGAAGAAAAGAAAAAAAGGAAATATCCAAATCATGCTATAATGAGTGGCCTGCCGCACACAGGTGGCCAGATTCAAATAACTCTACTCTTTCTATATTTCCTTTTTTTTTTTTGTTTCTTGTGTCACGATCGACCTTAAGCCTTATGTTATGATAACAAGGCAAACAAAATGAAAAGTTAAAATAAGCACGCACAATCGGCCTCACGGCCAGACACTACGTGTATACCAATCGAGGAAAATACCAAATAGCTCGGCCTCAAGTAGCCGAACTAATACATCATCCCAGCATACGCCAATTGAGTTTTCACAAAAAAAAAAATTGCACTACGTAAGAAAGGCTCATACGAGACATGTACGAACGAAGAAGAGAGACGAACAAACTGTGCGTCTCCGTCGTTGCGTCTCGCATTACGTTGGCATCTGAGACGGACTTCAAGGCGCGTCGCCGATCAAACTAGGTGCGAGACAAGCTCAAAAGAAGTGTGTCTCCTTTCTTTTTGTCATAACTGACGATCTTTACGGTATCATTGGAGACGCCGCTGTCGCGCGTCGCCCACTAGCTTACAACCGTGACAGACCTTACAAAGCACGTCGCGGATATATTGACTAATCCGAGACACTCTGTTATGTACTGTGTTGCAAATTCATTAACTTATGTGAGACGAGCTTTATAGAAGCTTGTCTCCTTTATGTGGGTTATCCGAGACGCTCTCTGCTACAACTCGTTGTGGATTGTTTACTGACACTATTATTAGGAGCTAGCTAGGATTTGGCAGCCATATTACAGTGTCAGTAATATATTGTTCATGAACGTATGCATAGACAAAATTATCACACGTTAAATTATAATGACCAATCAAATATTACCAAAGTGTCAATCGTGGTTATCAAGTATACTAATTACACAACGAAGGTTGTTCATCCCGATTACAATGTAATTAATTATACACATCATAACTGTCATCATCTAATCTTGTATACCGTAATGAAAATTCTCCCGATCAATGACTTCATTGACGATGAATCTTCATAGCCTCTAATGCTCCGACTGAGACATCCTAAAATTCAACCTCAATAAACACAAGAACAAATTGGTATACAATTGTAATAAACATAGGAATTGTTAGTGAATGGAGAACAAAGCTTACTTGTAGCACATGCAGTTGGTGAGCATCTGCAAGGCATCAACAGAGAAATTGTTCTCATGGTAAAGGACATGGTACTGAGCTGGTTTGCTTGTCCCCTAAAAAAACAAACAATTTACATTCCACTGATGCTTTTATAGCTTGATATCAAAAACTCGTGATAGAAACACCAATTATCGCATAGGTACCTTGATTCCAACATGGCTGCAGAGGTAGAAATCAAACTCGGTTGGATGGCAAAGCTAGTGTCAACCACAGTTTCTGCAGTTTCAAGGGTTTGTGAATCAAAATTTATTATACATTGATAGTCCAAACGAATACATTACTTCTGCATTGGACATAAACAAGGAAGATGAATGTATACCATAATGTAAATTCTCCCTTTGGATCCATGACTTCACTAACAATGAACCTTCATTGGACATCCTCAAATTCAATAAAATCACTGGAATGCATGCTCTGAGGGCAGGGTCGAGGTGGCGGCGAGCTCAGGGGAGAGTGGACGCGGCGGCGTGCTCCAAGTCGAGCTGGCGAAGGCATCGGAGTGGCGGTTCCTCAACTCTCTGATGACAGCAGGCCGGCGTGCTCCGGGGACAGGGAGAACATACCAATTACCGAGGTCGGGGTCGAGGCGGCGGCGTGCTCCGGGGACACGGGACCAGGCGGCGTGCTCCAGCTTGCTCAACTCTCTGATGATGAAGGTCGGGGTTGACGGCGGGGTAGGGGTCGACGCCGACATCACGACAATGACGAAGAGCGAGTTGAGATAGAGGGACGGCGGTGGCGTGCTGCGAGGACAGGGGCGAGGCAGCGTGCTCCAGCGTGCTCCAGCGTGCTCAACTCTCTAATGACGCAAATGTCGGGGTCGACGGCGGCGTCGTGCTCTAGATCTGCGGTTTATAGGTCGAGAGAGCGCCTGAAAGCTAAAAACTTTCGCCAAATGTCGGGAGAGAGCGTGTGATGGACATAAATTTTCGGCGTAAATCGGAGACGCCCCAACGGAAGACGCGTCTTGCATGAGCTCTTTTTCTGGAATTGGAGACTGGCATATATAACGCCTGTCTCGCACTATTTTGTCAGTAGAACGGGCATCCAATATGCAAAAGATGTGCAACGGTGCTGAAGCAAGGAACATCATTCGCCTACTGGATGATGGCCAAGTGCAACTATGCACAATGTCTTATATGATCGTTGCAACGCGCTTACATTTCCATGGTGGGACAAAAGATATTTGGCATAAATTGGAGACGGGCCAACGGAAGGCGCGTCTTATGTTATTTTGATGCCCCAGAAACCCCAGAGTGCCCTAGATGCGCTACGGTGTGCTGAAGCCACTAATAACATCCAGGACATTCTGGCGTGTCCAACTGGCAACTGTGCGCAATGCCCTATATGATCGTTGCATTGCGCTCAGCTTTCTGAGGTAGAACAAAAGATCTCCAGCGTAAATTGGAGACGAGCCATTAGAAGGCGCGTCTCGCATTATTTTGTGGTCGAACGGGCATGCCGTATGTCAAAGATGTGCCACGGTGTGCTTGAGCCAGGAACATCTTTGGCATCTGAGAATGTCCAACTGTCAACTGTGCGCAATGCCTTATACAATCGTTGCAACATGCTCAACTTTACGAGGTGGGACAAAAATGGAACAAATCAGAGACGAGCCCGTGTAAGGCCCGTCTCCCTTTTGCCGAATATCAGGTATCTGAGATGTGTCTTTCTAAAGTTCGTCTCTCATGCTCTCTCTACATTGCCACTCGCACGAGATTGTGAACCGTTGCAGGGATAAACAAACACAATGAAATTGCACTTCACGGATTAATTGGAATTCAGGGATAAACAAACGCAATGACATTGCAATTTAGAGATAGTTTGGAACTCAATGGATTTTATAGTTCAAACATTGTGTGTCCTCTAAACTAATTTCGAATCTAAACTTATTCCTAAAGCTCCCATCAATCAATCTAAACTGTACTGTCCAACTTGCTCCCGAACACGTCTCTTATATTTCCCTGGATCCTGAAAATATTGACATTCTTTTAAATTAACAGATGTCAAAAGAGGAATGAATAACCTACTCAAATGTCACAAACTCAAAGTGTCGTCTAACCTTGATAAGTAGATTATAATAATCATTTTCAACATCGGGCGCATTTGGCTAATGTAGCAAACGCTGAACTTCAAGTAATATAGTTTTGATTGTAAAACCAGTCCACCTCCCCTACGAAATATAATTTAAGCAATATAAGAAACCAGTTCAAATAAGTTCGGCAACAATTAAGTACTAATTACATGAGCAAAATAGGTCTATCTTACAGTCTCTTGATCAAGAATCCCGATGCAGAGTGCTCCTGAGCGATGGACATTTGGGTGGAAGAACCCACTTGGAAAGGCGCATCTTGGAGGCACCAAGGGATAGTCCTCAGAGAAGGAGATTTTCAGGGGGTAGTAACCACCTTCCTATTCAGTCTACAAAGAATATTCATTAATAGGAGGACGATAGTTAAACTCATATTGTGCTTGTTCTTCATGACTTACCCCTTCTTTACCCGGGACGATGCACTGCCACTTCAATAAATCTCCCGATTCAGGTTTTGCAGAGAAACCATGCGCAGAGAAATTGAAAATACCAAAAACAAACAAGACAGAAAAATAAAACTACAACTAAGTTCATCAGTCCATTACAGATTTACATATAAACAACCATGCAACCGGTGTGCCATAGTACATATATGGGGATGGTTCTTGCGCCACGACAAGCGGTCCTCCTTCAGTCGGCTACGAACAGAACCGATACCAGCCATGAATAGTGATGATGACGAGGAAGAGGGCGATGACAATGACGAGGACGGCGATGATGATGAGGACGAGGACAGTGACGATGACGAGGACAACGATGACGACGATGACGACAATGGCGATGGCGAACAGAGGAGGTGGTCACACTGGAGTTGGTCGATTAGTAAAGAACCATTGTTCGATTAGTAAAGGAGCACCAGAGGTGAAGACACGAGGGAGATAAATGCGAGACGCGCTATAACAAAGAGAGACGTGCGTTAAGCTAAAACCTGTCTTCAATTGTTGAAGAGATGAAGAGACAAGGGAGATAAATGCGAGACGCACTATAACAAATAGAGACGCGCTTTAAGCTAAAGCGCGTCTTCCATTGTCGAAAGAAAGACGCGCGGCACGAGGTCTGCGGAGAACTTAATTTCGGCGGCGTGGTGTAGAGACGCGTGCGACGTCCGTGCGTGACCTTTCATTTCCCCGAGGCAGCATCGATGCGTCCAATTGTTCCATCAATGTGCGGGAAACCAACCGCTCACTCGACGACTCCGCGCGGACCTTATTTAAGACGCGGCATCACCAGTGAGTTCTCCACAAGCGCGTTGCTCACTTTGAATCCTCTTCTTTTCTTTGATCGTCTTCTCCGCCCTGACGACCCACCACCACCATGGCCGACCTTCTACCACCAAGCCCGCCGAGAGAGCCATCCTGCAAGAAACTGTGCTGCAGCTCCCCCGAGAGGTTCAACACCGAGCATCGCCTCCTTATGGCGCAAGAGGCGTACAACAATACGTCTCGCGCCATGAGTTCCTTGGGTCTGGGTACCCTTCCCCAGTTTACTGGAATGGGTACCATCTGATGAGGACGTCACAACAGTGGGGACACACATTTAAATGCAAGGACCAATCACAAGAGCACGAGCACGGTTAATAAATCAGCAGGTGAATTCGCTCCTAACTTCTTTTGCATATGAGTTTGAGAATAGATTACTATGTGATGATTTACATGTTATTAGGAATAATGGAGAAGATCAACAAGAGAAGGATAGAGGCCTTGGGAGCGTGGAGAACCAACTGGGACGTCCACAAGTTGATGGAAACAATTTACAACTCGGAGTCCAGAAGCAGTCCACCTTAAAACGGAGGCCCAGGAGGCATACATACTCTGTTTTTAACATTCTACATATGCACGGAAGAAGGAGAAGATAAACTTTCCAATGGTTCTAGTCCCACCTCAAAATTTTTACGAAGTCATTGGGAATCGTCGAAACAATTCGAGTCCAGATTTCTGTCCGGTGCTGCACCACCGAATCGGGCCTTTGGGCCTTGTATCCCATAAGAGTCCATTAAGGACGCCTCTAATCATGTTTTGGATGAACCCTAGCCTTTAAATACGGCATCCGCCAGTCATATTCGGTCGGTTTTGCTTAGAATAACAATTTCGCCGTTCTACGGTTTGTGAGACCCCAACTTCTCAATTTCAGATCGTGTCTTCTACGTTCTTTCTTGTGTTCTCGATTCACTTGCAGGGATCAGCCTTCTTGGCGAGGTCAAGCATGTGCCGCATGGTTGATAACCAACGGAGCAGTAGTGTAGTGGTTGCAGGGGTATTTGAATTGCTCGAGTGCCGTGGATCATCAACGTCGAGTTCTCCGACTTACCTTTTGGAAGATCGGGCCTAAACCTACTCATCAACTGGTATCAGATTTCCAGGTTGCCCATGAGGTATTTTTCTTTTCCTTCTATTAGATCGATTTTGTTTCGTACCTAGAGTCCATAGAAAAGCCACAAAAAGTAGATCATTTTTCCCTCTTCCTAGACTATAGTGCCTGCAGTTTCGTTTTTCAGTTTGCATTGTTGAGTTTGCATTCGTGTGGTCGAGTCATGTTGCTGGTTTAGCTTTGTGTTTTGGGTCCTAGTTATCGTGTTTTGTCCTTGTTTTCTTGCTGTTCGACACCTATTCCACAATCCCTAAATAACAAACCGATCCACCACATTCATCGGTTTGCCCTAGCTAGCCGCCTTGCGTGAACTCCCGCGTCGCCAACCCTAGATTAGGTGACAAACATTTGTGCCACTCATCCTTGAATCATCCCACACGACCCCATTAGTTGCTGTGCAAATTCCCGATCATTTTCATATCAATTTCGAGTTCTGTTCTCAAACCGAGTTGGAATCAACATCCAAAAATCATAACTTGGATAGCCTACCTTAAAACGGTCCATAACTTTCGCATACGAACTCGAAATCGGGCAATTTCTTTCAAATTCATCTATGCGAATTTTGCATCTGGTTTTCTTCTAGGTAGCCGCGTTTGGCGAAATTAGATTGCCCAAATTCCCCTCGGAAGATGGGTTATCCGACCTCCGAACTTTCAGCACGAATTTTAAAGAATCTTCTTGATTTTCTATAGCCGCATATTACATCCAATTGAGCTGCAAATTTGTGTGCTTCATATCTTCGTGCTCCTGAGTAAAGAAAAAATATCAAAAAATATTACAAAAAAGAAAAAAATAGTGAAGAGCACGCATATTAAAGCAATTAGCCTATATTACTTTTGCTGTGATTGTTGGTTATATCATTATGTCTTCCTTTTTCCTTGCTACTTTCTTGTGTTGTGCTAGGCCCTAGAGCACTTGATTGACCAGCAATAGTTTCCTACATTGAATACTTATTCAACTTTGTTTACCTGTTAACGATTTTCTTCTTATTAGCCACCATATTGTGCCATCCAAGCTCCACCTTTCTCTTGAGCATAACAGGTACCTTTGCAATCATTTCACGCTTCATTTGTTCATCTCACCGTCCATAGCACCTGCTATGTCAGTAAGAACACTTGTAAGAGCGTGGTAAGACGCTTGAGCGAGAGAGATTGTTTTTCTTCCACCTTTCACATTGTCACTATAGTTGATTAGGGATAACATATTTTTTTTGTCTTTTGTTTCCTACTAACAATGGCAGGAGAAAACAATGATGACGAATGTGTTCAACATGCTGAGTTACGTGATATGATGAAGACAATGATAGATATGTTCGCCAAATACAACGCAACAACTGAGGATTCATTTGCGAACTTGACTCGCCAACTTGATGACCTTGCTCTTCAGATGAACACTTTTGAGGCTTGGTTGCCTCTCACTGGAAGACATGAAGACAATGCTTATGACGATATAGAAGATCACAAAAATCAGCCAAGACTACCACTTTATCATCGAGGTATGAGAGGTAATAATCATCATAACAATTATAATCGTCCTCCTAATGATCCTTTTGCTGAAGTGAAATTTAATATACCCCTTTTTTCTGGTGCTTATGATGTTGAGGCTTATCTTGATTGAGAGATGACAGTAGAGCAGAAATTTAATGCCCATCTTGTTTCTGAACAACATAGAGTTCGTCAAGCCACTAGTGAGTTTAAGGACTTTGCTATCATATGGTGGAATGAACTTGTTAAACCTAGAATTGATCCTCCAACATGGGATAGATTAAAGGAAGCTATGTGTGTTCAATTTGTTCTTCCATCTTTTCAGCGGGACCTTCGCATAAAAATGCAGTGCTTAGACCAAGGTAACATGTCCGTAGAGGAGTATTATCAAGAGTTAGCGTTGTGGGGTAGTAGAGGACATGGATGATAAAATAGCTCATTTTTATGGGGGGTTGAGGCGTGAAATTCATGACATTGTTGATTACAAGGAATATGATACTGTTAACAAAATGTTTCAGCTTGCTATGTTGGCAGAAAAAGAATTGCAGGGCCGACAAAAACAGAAACAACGCACGAGGAGCAACTTCACGCCGCGTTCGATGTCTACACCATCCAAAACAGCACCATCTTCGACCCCCCGTGTAGAGACTACACCATCCAATGGTGGCCAACGAACTATACCTACTGCTCCACCTTCTCGCGTGCCGGAAGGCAACAAGGCAACATCATTCAAGCCTTCGTCGTCCACTCCTTCTACGGGTCATACTTCCGACATTAAGTGTAACCGCTGCCAGGGACTTGGTCATATGATGAGAGATTGCCTGAGCAAACGAGCATATGTAGCACGCGACGATGGCGGGTATGATAGTACTTCGCATGTTGAAGATGAATATTCTCTTGCTACTGACTTTACATATCTAAATGACGAACACACCGAAGAAGAGGTACTTGGTACAGTGGCGACGGAGAACTATAGGAGCATCATTTTGTAGTGTGCCTTGAGCTTCAAAGTGGATACCAATGACAAGCTACAACGGCACAACCTCTTCCACATATTTCTCGTCGTCAAGGACTACCGTGTACACAGTATAACTGATGGAGGTAGCTGCAATAACTTGGTGAATACGAACATCATCAAGAAACTTGGTTTGACAACAAGAGCACACCCTCATCCATACCACATTCAATGGTTCAACAACAGCAGTAAGGTTCGGGTAACACAAACAGCGATAATACATTTTCAATTGTTACTTACCATGATTTTGCTGATTTTAATGTCGTTCTTATGGATGCTTGTTCTCTTTTATTGGGTGTCCTTGGGAATTTGATATAGATGTTATTCATCATGGTAAAACTAATAAATATACTCTCATGCATAAGGGAAAGAAAATCACTTTGCTCCCCATGACTCCTGCTGAAATTGTGCATTTTGAGAAGAGTAAAATTCGTGATGGCAAAACAACAAAACTAGAATCTGAAAAACAGTAAGTCATTAAGTTAAAATCACCATCGCTGCTTGCAACTAAATCTGACCTTGCTTATTTATTTGATGCTAAGGGGATGTGCTATGCTTTAGTATGCAAAGAAACCATGTTTTCACTTCATGAATTGTCTATTGCATTGCCCCCTTCTGTTGCTAACATTTTGCAGGAGTTTGAGGATGTGTTTCCTTCCGAGATACCCCCTGGTTTACCGCCGATGAGAGGCATTGAACACAAGATCAATTTGATTCCAGGAGCAAGTTTGCCAAATCGTGCAGCATACAAGGCAAATCCAGAGGAAACTAAGGATATTCAGCTACAAGTCCAAGATCTTTTGGATCGCGGGTACATTCGTGAAAGCCTTAGACCTTGTTCCATTCCTGTTCTTTTGGTTCCTAAGAAAGATGGTAGTTGGCACATGTGTGTTGATTGTCGAGCGATTAATAACATCACTATTCAATATCGTTATCCTATTCCTCGCTTAGATGACATGCTTGATGAATTGAATGGTTCTATCATCTTCACAAAAATTGACTTGCGTAGTGGTTACTACCAAATTAGAATGGCACTAGGAGATGAATGGAAAACTACATTTAAAATCAAGTTTGGACTTTATGAGTGGTTAGTGATGCCTTTTAGTTTAACTAATGTACCCAACACCTTTATGCGTTTAATGAACGAGGTTTTATGTGCTTTCATTTGACAATTTGTGGTGGTTTACTTTGATGATATCCTCATTTACAGCAAGTCATATGATGAACATCTTCATCATTTACGTGTTGTTTTTACTATTTCGAGAGATGCATGTTTGTTTGGTAACCTCGAAAAGTGTGTCTTTTGCACCAATCAAGTCTTGTTTCTTGGCTATGTCGTTTCCTCGCAGGGAATTGAGATGGATGAGACAAAAATTGAAGCAATCACCAGCTGGCCAGCCCCAACAACCGTCATGCAAGTTCGTAGTTTTCTTGGTCTTGCAGGTTTTTATCGGCGTTTTGTGTGGGATTTCAGCTTGCAGCACCTCTACATGAGCTAACGAAGAAGGAAGTGATATTCCATGGGGCGAACAGCAGCAACAAGCTTTTGATGCTCTCAAATCGAAGCTTACACAAGCACCATTACTACAACTTTCTGATTTTGACAAGACCTTTGAGCTAGAATGCGATGCAAGCGGCATTGGTATCAGAGGCGTTCTCATACAAGGAGGTAAAACCGTTGCTTTTTTTAGTGAAGAACTTCATGGTCTGTCTCTGAATTATTCCACTTATGATAAGGAACTGTATGCCTTAGTGCGAGTATTACAAACTTGGCAACATTATCTTTGGTCTAAGGAGTTTGTCATACATTCCGATCATGAATCATTGAAGTATCTTATGTGTCAAACCAATCTGAATAAATGACATGCTAAATGGATTGAGTTCATAGAGTTATTTCCATACATCATTAAGCATAAGAAAGGGAAGGAAAATGTCATTGCCGATGCATTATCCAGGCGTTATACCATGCTGTCCCAACTTGATCATAAAATCTTTGGTTTGGAAACATTAAAAGAATTATATACTACTGATTTGGATTTCAAAGATTCTTTTGAAAATTGTAGAGAAGGAAGAACATGGAATAAATATGTGCTGTGAGAGGGTCTCCTCTATCGTGCTAACGAGCTATGTGTTCCAGCTTGCTCTGTTCATCTATTACCTTTGCAGGAAGCACATGGAGGAGGTTTGATGAGAAATTTTGGAGTGAAGAAAACTGAAGACGTGCTGTCCACACACTTCTTTTGGCCAAAGATGAGGCGTGATGTCGAGCACTACGTGTCACAATGCACTACTTGCAATAAAGGTAAGTCTCGCCTTAACCCACATGGTCTTTATATGCCTCTTCCTGTTCCTAGTGTACCTTTGGAGGATATTTCTATGGACTTTGTTTTGAGATTGTCTAGGACTAAGAGGGGGAGGGATAGTATTTCTGTTGTTGTTGATCATTTCTCCAAAATGACACACTTTATACCTTATCATAAGAATGATAATGCCTCACACATTGCTGATTTATTTTTGACGGAAATTGTTCGTTTACATGGTGTGCCAAATACCATTGTTTCTGATCATGATGTAAAATTTTTAAGTCATTTTTGGAGAACTTTGTGGTATAAATTGGGAACCAAGTTGCTGTTTTCAACTACATGTCACCCAAAAACGGATGGACAAACCGAGGTAGTTAATCGTACTTTATCTACTATGTTGCGGGCTGTCTTGAATACAAATTTGAAGTTGTGGGAGGAGTGTTCACCACATATAGAATTTGCTTACAACAGATACGTTCACTCCACGATAAAGGTAAGTCCATTCGAGGTAGTGTATGGTTTCAATCCCCGTTGTCGGTACCCTGCGTACCGGGTACCCCTCGGTAGCGCGAAGAGTACCAGGGGGTTCTACCTGTCAGAGTTGAATGTCTCCTCAAGCCCCACATGTCACATTGCACCGGACCCGCTCCCCTCATATGGATAGCTCCTCGATAAACACGTGTAAAGGAAAACCGGAACTAAACTCCCAACGAAGGAAAGCTTCGGTGACAACACGTGTACAACGACCCCGGACCTATCCCCTAGCAGAGAGGAGCTTCGGTGCCGACACGTGTGCAGCAGCCCGGACCTACCCTCCTGCAAGGGAAAGCTCCAGAGCTGCCATGTGTGGAGTCTCTAGACCTGCTTCACCAACGAGTACATTGGCGGATCTCCTTTTGCACGAACAATCAAGGGCGATTAAAGCTACAGTTACAAGACCTGATTACGTGTCATTAATGCTATATTAATGATACACGATCGGTGCACTGTTAATAGGGGTAATGCAGCCATTAAGGCATGTTATCACACTATTAATCATGATTAATACCATTTAGACAGTGTATTAGGCCATTAAATACGCCAGGGCCACATGTTGGGCCAGGCAAGCTTTGTAACGGTCAACCCTTAGAACTGTAAAAGGGCGGTGCCTCACGAATCCAGGGACATCTGATCCAAGCTAACTGGCATACTAGAGAAGAGACTCATACAATATAACAACACAAACCCCGTGGAGTAGGGTGTTACGCTTAGGCGGCCCGAACCACGTAAATCTCTGGAGTCGCCATCTTGATCTTGATCTCTGAGTGCCCCAACCATAACAAGAACCTTCGCGGGCTACACTTTAGTAGTACCGAGGGAAGTGTTGTTGCTACACTTTGACATTTGGCGCGCCAGATAGGGGGCTTCACAAGATCTCAAGATGGTGAATTCTGGCGCAGGATCATCCAATGCCAACCATGCTGGACAACTTGCCCGAGGCAATCCGTCCAATGCACAGCAGCCAGTAGATGCCATTGTTCCGGCGAGCAATATGGCTCCACAGCCACCATCTGCTCCAGTCAACAATGCTGGGCGTCAAGATGGTGCATCTGCGTCGACCACTGCATCGACAAACAACAATCCTGAGCACACGCTCATTGCTGCACGAGCTCTCCTGCAACACCCACCACCTCAAGGAGCACCTCAGGGTGCCATGGAGCAGTAGAGGGCTGATGTTGACCATTTGGTTGCAGCAGCAGCTGCTGGCCTCAACAATCAAGGTCCTGCCCCTTCGGGCCGAGCACCATCGCAACGACGGACCTTGTCAGGCCGACTTAGTCCACAAGTCTACCAGCCTAGGAGACATGCTGCATCCCAGCAGGTGACTTCGCTGCCTCCTGGGGCGTGACGTACCCATACCATCACCAGGATTCCGACACATGACCTGCTGTCGGAACTTGATCGCCGTTATCGGCAACAGGATGGTCGTGTCCATATCAAGCGGGCTCGCGAAAGGCGAGAGGCTCGGGATAACCCTGCTCTCCATGGAGTAGGAGGAGGCTGTTCCGCCCTAGCCATGCATTTACGCATGGTCAGATGGCCACAGAAGTTCTAGCCTCACTTACCGGAAAAATTCGACGGGACTATCAACCTCGCCGAATTCCTTCAAATTTACTCCAGTGCCATACTGGCAGCAGGGGGTGACGAGGTTGTGATGGCCAATTACTTCCTGGTGGCTCTTATTGGGACTGCAAGGTCCTGGTTCATGAGTCTTCCGCCCGACTCCATTAATAGTTGGGTGGAGCTATGCCAGCAGTTCACTGCCATCTTCGGGAGTTCTTACACTCAGCATGGTACTGAATTGGATCTGTTTGCTGTAAAGAAGACATCGGGAGAATCATTGTGATCCTTCATCCAGCGGTTTTCTCAGGTACGAAATACTATTCCTTCAATATCGAGCTCTTCTTTTAACGTTACATTCAGACAGGGTGTTCGAGATAAAAAGATGCTCGAGAAGCTGGCCATCAAAGAAGTCACCAGCGTCACGGAACTCTTGAGCCTAGTAGACAAATGTGCTAGAGCAGCAGAGGGCCGTGAAATGCATTTCAAGCCAGCTCCGAAGGCCAATAAGAAATCCTCCAAGACTGAAGTCACTACCTCCGGTAGTGGCAAAAAGAAAAAGAAGCCCAACGGCAAGAAGTCGTCGGCCGGCGCACCAGCCGCTGCAGCTGCTACAGCTCCAAGTGGCCGGGGGCCACGCCCCAAGATAAGACCTTGTCCCTCCACGGAAGACGACAATAGTTCAAAGGCATAGTGTCAGATTCACAAGACGGACAGACACATCCTAGAAGAATGCCGGGAGGTCCAGAACCTTGCCGAGCGCTATAACAAGCGCCGGGAAGAAGCTCCTTTCCGTCAGCGGGAAGGAAAGCAAAAAGTCGACGAAGCTCCAGGTGAAGAGGAGCTAGGTTTCTAGGACCCCAAGAAGGTCCTGAAAGTTGTTTACAACACTATGGCTGACAACTCCGACGTCTCTGACAACGAGCTTCGGAAAACCCTAAACACCATCTATGGTGGTTCTTGGGACATCACCTCTCGCCGCATCCTCAAGACAATGCGGCAGGATATGGTCGTTGCAGCTCCCACCGCTAGGGCAGAGTCCCATCAAAAATGGATGGACACTCCCATCTTTTTCGATGCTTCATGTTGCCCTTGCAACATGATCGGAGCTAAGTAACTTCCGTTGATGGTGTCTCCCACCATTAACAATATCCAACTTCACCATGTGGTAGTGGACGGAGGTGTGGGGCTAAACCTCATAGACTTTAAAGCCTTCTTCAAGCTTGAGCTCCGACCTTCGGACCTTTGCCCCTCTCGAACTTTCTTTGGAGTAGGTCCTGGGGCCATTACCCCACTCGGTTCCATCACACTCCTGATGACCTTCGACACTCGAGAGAACTACAGAACTGATAAGTTGGTCTTTGACGTCGCACAAATCAGTCTGCCGTTCAACGCCATTCTGGGCAGGCCTGCCTTGTATAGGTTTATGGCCGTCACCCATCATGGTTATTTAGTGTTGATGATGCCAACACCTGCGGGCATTCTCCGGATCCGCAGAGATCGCACTGCAGGAGTCACTGCATTAGAAGAACTCTATGCACTTACCACAACGCAAGAGGAAGCATTCGATAAGGAGCCAGCTCCGATCCTCTGAGCATTCGTCATATAGGCTCTACCTCTGCACCTCGTGTGCAACCAAGCAGCGACACCGACATTCCCGTCGAAGTCGTCCAAGTTGGTTCCGATGCTGCTCAGACTACCCGTATATCGGGAAGTCTGAACAACAAATAGGAACTGACACTCATCACTTTCCTTCGGTCTAATGTCGACGTGATTGCCTGGAAACCGTCACAAATGTCTAGGATCCCTAGGGAGGTGATTGAGCACAATCTGAAGATTTACCCATACGCACGACCTGTACACCAGAAGCCCCAGAAGCAATCAATCGAGTGACAGAACTTCATCCTACAAGAAATCAAGAAGTTGCTCGAAGTTGGATTCATCCAGGAAGTCTTTCATCCAAAATGGCTAGCAAACCCAATTGTTGTACCCAAGGCCAGTGGGAAGCTTCGGATGTGTATCGACTACACGACCTTAAATAAGGCAATGCCAAAGGATCCATTTCCAATACCTAGAATAGATCAGATAGTGGATTCCACCTCCGGGTGTGAGCTATTGTGTTTTTAGATGCATATTCTGGATATCATCAAATGCAAATGTCTAAGGAAGATGAAGAGCATACTGCCTTCATAACAGTAGATGGATTGTACTGTTATACTGCCATGCCATTCGGTCTTAAAAATGCTGCTTCAACATTTGTGCGAGCTATGTACAAAACAATTGGAGAGCTAATTAGAGACTTGGTGGAGGTGTATGTTGATGACATCGTTGTGAAGATCAAAAACAAGGAGACACTCCTTGACAACTTACAAGCCGTCTTCGACAAGCTGCGCACCACGACACCAAGTTGAACCTGGACAAGTGTGTCTTCGGGGTTAGCTCCGGGAAGCTTATGGGTTTCTTGGTGACTCACCGAGGAATTGAAGCAAATCCGGCGAAGATCAAGGCCATAGAAGATATGCGGCCCCCAACCCACATTAAGGATGTCCAGGAGTTAACTGGATGTCTAGCTGCACTTAGCCAGTTCATCTCAAGACTGGGAGAACGGGAGCTACCCTTCTTCAAACTCCTTAGGAAGTCCGGACCATTTCACTGGTCTGAAGAAGCAAAAAGGCGTTTCAAGAGCTAAAACAGATCCTCAACACACTGCCGATATTGGTAGCTACGAATCTTGGTGAGCCTTTACTTCTTTACATTTCAGCAACTACCGAAGTTGTCAGTATGGTCTTGGTCGCGGAAAGACCGGAGCCACTTCTAGTTCAGAAGTCCAGACCCCTCCGGGAGGGTCTGGAATAACCTGAAGGTTTGTCAGGGTCCTAGCTCCTAGACACGGAACCTCAAAACGAAATGCTACGAGATCAACCTCATTCGTTTGTGGAGGTTCACCTGGCTGACCAAGATGATCTGGATCCTTCCAGCGAGGTCCGGGTGGAAAAAGAATAAATTTTAGACCCTTCCGGGAGGGTCCAAGAAGCACAACCTGAAGGTCCGAAACCCTCCAACAGGGTCCGAGTTGATGGAGAAGAAGCTCCGGGTCCTTCCGAAAGGGTCCGGACCATCCAACGGCCCGTGTACTTCATCAGCGAAGTACTCCACGACGCCAAGACAAAATACATTGACGTGCATACGCTGCTTTACGCAGTTCTTATTGCCTCGAGGAAGCTTCGTCACTACTTCCAAGCCCACAAAATATTAGTGGTAACTTCTTTCCCACTATGTGCTATTTTGCATAACCCTAACTCTACCAGGAACATTGCAAAGTTGGCAGAAGAACTAACCAAAATTGATCTAGAATTCGTGTCACGACAAGCAATCAAAAGTCAAGCCTTGGCTGACTTCGTGGCAGAGTGGACCCCCTCACCATCAAACCCTGGGGGCCACAGTGAGCAGAAACCAGAACCCAAAGTTCTGGTATTCACCGAGCCTCACTGGACCCTCTACTTTGACGGCTCTGGGCAAAAGGAGAGGGCCGAAGCTGGAATCCTTCCCTTGGCTCCAACTAGGGAGAAGGTCAAGTACATGAAACACCTTGATTTCAAGACAACAAACAACATGGCAGAGTATGAAGCTCTCATCTACAGACTCAAGGTGGTACTATCTTATGGTGTCAAACAGCTGTTGGTGAAGGGAGATTCACAACTCATTATCAAACAAGTTAAAGGTGAATGCTCCTGCAACAATTCTCAACTAGCAGCTTATCTCCTTGAAGTCCATGGGCTTCAGAAGGACTTCGAAGTCCTAGATCTCCACCATGTTCAGCGTATTCATAACGTTGAAGCTGATGAACTCTCGATGAAAGCCTCAACCGGAGCTTCGGCTCTTGACGGAATCTTCGTCCGAAGGTTTTCAAGACTAACAACTCAGCCTGCCAAACTAAGCGAAGGGGGAAAGACCAGCACCTCGAAGCTGGCAGTCCCTGTGGCCCTGTTTCCATGGCGTCCACCAAGGGTCGTAGGTGCTGTTGGGAGCTCCGAGCAACCCAGCACGCAAGACTCAGAAGCTCAATTTAGCTCCGATGCATGGATCTCGGAGATCCAGAGCTACTTGAAAGACAAAATCCTTCCTGAAGACGGTGTAACTGCTGACCGGATTGTCAGACTGGCTAAATGATACACGTTGGTAGAAGGGGATCTCTACCGACGTGGTGCCAACAGCATCCTAATGCGGTGCATTACAAGGGAATAAGGCCGCAAGATTCTCGCGGAAATCCATGGAGGTGAGTGTGGGAGTCACGCATCTTCCCGCACGTTGGTCAGTAAAGCCTTCTGGCATGGCTTTTACTGGCCTACAGCACCCCAGGATGCGGTTGAGCTAGTGAAAGAATGTGAAGTGTGCCAGTTCCACGCAAAAAAAATTCACACACCGGCTCAATCACTTCAAATGATACCTCCAACATGGCCATTCGCTGTGTGGGGTATGGACATCTTGGGACCATTCCCAAAAGCCGTCGGAGGTTACAACTTCCTGTATGTCGCCATCAACAAGTTTACCAAGTGGCCGGAAGCAACTCCAGTGGTAACAATCAACAAGCAATCAACAATTAAGTTCTTGAAGTCCATTATATGCAGATTTGGAGTTCCAAACAAAGTCATAACTGACAACAGAACTCAATTCACAAGTTCTACATTTCAAGAATATTGTGAATACCTCGACATTCAACTTAGCTACGCTCCTGTAGCTCACCCAGCAAGTAATGGACAAGCCGAGAGAGCAAATGCAAAAATGTTAAAGGGACTCAAGACGCACACGTACGAGCACCTAAAAAAGTATGGAGCCAACTGGATTGAAGAGCTTCCGTCCACACTATGGGCGAACAGAACAACACCTAACCGGTCAACTAAGGAGACTCCATTCTTCCTGGTGTACGGAGCTGAAGCAGTCCTTCCTCCGGAGATCACCTTGGGGTCCCTCCGGGTCCAGACCTTTGACGAAGCCATGCAGGAGCAGCTCCAGCGTGAAGACCTTGACCTCTTCGACGAGGGAAGGTGCCAAGCAGCTGTTCGAAATGCACGTTATCGCCAAGCAATCCAGCGCTATCATCAAAGACATGTGCGCAACCGACAGCTTGAAGAAGGCGACCTGGTGCTTCGGAAGATACTAACCCGTGAAGGGATGAACAAACTTTCTCCCAGCTGGGAAGGTCCCTTCCGAGTAATTGAAGTATCCTGACCCAGATGCGTTCGCTTGGCAATAGAGGATGGGACCCCTGAAAGCATCTAGGCCCCATGAGGTACGGTTTCGGTGATTAATGACAACCATTCGATATTACTAATGAATTTGTGAATGCAAGGTCTCAATGACACTCAATCAAATGAAATCAAAATTACATTGGAGACCCATATAAAATCAACGAATGAGATCAAATCAAATCATATGAAGACAAGAAGTGAAAGCTTTAACTTGATATCACTCAATGCTTGAAGACAATCAAAACAACACTTCAAACAAATGTCAAAGAGGTCACAAGTTCAAAATTCCAAAAGAACAACTCAAAACAACTCGAAGTCAACAAGTTGAATACACCGGATCATCCGATGGTCTTGGAGTTGACTGCGTCGGTCGAGTTGGTTCAACTGAAGAAGAAGACCTCAGACAAATGCACTCACCGGATCATCCGATGTGAGTGGCTCAGTGACATCGGTCCATCATCACAGATTGCAACATCATTGGACCAAGTGAAGCACCGGATCATCCGATGTACAGACTTACATACATCGGTCGATCACTCCAGTAAGCCTCAAGATCAAGCAAAATTCTGGAGGAAGAGCCACCGGATCATCCGATGAGAAGACAGATCAACATCGGTCTAACAACGGTCATATCTGACACAGTGACATCAGCTAATTTGGCTTTGACCGATGATAACTGAAGGGGAGACATCGGATCATCCGGTGTTCGCAGAGAAGTGATGTCAGCCTACTTTTCCAACGGCTATCTCGTGGAGGCTGGCTATTTATACCCCTTCAACCTGTCAAATCGACAAGACTTGAAGCCCAGACATACTCTACACATCCTAGAGCATTCAAGCAATAGAGCAATCACTTTCACATCATTTGTTCATCATTTGTACACCAAGAGATAGGCTAGAACTAGCTAGAGATAGTGCTTGGGTGCCTCCATTCTTGGTGATTGGAGTCTCTAGTGTAGTGAGAGCCATAAGGGAGTGTCCCTTGGTGTGTGCAACTTCCGGAGCTTGCCAAGAAGATTGTGGAAGCCCGGAGGATCCCAAAGTGTACAAGGCTTGAGCTCCACCTTGCCGAGGTTGGCGAACGGAGAAGAATAGTGAAGAAGCCCCTAGTCTCGGTGACTTGGGAGTGGCAAAACCCTTCGGTGGGTGCCACAACGTGGACGTAGGAAGATCCTTGTGATCTTACCGAACCACGGGATAAACTCCGTGTCCCTTGAGCGTTTGCATCCCTCTCCCTTTTACTCTTATGCAATCTTCATTCCGCAACTTTAATTTACATTGATTGCATAGTTTAATTGCATAGGGAATTGGGCTTTAAGTTGTTAGTTTGTAATTGTCTTAAAATTTGAAAGAAAGCCCAATTCACCCCCCCCCCTCTTGGGCGTTTCGATCCTTACAATTGGTATCAGAGCCTTGTTGCTCATTGGATCATTCTAGCTTCACCGCTAGAGAGCTCAAATGGCCAAGAATGGGGGTTCGGTTCCTATCTTCGAGGGCAAGAACTTTGCCTATTGGAAAGCACGCATGCGTGCCTACCTAGAGGCCATTGCTCCCGAAGTTTGGGAAGCGACCCATGCGGGATTTGGAGATCTTAATTATGTTGGTGATCAACTAAAATGGGATGCTAAGGCTAGAAATGCCATCTATGAATGCATAAGTCAAGATGTTTTTGCTAGAATTGCTAGTAAGGAGAAAGCTTGTGAAATTTGGGCATGTCTAATTGAAATTCATGAGGGCTCATCTCGTGTTAAAGAACTCAAATATCACTTGCTAAAATCCAAGTATGATGAATTCAAAATGCTTCCTCATGAGAATGTTAACCAAATGTTTTCTCGCTTAAATGTGCTCATTGAGGAGATTAACGCACTTGACATTGCTTCTCTTGGTAAGGGACTTATCAACCGCAAGATCCTCATGCTTCTACCTAAGCCCAAGTACAACATTATCAACTCAATGCTCCAAAAGGAATCACTTGACAACATTGAAGTCTCGGAGCTCATTGGAGAAATTCATGCTCATGAGATGAGCGTACTTGGAATGATGGAGGAGTCATCGTCAAAAACTATTGCTCTCAAGGCCTCATCCAAGAAGACAACTCCCAAGAAAAAGAAAGTGGTTGAGCCTAGCTCAAGCGAAGAAGAGCAAGCAACAAGCGAAGATGACGATGATGAGCTTGCATTGATGATGAGAAAATTCTCACGTCTAAACTCCAAAATCGCAAAGAAGGGATACTCCTTTGATCCAAAGAAGAAAGCCTTCCTCCCAAGAAAAGATGAAAACAAAACATGCTACAATTGTGGTGATCAAGGCCACATATCATATGATTGTCCAAGACCCGACAAGAGGAAGGACAACCACAAAGGAAAGTATAGAAAGCTAGAAGAAAGTGATGAAGATGAAGAAGAGGTCAAACCCAAGCGCGCCCTTGGAAAGAAGAAATTTGACAAGGGCAAGAAAACCAAGCTCTTTCCAAAGAAGAGAAGAGGGCCTCAAAAAGTCTTCATGTGCGAGGCAAATGAGTGGATCACGGATGAAGAGTCAAGCGATGAAGAGAGTGAAGATGAAGAGAACTTGGCGGGCCTTGCCGTCGTCGACAAAGACAACTCACCTCTTCGTCCACCTCCTATGTGCCTCATGGCTAAAGGTAACTCCAAGGTATGTGACGATTCTAGCGATGATGATGAGCTCTCCCCCGATGAACTAGCATCTATGATTAATGAATACCATGTCATCATAAAAAGGGAAAAGAGCAAGGTTAAAGCACTTGAACAAGCTTGTGCTAAACTTGAGAGTGCGAAGCTCGATTTGCATGACAAGTATGTAACCATACTTAAAGAGCATGACACGCTCAAAACACATGTCAAGCAAATCGAGGAGGAAAATGCTCAAATCAAGCTTGATCATCATGAGCTTGACTTAGCAAACCAAGCACTCTTGGGAAAGCACAATGACTTGGTTCAAAAACATGAAGTGCTTAACCTTGCTTATGAGGCAATTGAACTAAAAATGAAAAACATGAAAAAGGAAACCCTTGATGGCAAAGTATCAACTATTTCACATGCCACTAATACTTTGGATAAGTCTTTGCCTTTGAAAGCTAGCCTTAGGGAGAAGGAATTGATGGACGAAATTGAAAGTCTCCGCACTAGTGTGGTGAGACTTTCCAAGGGGGAGGACAAGCACAAGGAAATCCTCTACCAACAAGCCAAAGGCTTCAACAAGAGAGGACTTGGATCCTTTCCGGTGCTCAACAAAGGGAAGGTGCCCTCACCGGAGCTTAGGACGAGCTTCATCAAAGAAGTTGGATCCTATTGCCAACATTGTGAGGTCACCGGACACCACACGAGGGAGTGTCCTCTTCCCAACCGTCCTTCTCCCAAATTGCCTCCTAACTACAAATCTACTTTCCATGATTATCACTATCTCTTAAGCAAAGTAGGTGGCAAGGTGAAGGCAAGGTTCATCGGCAAAGATATTAAGGGCATGAAGGGGAAGCTCCCCAAGCAACTTTGGGTCCCAAAATCACTTGTATCACACATACAAGGACCTAAGTTAGCTTGGGTGCCTAAACTCAAAAACTAACTTCATGTGTGTAGGTGAACTACAAAGCCGGAGGAAAACATTGGGTACTCGATAGCGGGTGCACTCAACATATGACCGGCAATGATGGTATGTTCACCACCATAGAGAACCCCGATAATCATGAACAAGTCACCTTTGGTGACAACTCAAAGGGGAAGGTAATTGGTTTAGGTAAAATTGCTATTTCGCATGATTTGTCCATTTCTAATGTACTATATGTTAAGTCACTTAGTTTCAATCTACTTCCTATTGCACAACTATGTGATCTTGGACTAACGTGCACCTTTGACAAGAATGGTGTTGTAGTAACTAGTGAATCAAGCAAAGAACTAATATTCAAAGGATTTCGGCATGGACATCTTTACTTGGTGGACTTCTCCAACAAGGATGCTAGCTTGACCACTTGTCTTTTCACTAAGACAAGCTTGGGTTGGCTATGGCATCGACGCATTGCTCACATTGGGATGAGCAAGCTTAAGAAGTCGTTCAAGCTTGGGATGGTGACCGGCGTGAAGGATGTCACGTTTGAGAAGAACAAGCTTTGTAGTGCTTGTCAAGCCGGGAAGCAAGTTGCTTCACACCACCCAATGAAGACAATGGTGTCAACCTCCAAGCCGCTTGAACTACTCCACATGGACCTCTTCGGACCATCCACATATCAAAGTCTTGGTGGTAACTTCTATTGTCTTGTTATCGTTGACGATTATTCTCGATATGCTTGGACTTTGTTTTTAGGTGACAAGGGTGAAACTCCGGAAGTTTTCAAGACCTTTGCCAAACGTGCTCAAAGGGAATTTCAACTTCCCATCATCAAAGTCCGGAGTGACAACGGCACCAAGTTCAAGAACTACAACATTGGGGAGTGGTGTGATCGTGAAGGAGTGAAGCATGAGTTTTCGGCCACATACACCCCCCAACAAAACGGTGTCGTTGAAAGGAAGAACAAGACCCTTATCACCCTTGCAAGAGCAATGCTTGATGACTATGGCACGTCGGAGAAGTTTTGGGCCGAAGCAATCAACACGGCGTGCCATGCCGCAAATAGGGTCTATCTTCACCGACTACTCCAAAAGACCCCATATGAGCTCCTCATTGGGAGAAAGCCCAACATCTCCTACTTTAGAGTCTTTGGGTGCAAATGCTACATCTACCGCAAGAAAAGGCTCGGTAAGTTTGAAAGAAGATGTGATGTTGGTATTTTTCTTGGCTATGCATCAAACTCAAAAGCATATCGAGTATTCAACCAAACCTCCGGTCTAGTTGAAGAAAGTTGTGATGTTGAGTTTGATGAGACTAATGGCTCCCAAAAGGAGAGTTTTGGTCATGATGAAATAGATGATGAGCCTCTACGAGAAGCCATGAAAAACATGACCATTGGAGACATCAAGCCGGAAGTTGAAGAGGGCCATGATCAAGGGGGAGCATCAAGTTCCAACATCAACACCTCCATGATGCCTCAAGTTGATGAAGAAGAAGAAGAGAAAGATGATCCATTGCCAATGCAAGATTCACAAGCCACACAACACCAACAACAAGAAGTCCATGATCAAGTCCAACCACAAGAGGAACAACAAGCTTCACCACCGCCAAGTGCCTCACAACCACTTATGAGGCATGGACGCATCTCCAAGGCGCATCCAATGGACCAAATCATTGGAAGTCCTTCAAGGGGCGTAAGTACTCGTTCCCGTCATGTCGCCTCATTTTGTGAGGACTACTCCTTTGTTTCGTATGTAGAACCCACTCACATAGAGGAAGCACTCCAAGATCCAAATTGGGTGATGGCCATGCAAGAAGAACTCAACAACTTCACCCGCAATGAAGTTTGGGTGTTGGAGGAGCGACCCAAGGACAAGAACGTCATCGGTACGAAGTGGGTATACCGGAACAAGCAAGACGAGAATGGCGTCGTGGTCCGCAACAAGGCAAGGCTTGTGGCCAAGGGTTTTTCACAAGTTGAAGGACTAGACTTTGGAGAAACATTCGCTCCGGTCGCCCGGTTAGAGGCAATTCGTATACTCCTTGCTTTTGCTTCACATCACAATATAATGCTTTATCAAATGGATGTTAAAAGTGCCTTTCTCAATGGCTATATTAACGAACTTGTTTATGTTGAGCAACCTCCCGGGTTTGAAGATCCGAGGAATCCTAACCATGTGTATAGGTTACACAAGGCGCTCTACGGGCTCAAGCAAGCACCTAGGGCGTGGTATGAACGACTAAGGGATTTCCTAGTCATGCAAGGATTCAAGATCGGGAGGGTGGACACTACACTCTTCACCAAGCACATCGACGGGGATTTATTCATTTGTCAAATTTATGTCGATGATATCATTTTTGGCTCAACTAACAAATCTCTTAGCCATGAGTTTGGCAAAATGATGTCTAGGGAATTCGAGATGTCAATGATTGGAGAGCTCAACTTCTTCCTTGGATTCCAAATCAAGCAACTTCAAGAGGGGACCTTCATCTATCAAGAGAAGTACACAAAGGACCTCTTGAAGAAATTTGAGATGGGAGATTGTAGCTCAAGAAGCACTCCAATGGCGACAAATTTCCATCTCGACGCGGACATGGACGGTAAACCTATTGATCAATCTCATTACCGCTCTATGATTGGCTCATTGTTATATCTTACCGCATCTAGGCCCGATATTATGTTTAGTGTGTGCTTGTGTGCTCGCTTTCAAGCGTCACCTAAAGAATCGCACAAGAAGGCGGTCTTTAGGATACTTCGGTATCTCAAGCATACCTCAAGTGTAGGTTTGTGGTACCCCAAGAACGCTAGTTTCCATCTCTTGGGATACTCGGATTCGGACTTTGCCGGATGTCGTGTGGATCTCAAGAGTACCTCCGGTGGGTGCCACTTACTTGGGCGTTCCCTAGTATCTTGGTCGAGCAAAAAGCAAAATTCTGTGGCTTTGTCCACCGCGGAAGCGGAGTATATAGCGGCCGGTGCATGTTGTGCCCAAATTCTATATATGAAGCAAACCCTTTTGGACTTTGGAATTAAAATTGGTTGTGTGCCTCTCCTTTGTGACAATGAAAGTGCGGTTAAGATAGCTAGAAACCCCGTTCAACACTCCCTCACTAAGCACATCGATATTCGCCATCACTTCTTGCGTGATCATGAGGCTAAAGGAGACATCTCTTTGCAAGGTGTTAGATCCGAAGAACAATTGGCGGATATCTTCACAAAACCACTTGATGAGAAAACCTTTTCTAGACTTAGAAGTGAATTAAATGTGCTAGATGCATCTAACGTCATGTAAGTTGCCATGTTCATGTAAGGATGCATATCATATAGGTCTTGTCTAACTCCCAAAGGATAGGGGCAAGCTAAAAGTAGTTTTCCCTGAGGAAGCCTTTGGAAGGTTCAAACTTGGCAAGATAGATTTATTTTATGCCTTGCATGATCCCTGCCATATAAATTTGCACTCATTTAATCTCTTGCACTATAATTTGTTTGGCATTGCATACGGTAGATTGTCACAAAGGGGAACCCACCTCATGAGAAGGAGACTTGTTTGAAATGCAATATCTCAACTCATATAAGGTGGAAAGAACAAAATGTTAGGTAGGTTAATACCTAGAGGATCATGCTTCAAAGAGATAGAAGTCTTCATACTCTACCTCACAAAGCATGGGCCTTACATTTTATTTGGATATTTTCCTCCATTTTTCTCGGTGTTCCATTTGTGTTAAGGTCTAGCCAAGCTATTGGCATATTAGCTTCTTGAGGGGTAAAGGGTTGCCCAAAAAGTCCTAAGACATGTGTTTCTCGTCGATTGTTTGTTTGGTCAAAGGACATATATGGGATGTTTTCGTTCTGTTGTCATCGGATTATCCGATGCCTATGTCAATCCCTCATCGGTCAAATAGGTGTTCAATCCTCAAAGCCCAACTCTGTCAGAACCTCAAATGATCCGACGCGTTCATCCTGGAAAACATCGGTCCATCCGATGTTCACTCTTCTGGAGCTGTGATCTAATCAACCGATGTCTACCTCCCTCTAACGTCGGATCATCCGGTGTCAACATCACTCGGTTGAACACCCTTACTGTGATATTCGACCGATGTTCAAAACCCTAAACGTCGGTCCATCCGATGTCAACAGCATTCCTTGAATATCGGTTCTGTGGCAATTGACCGATGCTCACTTCACATATCATCGGTCCATCCGGTGTTTAAATAACGGCTAGGGTTTGGGTCCCACTATTTAAACACCTGCGCCGCCGCCTCTTTCTCTCTCCCCGACGCCTCGCTCCCCCGTGCTCGCGCCGCCGCCTCTCCCTCGCGCCGCCGCCTCTCCCTCGCCTGCAGCGCCGCCGCCGGCCACCGCCGCCGTCCCTCTGCTCGCGCCGCCACCGCCGGCGACTCCCGCGCCACCACTGCCCGCGCACCACGCCACCTCCGCCGGCAGTCGTCGCCGCCGCCGCCCTAGACGCCGTTGCCGCCACTCACCACCGCGCCCAAAGCATCGCCGCCGCCTCTCTCCACCGCCAAAGCTGCTCCACGCTCACACCACCAACGTGCGCCATCTCCGATCATCTCCACCTCGCTAGGGTTTCCCGGTCCGTTGCGCTTCACGCCCCGTCGTCGACTCCGTGCAATCTCGTGATCGCGATGGCTCGTGACCGGAAGAACAAGGGCAAGGCCGTCGCGGAGCCCGCCGCGAAGAAGCGCAAACTATCGAAGGATGAGAAGAAGGCTCTAATGGCCGCTCGTGCCGCCGAGGAGCGTGAGCGAGGCCGTGGGGGCTCCCTGAGGATTCGCGAGGCCCGTCCAAGGCCGCCTCCCGTGGTCGACGACTCCAACGCCGAAGAGGAGCCGGTTGAGCCTCTCGTCCGCCGGCGCTCAGCCCGGACTCGAGGAGGTCACACCGAGGCTGCTCCTCGTCCGAGACCGACGGCTGCCGACCGTCGTGAGGACAGGGAGGCTGAGAGGGACATCCATGAGATGGATACGGCCGTCCGGGTCGGTGAAGGAGTCCGTCTTGTGGACTACCGGAAGATGAAGGCTAAGCAACTCCGGAAGCTCAGATGGAGTGTACTGCTTGAGGAGTGATTCCCACAGCCCCGGGAGCTTCTTGTGGACAGTCGCTTCTGGACTGTCACCCAGGCGTCTCTCTATGAGACCTACAAGCGCCTGGGGCACAAACTCTTTCAGCACAACCACTTGGACTGGAGGCAGCTTGCAGTGGCAGCGGAGACTGAGGTCCGCCCTTTCTTTGAGAGGTACAGAGGCTTGGTGGAGCTACTGGATTATGAGAGAAGTGCGTATGTGGAAGAGTGGGTCCGTGTCTTCTACGCGACCCTGTACATCTCAGAGGGCAGGAGGTCGATTGCCTTCATGTTCAATGGTCAGCACTACCACCTCTCGAGGCAGACCTTGGGGCATATTCTTGGTTTGGACCTGCACGACACCAGCATTCACGAGAAGGTCTATGGGCAGGCAGATCCACCAAGGAGGCCACTTACTGGAGGGGTAGCACCACAGCTGGACGAGATCCGCTCTTTGTTTGGCCCTTCGTTCTCTCCAGACCAGCCGAGAGTTCCAGCTCTCCTGACCCCAGCTGCGCGTATTGTGCACCTCGCCTTGCGCCGCACGCTCCTGCCGAGGTCAGGATACTTGGAGGGGTTCACGAGCCTGCAGCAGACCCTCCTGTTCTACATAATGAACGGGATGGATTTTGATATAGTGGACATACTCCTCTGTGAGATGGAAGACGTAATCACGGATGGAATCGGCATGATGAGACAGATGGTCTATGGGCACTGGATTAGTTACATTTGCTCTATGGTGGTGCCTGAGGGTCATGCAGCACAGGCCCGACTTGCTGACGAGAGTGTGACTCGCTTTGGTCACTATCGTGCCTCTGCTCCTGGAGACCGTCGCCTTGCTCGTCCAGTTGAGCGCCAGGTCCGAGCCCGTCTGTCAGAGGAAGACTGGTCCGACCTAGAGCGGGAGGACGAGAGGCTCGCTGAGGCTGAGGCTCAGGGGGAGGACCTGCAGCACATCTGGTCTGAGAGCGACACCGACGACAGTGTCGAGGAGTACTTCCCTCCCCCTCCACCTTCACCGAGGCAGCACGACGCCGAGGCAGGAGGATCAGCTGCTCCGCCACCGACACCACCTCCTGTGTCCGAGGCGCAGGTGTCACAGCCGTCAGAGCTGTCGGCACTTCTCCAGCAGATGATCGAGCAGCAGCACCAGGACAGGCTCGCAGCTGAGCAGGCCAGGGCGGAGCAGGCTGCTCACCTGGCACAGCTGCAGCGGCAGCAGCAGGAGCTCCAGCTAGAGATCGCCCGTCAGAGGCGAGAGGATACGGACCGGTTCACCAACCTGGTAGATCAGATGCACCGCCGTACCCTCGACCAGCAGCAGCAGGCCCAGCAGGCCATGATGGGGATCCTAGGGTTGATCACCAACCTTTACACTCAGACCGGGATCGCCCTTCCTCCACAGCAGCCTGGACTGGGACTGGCTCCAGGTGTCGCTCAGGTGCCTACTTCTCCTATACCTTCAATCAGTATGTCACCACTTCTGGCATCCAGCGCACCGATTCACTCACCACTGCCGGCGACGATCTTGTTCCAGCAGACACCGGCGTCCGTGGTGAGCGCTCCACTTCCTCCAGCTCCACCGGCTCCTCCAGTACCCGCTTCCTCTCCTCCAGCACCGGCAGCGGACCCTCCAGCTCCCGCCGCCCCGGCAGCTCCTACGACTGGCGACTCCAGCTCCGACGACTGCGATGGTTCTCAGTTCGTCCTCGCGCCCAGCTCTCAGGGTCTATAGGCGTTTCCGATCCCTTTTTGGTGTCTTGATGCCAAAGGGGGAGAAGGTGTAGAAGAGTCAGGGGGAGTGGTAGTCTCAGGGGGAGTGTAGGGAGTGTGTGTGTGTGTGCTTATCCTTTGTATTCATGCTTGAGTACTCTTTTGTAATTTTAATTAAGCACTCTTTCACTTGTCTCATTTGCTTATGTTCTTAATCAATTGAGTTTTTCGCCCACAAATCTCTTATGCGTTTTACAAGCTTAATGTGTCCTATGTTGTATTCATTGCATATATTCTTGAGTATTGTCATCAAATTCATTATTATTGCGCTTTAAATTATTGTGTTGTCATCAATCACCAAAAAGGGGGAGATTGAAAGCATCTAGGCCCCATGAGGTACGGTTTCGGTGATTAATGACAACCATTCGATATTACTAATGAATTTGTGAATGCAAGGTCTCAATGACACTCAATCAAATGAAATCAAAATTACATTGGAGACCCATATAAAATCAACGAATGAGATCAAATCAAATCATATGAAGACAAGAAGTGAAAGCTTTAACTTGATATCACTCAATGCTTGAAGACAATCAAAACAACACTTCAAACAAATGTCAAAGAGGTCACAAGTTCAAAATTCCAAAAGAACAACTCAAAACAACTCGAAGTCAACAAGTTGAACACACCGGATCATCCGATGGTCTTGGAGTTGACTGCGTCGGTCGAGTTGGTTCAACTGAAGAAGAAGACCTCAGACAAATGCACTCACCGGATCATCCGATGTGAGTGGCTCAGTGACATCGGTCCATCATCACAGATTGCAACATCATTGGACCAAGTGAAGCACCGGATCATCCGATGTACAGACTTACATACATCGGTCGATCACTCCAGTAAGCCTCAAGATCAAGCAAAATTCTGGAGGAAGAGCCACCGGATCATCCGATGAGAAGACAGATCAACATCGGTCTAACAACGGTCATATCTGACACAGTGACATCAGCTAATTTGGCTTTGACCGATGATAACTGAAGGGGAGACATCGGATCATCCGGTGTTCGCAGAGAAGTGATGTCAGCCTACTTTTCCAACGGCTATCTCGCGGAGGCTGGCTATTTATACCCCTTCAACCTGTCAAATCGACAAGACTTGAAGCCCAGACATACTCTACACATCCTAGAGCATTCAAGCAATAGAGCAATCACTTTCACATCATTTCTTCATCATTTGTACACCAAGAGATAGGCTAGAACTAGCTAGAGATAGTGCTTGGGTGCCTCCATTCTTGGTGATTGGAGTCTCTAGTGTAGTGAGAGCCATAAGGGAGTGTCCCTTGGTGTGTGCAACTTCCGAAGCTTGCCAAGAAGATTGTGGAAGCCCGGAGGATCCCAAAGTGTACAAGGCTTGAGCTCCACCTTGCCGAGGTTGGCGAACGGAGAAGAATAGTGAAGAAGCCCCTAGTCTCGGTGACTTGGGAGTGGCAAAACCCTTCGGTGGGTGCCACAACGTGGACATAGGAAGATCCTTGTGATCTTACCGAACCACGGGATAAACTCCGTGTCCCTTGAGCGTTTGCATCCCTCTCCCTTTTACTCTTATGCAATATTCATTCCGCAACTTTAATTTACATTGATTGCATAGTTTAATTGCATAGGGAATTGGGCTTTAAGTTGTTAGTTTGTAATTGTCTTAAAATTTGAAAGAAAGCCCAATTCACCCCCCCCCCCTCTTGGGCGTTTCGATCCTTACAACCCCACTTCCCAATCCTTGGAACATCGAGCACCTTGTAAGTTTTATGCTTAGAATCACAGAGGTGAGCCTGTAATTACACATGATGTATGTTATAGAGTCGACAAACAGACATGGATATGTCCTCCAGGAGAACATCCGGACCCCTCCGGGAGGGCCCGGGAAGTTCAAGTACACTTCATACAGTCACTACACTAAAAGTATAACTACCTATCCTGGGTTAGTACAAGATGTATAGCGCACTTAGCTTGGTCCCGCACCCTAAGTGTGTCCTTGTCTCCCCTGCAATCCAAACCTATAATGAAAGACATTGTTATGTAAAAACAGACTCGACGTGCATTTATTTTTTATACAAGGCTCGATCTATCAATTTATTGTTTTTAATCTTCTTGTCTATAATGAAGTTGTGCAATTCTTCTTGAGTTTTTCCCAAGTTATTCATATGCATTGCAAGTTATATTGTTGACCTTTTTGGGTCTTAACATGTTGTATAGTCTACTTGCCTGAACGCCAAGCTAACATAGGTCCGGAGTGAGCTATCGAATTAGCCTGGTCCTACACCCTAAGTACGCCACTCTACCTACACTCCGGCAGGCCTTAGTAGGGTGAGTACTAGAAAAGTATAAGAGCCCGAAATGGTTGTATAAATATACTTGTTAGTGTATTGAGTTACTTCGGAATAAAACTCAAGTGAGAACAATATGTCACAAACAATTTATAGACAAAAGGACGAATTTAAAATTTTCTTGTATTTAAGGTACAGGAAAAACAGAAATTCAAAGAGGTGGTGATTGACGTTGGATCTACTAAGTTCCGATAAACCCTGGGGGCCTAAATTCAACTATTCGTGCAGCGACATCAGGAGCTACAAAGCTCTGATCGTCAATGTTTATATGTTGATATTGGATACTGTCGGAGCTACCAAGCTCCACCAATATCAGGGGCCTTCCGTCGACGCCTCAGAATTGCTGACTTCGGACCAAAAATCTACTAGTACGAAGCATTCAAGTCATCAATATATGGTCAAAACCTTTGGTACATGTATACACTTCAATTGTACACATGTACTAGGGGGCCAACAAGACAGAACACATTATATTAAAGATAAAAATAAAGTAAAGTTCATGGCAAAATGGATTTCATTAATTTGAAGCATTGGATTACAAAATTGGGATTATAATAGAAGGCAAAAGAAGAAGTCCTAGCTATCGGAGGATCTAAGTCCAGCGGAAGAATGTGGCACTTTTCTGGGCAACCTCTTGGACGCTGGCCTTGGCGGCGTCCTCCTCTTCGGCAATGGGACCTTCAAGCACTGGGTCCAGGAAGAATTGGGGGTATCGGCTTACGTAACATGTCAGCACATATTGTGCGATGTTAGTAGCCAAAGACTTCCCCTCTGTCTCGAGCTGGTCCGCAATAACGCCGCCCATTGCATCGAGTTTGCCGCCAGCACCATTGAGGGCAACCAGAGCTCGGTCCAAGTCCAGCTCTGGGTTGTCCGGACGTAAATGACTGAAGCCTAGTGGTGTTAGTGCGTCGTTGGACCGACCCAAGAAGCCCCACACTTGAATGGACTCTGTCTCCTTCAAGCTCCATAGCTCCTCTAGTGACTTCCGGGAAGTCGCGAGCTCCGAACCTTCCCGAGCAAGGCGCTCGACCAATTTAGCATGTTGTTGCATACTCTCAGCAACTTACTTCTCACGGTCAGTCAGCTCCGTCTCCTGGAGGTGGATGCGGTTCCGCCTTTCCGCCAAGTCCTTATCCCTGCCTTTCACCTTCCCTTCCCTTGTGGCAACATCAGCCTCTCTTTTCGAGAGCTCCTGCCCCAGTTTCTAGTACTTCTCTTTCTCTTCTTTTATCCATAGATCCCACTTTTTGCTGCGATCCACAAAATTCTGTTCACCTAGAGTCAACTTCTGTGTGACCTCCACTTCCCTCTTCACAACATCCTCTTGCTGCTCAAGGAGCTTCTCCTCCCTCGCCTCCAGGTCCGCCCGACGCTTTAGGAGAATGAGGACCTCATTCAATTCATTGAGGTTTTTGTGATGCTCATCAGTGGCATCACGCCTCTCCTTGGCTTGCTCAAGGATTTCCCTGGAGTTAGCATTGAGCGCCCGGATGGCAGCCTCCTTCTCCTCAAGCAACTTGTCCCAGTATTCTAACCGGGCTTACTCCCTCTTAATCCACTCCTTCTGGTCAGCCAGCCTCGTCTGAGCAAGCCTGGTCTCAAAATGGAGTCTGTTGCGCCAAAGCCTCAAGGTGTTGCGCTCCTCCTCCAAGGCTTTTCTCTCATGATCAAAGGAGAGTTGGACTGGTCGGAGACTGGAGCAGGCGTTGTCTATGGACAACGCCAGAGGGATAGGCTCCGAACCTACTAGGACCATCTCTGCTGGCTCGAGAGGGCTCTCCATTACAAAAATAGGGTCCCACTTTACAAGAGAGGAGCCTTGAGTTTCCGCGGCACTGGGACTGCTCTCCGAGAGCCCTTTAGCAGCAGAAGAAGAGGGACCCACTAGAGGAATTCCCACCTCCGAAGCAAAAGTTGAAGGTGCTACCTCCGGGGTTTCAGTTGTTGGCTCCGAGGGTGGAGGAACCGTTGCTACTTCTTCGTGCTGTTCCGGCTCTGGCCGAGGCACCTCCGGGACAGCTATTTCTAGGGCAGCGGTCGGGGCTTCATCTGGCGCCCCTGCCACAGCTGGTTCAGACACCGGCGCGTTGGTTACATCCGGCCCAATGACCGGAACTTCAAGCATTTCTAGCTCAGCCACCGGATCTTCGACATCTTCTGGCCGAAGGGTCGGACCGTCAACTATATTCGGCTCAATGGCCGGGGCTTCAATTACCCCTGGCTCAGCGACCAGGGCTTTGACGACTTCCATATCAAAGGCCAGAACTTCTGGCATTGCCGGTGCTAGAGCATCAACCTCCGCCACCATCGCAAGGGGTACATCTTCGACTTCTCCCCTGTGGTCTAGCGCTACCACAGGAGCTTCGGGCGAGGACTCTGAATCCAAGTCCACAACAGCTGGCGCCGGAGCTGTCGTGACTTCTGCCACCACTTGAGGAGGAGGCTCGGTGCTTGAAGCCGGAGCTTCAGCATGTGTAGCCCCACTCGTTGCGATAGGCGCCGAAGTCCCTAACCCCTTCTTCGACACCCTATAAATAAACGGAAGAGAAGATTAAAGACACTTCAAAAATAAGACTAGCATTTTAAGCTGAGCAATCAACACTTACCTAAGGATTCTACCACCCCAGTCGCCTCCAAACCTTTTCTTCTGAGGCTCGGAGCCACAACCCACCAAGTCTGGTGAGACAATTGCTTTAGACCTCAGTTGAGGGCCACTTGCAGCAGCCGAAGTCTCATCGGCCGGAGCTTGCCTTGGTCGGGAAGAACTCCCGGACCAGTAGCTTTTAGCCAGCACAGAGGTTGGGGTTGACTGCCCAGAGCTGGCGCCTCTTGAAGACGCCTGCGTTAGAGAAGGTGCAGTCACAGAAGATCGACCCTGGCGGGGAGAAGGAGCCGTTGTAGAGGTAGCAGCCCTGACGGACCTCCCATCAGCATGCTTCAGCTTCCTCTTCTGGCTGGAGTGTTCGGCTGACTCCTTGCCCTTGCCTTTGCCTGTATTTTCAACCCTCCGGCTCGAGGCGGATGTAGGCCCTCCTTTGGAAGCTCCGGGGATCACCACCCTGGTGGTCAGACGCCTTTCCACCTCACAAAGGTCGTCAAGCGTCGGCATCTTCCTCCGGAGCTCTCTGCTGAACTGCACCTCCATGTTCAGGGGGAGGAAAGTTGCTGGCAGAACTAGGTCGTCGCCGTCGACGTTTATCCCATGCTGGAATTTCTTGAGGTGAAGCCTCAAAGCTTCGTCATCCATGTTGGATTTCAGATCAGTTTCAATTCAGTCGTCATCCATCACACTATTGAGGGCCCACACGAGTTTCTCCCTCTTCCTCTGCGAAGCCCATCCGTCGACCAGGAAGTTGCAGAAGACCATCTGAGGATTTACTCCACCCTCTACGCATTCGTGGATCCTTTTCAAGATGGGGTTGAAGGCATCTGACAGCACCGGAACTACACTCAAGGCATCGGTGTCAACGTTGGGGAGGCCTTTGGGTAGTTCCGACTTCTCGTGCTCCTCCACGGCAATGATGACCCAATATTTCTTCCACTCATCCCATTTACTAGAAGGAAACGACTTCAAGTATTTGAAGGGGCAGTTATTGCGCTTCACGAAATAGTAGAAGCCAAGAAGCTCAGTCCCCTTGCCGGTGGTGTGGATAGTGAAGAAGGTGCGGAACAGCTCGATGAAGGGGGGAATACCCACCCACATCTCACAAAAGTGGACGAACGTTGCCAGGAGAAGAAGAGAATGGAGGCCAAGGTGATACAGCTGCATATCATAAAAGTCCAGCAGCATCAAAAGAAAAGTTGAGAAAGGCAGGACCAATCCCACCATGGCGTACAATGAGAAGTACACCATATCGCCGTTGTGCTCCTTCTTGAACGGGAGTTTGCCGGCACGAATTAAGTGGTTGAAGGAGTCGCTGGACCACCCCATATAGGTTCAGACCTTCTTTAGATCATCGTTACTCTTGAGGCGGCTCTTGGGAAGACCCAACTCCATCGCGGCAAAGCGGAGCAAAGGAAGGGAAGTTAGGCGGAGTTTGGGAGGCTCTGAGCGCAAATTTGATCGAAGGCGTAAAGAGTCCTCAAACCGTGCGCACTTTCCCTATTAATTAAGCCTCCGTGGCGCTTGGATGGAAACTGCAGTGAGAACGAAGGCACTTTTGAAAAGTCTACCCCGTCAATGACGAGTGGGCCTGGGGCCACCCCGACGAAGAGATCGAGGTTGTTACCCTAGGCGAACCGTTGTCATGATGAGTGGCGGGAAACTCGATGGCGGCACCCTGACACGGCGCACGGAACTGATACGGTTTTCGTATTGGGAACCAGCGACCTTCAATTGCGTGAGATCCTCACTCAAAGATCTTATCTGCTGCATTCATAACAAGCCACGCCTCGATAGTTCACTCTCAGACCATCGCTCCAACAGCACATCAAAAGACTCTTGAAATCGAAGTGTGGGAATCGAGAATGGCCCCACCTCCAGTAGAATAACTTAACCCAAAGGATTTCTCCCAGAGGTGGGCTCGGGGGCCACTATCAGTACCCTGCGTACCGGTACCCCTCGGTACCACAAAGAGTACAAGGGAGTTCTACCTCTCAGAGTTGAAGGTCTCCTCAGGCCCCACATGCCACATTGCACCAGACCCACTCCCCTCATGTGGGTAGCTCATGGGTAAACATGTGTAAAGGAAAACAGGAACTAAACTCCCAACGAAGGAAAGCTTTGGTGACAACACGTGTACAACGACCCCAGACCTAACCCCTAGCAGAGAGGAGCTCCGGTGCCAACACGTGTACAGCAGCCCCGAACCTAGCCTCCCGCAAGGGAAAGCTCTGGAGCTGCCACGTGTGGAGTCTCTAAACCTGCTTCACCAACAAGTACATTGGCAGATCTCCTTCTACACGAACAATCAAGGGCGATTAAAGCGGCAGTTACAAGACCTGATTACGTGTCATTATTTCTATATTAATGATACACGATTGGTGCGATGTTAATAGGGGTAACGCAGCCATTAAGGCACGTTATTACACTATTAATCATGCTTAATACCCTTTAGACAGTGTATTAGGCCATTAAATATGCCAGGGCCACATGTCGGGCCAGGCAAGCTTTGTAACGGTCAGCCCTTAGAACTATAAAAGGGTGGTGCCGCACGAACCCAGGGACATCTGATCCAAGCTAACTGGCATACGAGAGAAGAGACTCAGAAATACAACAACACAAACCCCGTGGAGTAGGGTGTTACGCTCAGGCGGCCCGAACCACGTAAATCTCTGGAGTCACCATCTTGATCTTGATCTCTGCGTGCCCCAATCATAACAAGAACCTCCGCAGGCTACACTTTAGTAGTACCGGGGGAAGTGTTGTTGCTACACTTCGACACCCGTGCTCCTATTGATTTACTACCTTTGCCTCCTTCTGAAACTATAAATTTAGATGCTACAAAACGATCTGAATTCAATCTTAAGATGCATGAAATTACGAAGAAAAATATTGAAATAATGAATGAGAAGTATATGATTGCAGGTAGTAAAGGTAGAAAAGAAGTAAAACTTGAACCGTGTGATTTGGTGTGGTAAAACATTTCAGATTTGCGACTGTACTTGGGAGAAGAAGATGAACTTGAGTCGAGGACGACTCCAATTCAAGAGGAGGATGTTGATGAGGACATCACAACAGCGTAGACACACATTGAAATTCAAGGACCAATCACAAGAGCACGAGCACAGTTAATAAATCAGCATGTGAATTCGCTCCTAACTTCTTTTGCATGTGAGTTTGAGAATAGATTGCTATGTGATGATTTAATTGTTATTAGGAATAATGGAGAAGATCAACAAGTGAAGGAAAGAGGCCCTGGGAGCGTGGAGAACCAGCTGGGGCGTCCACAAGTTGATGGAAACAGTTTACAACTCAGACTCGAGTTCAACTTGGAGTCTAGGAGCAGTCCACCTTAAAACAGATGCCCAGGACGCACACGGACTCTGTTTTCGATGTTATACATATGCACGGAAGGAGGAGAAGAAAAACTTTCTAATGGTTTTGGTCCCACCTCAAAATTCCTACAGAGTCATTGGGAATCGACGAAACAAGTCGAGTCCAGATTTCTGTCCTGTGCTGCGCCACCGAATCGGGCCTTTGGGCCTTGTATCCTAAGAGTCCATTAGGGACGCATTTAATCGTGTTTTGGTCGAACCCTAGCCTTTAAATACTGCATCCGCCAGTCATATTCGGTGGGTTTTGCTTAGAATAACAATTTCGCTGTTCTACGGTTTGTGAGACCCCAACTTCTCAATTTCAGATCGTGTCTTCTACGTTCTTTCTTGTGTTCTCGATTCACTTGCAGGGATTAGCCTTCTTGCTGACGTCAAGCGTGTGTCGCATGGTTGATAACCAACGGAGCAGTGGTGTAGTGATTGCAGGGGTATTCAAATTGCTCGAGTGTCGCAAATCATCAACGACGAGTTCTCCACCCCAATCGATTCACCTTTCAGAAGATCGAGCCTAAACCTACTCATCACCATTGGTCACTACCTCTTCGCCCTCACGGGGGTGGCCGATCGTCTCGACATTCAGTTTGATATGATGGCCCAGGTGCTTGGCCCTGAGGGTCGCAAAAACCTGGTGGAGGCGACAGAGAGCAACCTCGTTCACAGGGTTGCACCACCGGTGCAGCCAGCGCAGCCGGAGCAGCCGGACCAGGCTCCTGTTGCACCGGCCCCGGAGTCACCGCCGCTGGGGGAGGAGGAGGAGGAGGAGGAGTAGGATTTAGTTTTTCTTTATTGTTTTTAGTAGCTTCTGTTTTGTAAATATTGTTAATGAATGAACTATTTTGAATATTATCTTGTGTGTTCTTCAACTGTGTGAATATTATCTTGTGTGTTCTTCAACTGTGTGAATGAATGAATTTGTGGTGTGTTCATCATTTTCCTCAGGTATCATAAGGAATGATTTGATTATATTCAGGTATAATGTGAGAATGTGCTCTGAGCTCAGTGATGTGTGATATCAACAGTGAATCAAAGCAAAATGGAGAAATCACAAAGCTAAATGTGACGTGAGGAATCAGAGACGCGCATTCAATTAGAGCGCGTATCTCTTTTAGCAGAGGAGAGGGAGACGTCGGTCATAGGAGACGTGCTGTGTTTTATACGCGTCTCGCGCTTTTTCAGAGAGGATAGCGTGTCTCGAATACCAATTTAACTGAGACAAGCTTTGTTTTAATGCGTCTCCTTGTACTTTCAGCCGAGCCATGTCAGATCCTCACTGAGGCGAGCTCGTCTCGCTTATCATTATCAGAGATGCCGCCTTTGAGCGCGTTGCCCATCTTTGTCTCCTATTTGGGTTTCTTACGTAGTGTTGATCCGCGCAGCAACACGATAACTATTGTACTTTTGCGACAACGAGCGACTAATTTCCACGCAAACTAGCAAAGATTCCCTAGCTTTCGTGGAGGAGAGCTGACCGTTTTTCAGCGCAAAACAGCAAAGATGGACTACATCATACATTGCAGGAAAATTAAAGTAGAAGAAGAGTAATATGACTGGTTGACAAAAATGTCGATTGTCCCCTCAATCGGCCATCACACTAAGGCCATGTTTGGAACCCCTAAAACTAATTATTAGCTAGCTAATTATTAGTTGAAGGGTGTATGAAACCTCTAGAGCTAATTTTGTTCGATCGTACATTTGACTGTCCTACCCCTGATTTGATACTCGTCCGATCCAGGGAACCACGTCTAGCACACCGAGACGGGGAGCCAGCAGTGTAGAGCCAAAAGACCCATTGATCGACCTGCTTCCTTGGTTGACACTTGACAGCGATGGTAACAGACCACTAGCATTTATCGGAGCGTATAACATTAGCAGCTGAACGTCACGCATTTCAACGTGTCTTCGTTGGTTGAGACTTGACAGTGATGGTAACAGACCAAGAGCACCTTGCTGGAAACACGTTGCTTCTATGTGTTTTTGTGTCAGACGTAATTTCTTTTGGCCAGCAAAGCCAATAGTGCATAAATTACGAGCATAGTGATCTAAATTTAAAAAATAATACTAGTATCCTCTCATGTTGAACAAAGCAGTTGCAATGCTATCACGGAGGTGGCGGCGCGACCTGGACGACTGGGCCAGAGGCACTTGGCCGACGAAGGAAGCGGTGCAGGCCGAAAGAGGCGGCGGCACGACTTGGACGACGGGGCTGGAGGCACTTGGCCAACGGAGGAAGGGGCGGGAACCAATGAGGTGGCGTCGCGGGCCGATACGGGCGGCGGCGTGTGGGGTCAACCAGGCTGATTTCTGTTTCGGTTCGATTATGTAGGGGAGGAAGAGATAGAGAGATGAGAGAGGGGTAAAATAGACTTTAGCCAATAATTAGTTGGGATTAGCTAAGTTGGAGTAGCTAATGAGATAATAGTTAGCTAGAGGTATATCTAATAATTAACTGCTCTATTAGCTGAAGAGTTTGGAACCTCAAGAGCTAATTTTTAGCAGGTAACTATTAGCTCTAGGGGTTCCAAACAGGACCTAAAGCTTATATAGTGTGCACTGGTCTACATACAAGAAGAGGAAACTAATCCAGGTTGTGTTCATAGCCTAACCAAATATAGAATAAAATATTATAGCCATGATGGCAATCCCCGTTAATAAAATGTTACCGAGTACCAACTATGTCGTCATGCGCAACTTCCATGACTGAGATAAAATAATCCGGTTATGATGCTAATCACCAGATAATCAAATCTTCTTTGACGTTGCACTCTTCACCTGTGCATGTATATTTTACTTCCATATTTATGAGCACCTGGACGCATATACCAATTAAAAATGAAATATTAGCAGGTCAGTCTAACATATAAATAATCAAATTCGGCCGCACAAGTAAATCAAATGACTGGCCAAATTTCGTTGCTAACACACTCCTATTAACGTGTCTCGTATGCTTAATAATTGGCTATCCAAATTTCAAAAGGACGTTTGAAAATTTGTGGTAATAGGTGCTGCAGCAATCTGCTAGGCTATCTTGTTATCCAGAAATGATATTGTTTTTAACAATTGCAATATGAAAATTTTCAGGTTATTTTCATATGAACTTACTGGTGCAGGATATGAGCATTGTTACAAAGATGTGAGGAGCATACCTACATCATCCAAGAAGCGTGCAAGGTTACAAAGATGTGAGGAGCATACCTACATCATCCATGAAGCGTGCAAGGTGCTGGAAATGACAGCTTTGAGTTTATTTTTGAGATTTGGTTGGACTGTTAGGAATAGATTAATGGGTTTTAACGGTGATGTCTGTGTCTGTACGCTTCTTTTTTAGTATCTTTGGTACTTGTTACGTTGTCTTTGTGTTACATACTGAAGCTTGTAATAAACATTCATTACCTCACTAGAGGGGAAGTTCGAGATCTATTGTCCCATTATCTAAATATCTAATCGATGAGCCATGCTGTTGGCCTCCTGCCATTTCGCCATGTAAAATTCCACCTAATTCTTGCATATTACCCCATTGAAACATTGTTTACGCCACCTGATGGAGCACCAATTATTCCACTCCATCCGATTTCTCAGCCTTTGGGAGTTTGTTACTGAATATTTCCCACTGGAACTACTACTTAGAAACTGAAGATTCAAGCTGATTTTTCCACTACCCAGGTGCCACTTAACACATGTACGGACACAGTCCGTGCTTCGTTCTTAGCAGCAGCTTTCTCTGAAGCTGAAACAAAAGGATGAATGTCAGCTGCCACGATCCAGAGTTTTCCATGACTGACATTCGGATATGAACGTGCAGGATCATGGTGCAGCGTTGCAGCATGAGCAACGATTGTTCATACATATATTTTTTATCTTGTGTTAATTTATAATCTTATTTTAATGTTTTAGTAATCGTACTTTGACCCAACATTAGATGTTTATGCTCTGGACTACACTACGCCCTGTGAAATACCTCCTCCGTCCAAATATGAAATAACAAGTGAAAAGTATTTAAAGGCGGAGAAAGTACATAGCTCTAGACGCTGAAGGTTGTAATTATGAGGAGATTGCACTATGAAAGCTTGGGTTTAGAGGGATATGTGACGATTTTGCCTTGTTATTTTCTTATATATCGTTTTCACAAACGTGATTGAGCACGTGTTTGAAAGTGCATTTAGGCTTACTCTCCATTAGTTTTGATGATTGATAACAAGAATTATAAGATTAATAAACATTGTGAGCGTAAGTACAGGTGATTGAATGTGGAATGAAATCAGAAAATCTCAAAAAGGAAAAAGAGTCAAAAAACGTCGAAAAACTCAAAGATTAGAAATTAGGGTTTAAAATTTCTTGTCTCGAGTTGAGCCTTATGGTAGAGAGTTTTCAACAAGTCAAGTTTTTGAGAATCAGCTAAGAGCTCATAGTCCGATTAGGTTTAGTTGGAGAGACGAGTCGAGGCAACCTTAAGGATAAGGTCGGACTTGTCCGAGCTTGAAGGTCATACTAATTTGGCCACACCAGACCGATCCGATGTTAGGCAGATCAAAAGCCTCCGAGTGAGATCGAACTTGTCCGTTTGGGGACGGAATAGTCCGTAGTGAGTGTGTCTGAGCCTTCTGGGACAAAGTCTTGAAAGACCAGACTAGTACAGTCCTTTGATCCTCTGAGTGAGATCGAACTTGTCCGTTGGGGACAAAATAGTCCGTAGTGAGTGTGTCTGAGCCTTCTGGGACAAAGTCTTGAAAGACCGAACTAGTACATCCTGGGAGACCGGACTAGTCCACCCTAGCAGACTTGTTCATTTTTGAACGGAATAAAAAGTTCAGTGTGAGATCAGACTAGTCTGTTTTTGGTCAGACTAGTCCGTTTGAAGTTGAGAGTTGGTTGCGGGAACTAAGTATTGGCAGGCCGAACTAGTCCCCCCTAAGAGGCCGGACTAGCCCACCTAGACCAGACTTGTCCGTTCTCACTTGGAACAAAAGGTTCTGAGTGAGATCGGACTAGTATGTTGTTGGACGGACTAGTCTGGGGTCTTGTGACCATTTGAATTCAAAAGGTGGCGAGAACTTTTGGGGTTGGTCAAGTGTGAAGTAAGTGGTCCCCTCAGACCGAACTAGTCTGGGGTACCAGTTTGGACTTATCCGTACTTTAGTTGTTGGCAACATCAAAGTGTCGGGACCTCTATAAAAAGGGATCTCCCAACTTGCCCTTACCCACTCTGAAATCCTAGCACCACAATAGCCTTCCAAGAGCTTTCCTAAGCCTTCATCTTCACATCTTTGAGCTATAAGAGGGAATCTTGATGGTTTGTGGGATTTGTGAGAGAAGAGAGAAGGAGTTGATCATGCTTCGAGCTCTTGGTTGATTCTCTGATTTGAGTTGTTGATTTGGGTTGTTTTGAGTTGTGTTTGGATTCGTGTTTGAGTTGTAAGATTGTGGGAGCCTCAGATTGTGAGTTTCCTTAAGAATTGTTGTATTCACCCAATGATTTAGTGGAAGAACAAGCCGGCCTTTGTGGTGTCTTGGTGAGAGTAGGGTTGAAAGAGATCCGGTTCTTGGCGGACTCCTCAACGAGGATGTAGGCTTCTCTATGGAGCCGAACCTCGGGATAAATATGTGTTTCCCGTGTTTCATTTTACCTTCATTCTTCGCTAGATCACTTTTAGGGTTCTTATCATTCTTCGCTCGATTCGCGTGATCTACTTAGCAATTATTATTTCCTTCGCTTGCTATTGTTCTACTAGGTTGGTAACTAGTTGTACTTCATTTATTATTAAGTAGATCACACAGAAACCCATAAAAGCACTCCTTTATTGAGTTCATCTTTCTTGTCCGGACTAGTCCGCCCCTAGGCCGGACTAGTCTGCTCCTGTTGTACATATTAAGTTTTTAATTAAGTAATTTCAGGTTTTAGCCTATTCACCCCCCTCTAGGCAACATGCAATTGTATCAGAGCCTAACTCTCCCTAAAGCTTAACATTTTGGAGAGAAGATGGGGGAAAACAACAAGAAGGAGTTGCCGGTTCAAGACACCACCAGTACTGGCGAAAATAGCTCAAATGGAGAATAAGGATCAAACCCTCCTCCTTTCAAGATCGACAACACGCAGAGGACCAAGCCAACACTTCCTCCCTTTGATGTTGGAAGCGAAGATGAAGATGAAGAAGTCAAGCACCTCGCGGACCTTCTTCAAAAGGCCAACGATGAAGCCAAGAGGAGGAGAAGGCTTGAGAAAGAGAAGAAGCTAAAGAAGAGTGGAGAAGATTACACTCGATATCCTTTTAACTATGAGTGCTTGAACTCTCATTCTAACTATTCTTTTCCTATGGGCAAACCTCCACATTTCGATGTCACTAACTATACTATGTGGAAGCATAACATGAAATTGCATCTTATTTCTCTCAATCCCACACTTTTGCACATTGTTTGCACACGTGTAGATATCCCTGTGGATGATGATGTCCGAGGTCTTAAGAATGTTGCTTTTGAGAAGGATAGGCCTTGTAGTGCATGCCAAGCCGGGAAACAAGTCGGAGTTGCTCATCCCGCCAGGAATGTGATGATGAAAACAAGTCCATTGAAGATGCTTCACATGGACCTCTTTGGTCCCACTGCTTACATAAGCATGTGCGGTAACAAATATGGCTTAGTTATTGTTGACGACTTTTCCCGCTTCACTTGAGTATTTTTATTGCATGATAAAGCTGGACTCATGGTGTCCTCAAGAAGTTATTGAGGAGACACTACAAGAATCTGGCAAACAAGTGTCGGCTAAAGTAAAATCGTCGGGGCTGTCGACTTTAAATGGACTAAAATCGTTGGTCTTCAGGAACCGACCGTCGTATCCTTAAAATCGTCGGTCAGCCGACAACCTTAATTATGTCGTTGGTTCCTCGTGTTAGGCCGACGTTTATAACTATGGTCGTCGGGTTCGGCCAAGAGGCTGACGGCCATAAAGTGGGCCCGGCTGGCTCCGAACTCGAATCCACCGCCCAAACCATAAAGACGTCGACCACATCGGCGGACCGACGGTCTTAACTTAAAGGTGTCAGCCATGCCGATGGCCTTATGGTGGGACCCACCCTGATGGATTAATTTGCCGGTCTGCGACGAGGCCGACGTCCATAGTCCCTTTGCCACGTCAGCTTAACTCCTCCCCGTTTAAACCCTATCCCATACCGCACCCGCACCGCGCACCGCTGCTCGCTCGTCCATGGTGGGGATGCTCCTCGAAGCCCCTCCTCATTGTGCCCCTGCGCCGCCGACGATCTTCCACGCCCCCGCGCTCCTTCACAACAAGGTTTAAATCTAAACTTGTAATTTGCAATGTATTGTGTTTTAAATTTAAAATTGATTAGTATTTATGCATTGCTATATCATTACTTATGCAATTTTATTTTGTATTTTATTCATATATTTGTATGTTAACATGATTATCATAGATGTTAGTTATTAGAGTTCAATTATGTTTATTTGAATTTTTTATTGTTTATGTACTATATGTATATACAATGTTATCAAATTTATGCGATTAAGATCGACTAGGCGATTAGTTATCGACTAGGGTGATTAGTTGACCGTAGTCGACCCCTAGTCGACCTCGTAGTCATCCAACAAATTTTAGAGAAAAGTTTTAGTCGGTACTAAGGAAACAGAGTCGGAAGTACCATCATCCAGGCATTGAGGAACGAGAAGGCGAATGGGACATGGAAGAACGGCACAATCCCAGCGTTGAGGAAGGAGGCGGCGGAGGGGACATGAGAGAATAGTGCAGGGAGGTGGACATGAGAAGGACGGCGGCGCACAGTGGAGGAGGGGCGACGCCTCACCTGGAAATGAACGCCATGGCGCCAGGCGGCAGCGGGCGGCACGACGGGCGGCACGACAAAACCCGTTTAGTAGGAAGTTAAAGCTGGCTTTGTAAGGCCTCGCCTAGGTGACGCCTAGTCGCCGCCTAGGCGTCCAGGCGCTCCAGCCCTGACGTCATGTGAAGTCAAATGGCCGCCGTTGTTTAGGCCGCCGGTGCTGCCTGCCCCTTTTTACTTTATGAACTGCACTAGATAGGGGGTGTAGTGTTAAATGGGCGGCGTTATGCTGTCAAAATTTTAGAACCTATCCTGAACAATAGATGTAGGGTCGTGACATTAAACAAACTATGAAGTAACGGCAAGACCCATTTAGTACAGAGTTAAAGCAGGCGTTCAGGGGCTCTGGCCCTGCGTCATGTGCAGTCGCGTGGCCGCCGTTGCTTAGGCCGTCAGCGCTTCCTGCCCCTTTTCACTTTAAGAACCGCACCAGATAGGGGGGTGTAGTGTTAAATAGGCGGCGTTATGCTGTCAAAATTTTAGAACCTATCCTGGACAATAGATGTAGGGTCGTGACATTAAACAAACTATGAAGTAACGGCAAGACCCATTTAGTACAAAGTTAAAGTAGGCGTTCAAGGGATCTGGCCCTGCATCATGTGCAGTCGCGTGGCTGTCGTTGTTTATGCCGCCGTCGCTGCCTGCCCCTTTTTACTTTAAGAACTGCACCAGATAGGGGGGTGTAGTATTAAGTAGGCGGTGTTATGCTTTCAAAATTTTAGGACCTATCCTGGACAATAGATGTAGGATCGTGACATTAAACAAACTATGAAGTAACCATATATGTTCATTAACATATATTTATTTGATGCAGTTTTAAAATGGGTGACGATCGTAAGGCAATATATGATGGATGTAGTTCAACTGGTGCGCACACTAATGAATGGGGTCATATCGCAAATGCTTTTCTGAGCCATGCATTGGCTAGTGATGCTTGTGTTGTGAAGTGTCCGCGTATCAAGTGTCGGAATGGTCGACGTTTGGATAAGTCTGAAGCGGAGTTACATCTTTGCAAGCACGGATTTATGCCCGACTATCTGGTGTGGCGCGAGCATGGGGAGATAGAGCATGATGATGAGTCGGACGGTAATGAGGATGAAGATCGGATGGATGCGATGATAGCAGACATTGGTAAAGAGTACGAAGATCGGTCACAACTGAAGGAGGTGAAGGAGTTTTACGAGCGTGTTGCCACCGTAGATCGAAAAGTGTATGAGGGCGCCAATATGACCGTTTTGCAGACGGTCACACGACCTATGGCGATGAAGTCCAAGTTTAATTTCGCGAACAATTGCTACAATGGTATCATTAAGCTGATCAGTGATCTCCTTCCGTCAGGTCATCAGATGCTGCCGGATCTATATCGATCTAAAAAAATTTTGGTTGGTCTGGGCTTGAATTATGAGAAGATTGATGCGTGCGAGAATAACTGCATGCTGTTTTGGAAGGAACACATGGACGATACTCATTGTATGCATTGTAAGAAATCTAGATATGTGGACGTCATGAATGATGATGGAGAATGAATAACTACAAAAGTATCGATCAAACAACTTTGGTACATGCCAATCATGTCAAAGCTTAAACGATTGTTTCTGTCTCAAGAAACAGCGAAGCACATGACATGACATTATGAAGGGATACATGAGAACGATGACAAAGACGTTATGGCGCATCCTTCAGATGTCGCGACATGGCAAGCTTTAGACCATTTTGATCCAGAGTTTGCAAGAGATCCGAGAAATGTTCGTCTTGGGTTGTCAACAAGTGGTTTGACTCCATTCAGTACTAGTAATAGTCCATACTCTTGTTGGCCTATTTTTATCATGCCCTCTAATCTTCCTCCCAACATTTGCATGAAAGAAGGATACATATTTCTTGCGACAGAATTTCCTGGTCCTAAACATCAGGCAAGAAAATCAATGTGTTTATGCAACCGTTGATTGAAGAGTTGAAAGAGTTGTGACAAGGTGTAAAACCATATGACAGTCATATGAAATGTTAATTTGACTTACGTGCCGCGTATCTATGGTCAATTCATTATTTGTTGGCATATGGCATTTGGTCTGGTTGGTGTGCCTACGAACAATTGTGTTGTCCCATATGTATGAGTGGCACTGATGCCATACAGCTGAAGTATGGGAAAAAAGTCAGATTTTATTTCTTGCGATAGTCATTCCTGGTCCTAAACATCCAGGCAAGAAAATCAATGTGTTTATGCAACCATTGATTGAAGAGTTGAAAGAGTTGTGACAAGGAGTAAAACCATATGACAGTCATATGAAATGTTAATTTGACTTACGTGCCACGTGTCTATGGTCAATTCATTATTTGTTGGCATATGGCATTTGGTCTGGTTGGTATGTCTACAGAGAATTGTGTTGTCCCATATGTATGAGTGGCACTGATGCCATACAGCTGAAGTATGGAAAAAAAGTCAGATTTTTTGATTGTCATCGACGATTCCTTCCTTCAAATCATCCTTTCAGGAGAGATACATAATCATTCTGGAAAAGCATAAGAGTTACAAAAGGAGCACCTCGTTGATTGACAAGCGAGCAAAAAACAGCATGGCATGCAAAGTTAAAAAAGTCCAAAGAAGATGGTTCTGAAGGGTATGGTAAAGAACACATTTGGACTCATATTTCTTTTCTTTGGGAGCTACGATATGCAAAGGCGTTGCTTCTACCGCACAATATTGATTTGATGCACCAAGAGCGTAATGTCGCTGAAAGCATCATAAGCATGTGTTTTGATTTTACCAGTCAAACCAAAGATAATTTGAATGCAAAAAAAGATTTAGCTGATCTTTGTGATCATCCTGGGTTTGAGATTAGAACAAATGCAAGGGGAAATGAAATTCGACCACGAACTCCTTATTGTGTCAAGCCAGAAGAAAGAAAGCAAATACATAGTTGGTTGAAAACATTGATGTTTCCAGACCGCTATGCAGCTAACATAAAACGATGTGTTAATCTCACAGCTGGTAAATTGAATGTGTTGAAGAGTAATGATTACCATATTATGATGGAAAGACTTTTACCATCAATGTTTCGTGGATACTTCAAACCTGACTTGTGGAAGATATTTGCTGAACTTAGCAATTTTTATAGGCAGATATGTGCTAAGGATGTGTCGAAGAAGATAATGCGTCAGTGGGAGAAAGAAATCGTCGTGTTTGTATGTAAGATGAAAAAAGTCTTTCCGCCTGAATTTATGAATGTTATGCAACATTTGCTAGTGCATTTGCCTTATGAAGCGTTAGTAGCAGAATCTGCACAGTTCAGGTGGGTGTATAGTCAAGAAAGAGAACTGAAAAAACTTAGAGCTACAATGCGCAACAAGGAAAGAGTTGAGGGGTGTATTGCAGAAGCATTTGCAACTAAAGAGATTACAAACTTCTCTAGCAAATATTTCGTACGTGCCAAGAATTTGAATGCATCTACGACGTGATATCATGACGCTGAAGAGCAGCCTATGTCTAAGCTTAAAATTTTTCATTGGAAGGGTAAAGGTATTGGGGTTGCCAATTCTCATTATATTTTGGAGCAAGAGAGAAAGTACACCATGCTTTACATGTTTTTCAACATGGAAGAAGTGTTACCATTTTTTGAAATGTTTGACAATCTGTATTGGACATCTTCTCGAAGGCCAACACAAAGTCAATTGGATAATCTACGTCAGCATGGCATAAAAGGTCGCAAAAACTTTGTGAACTGGTTCCATGAACATGTAAGATGCTAACTTCTCCAATATTCTTTGTTCTTCGGTCATAGTTCATATATTTATTTTAAGATGCTAACTTTGTATATTGTTGTACATGTAGTCTATGAAAGATGTCAACATCTCCGATGATTTGCGACAGATCGCGAATGGTCAATTGAAAACTAGAGAATTTAGCCGATACGATATCAATGGATATCATTTTCGAACGGCAAGTTTAGAAGCAAATCGCCCACTTGCAGCCACATCAACCAGTAGAGTGTGTATAACGGCTGCAGAGGGTAGTGGAGAAGTGAAAGAATACTATGGCGTTCTTCAAAAAATAGTTGAGTACACATTTGGCGGTACAAAATAACTGAAGCTGGTGTTTTTCGACTGTCACTGGTTTCATCCAACATCGGGCATGCGAGTGGATGATTTTGGAATGGTAGAGGTCAACAACAACTCACGCTATACAACCCCTAACAACAATGTTGTACTTGCACATCAAGTGGAACAAGTGTACTATTTAATTTATCCTCATCCAAGTTTGAAAAATTGGTGGGTTGTATATAGAGTTAACCGTGAAGTGCACCCTCATTGTTATGATGAGTACATAGACAATCAGGAAGACGATGATGGTGGTGTTTATCAAGATGAAGTTGAGGAAGTACAAGATATTAGGATATCTTCTGGGACTAGACTAGCAGAAATTGCTAGTACTACTCTAGAGTTAACGTCTGAAGAATAAGCCGACCCTTCAAGAAAACGTCTTCAGCAATCTCAAAAGATTATTGAAAAGCAAAATAGAATTATTGAAGAAGATAGTGAAGGAGAAGAGTTTGAAGAATAGATGGTAGAAGAAGTGAGTCATGAAAATATTCATGCACGTGTGATAGAAGCAGATTCAGATGCTGATGATTTTTAGCAGATTCTAATGCTGGTGATTTTTAGTTCTTATTGTTCGAATTTTTTGAGATTTAAATATTTATTGTTTACATATTTTAGTATTTATCATTTATTGTTTATTGTTTAATAATCTCGTATACTAATCATTATTTTTAAATTTGTGCAGATGTGGAAGCATTTCAAAAAAGGAAAGAAGCGAAGTGATGATACTTCTTCCTCCGCGTCTCACCACAGTAGTGGTTCGGTTCACACGTACTTGTTTCAGGTACTTTGTTTCTTTAAACACTTCAATATCATAATAAGCTATTTACTATTTTTTATATGTTTATTTGCATTTGTAGGGCACGACCGTGAGTGCAGATAGACAGAGACAACTTATGGGGTGTGTGACAGAGCAGGCACTGAGCCATCTAGCACCAGGTTCAGGAGGAGGCTTAGGTGTGTACTCAGAGGATGCTCACGAGCAGGAATGAGGCTTAGGAGTAGGCACAATGGAGGAGGTTTAGGAGCAGGGAGGAGGCTTAGGAGCAGAGGAGGTTCTGGTGGAGGTCTTTGGGATGTCGTCTTCTGATGAGGGTGGACAGGATGGTACTGAGGGTGGACAGGGTGGTACTGAGGGTGAGAGTGGCGAAGAGGAAGACGATCCGGAAGGAGATGCAAGGTTGGCAAGATTGGTAGAGTTACAAGAGGCAGCAGAGGGGCAGAGTGATTGATGCCCTTATAGGTATTTTTCTTGAATTATTTGATCAGTTATCTTATACATTTGGTTTTCTTGTGAACTAACTAATGTTATTTGTACAGGCTGCGGAGGCACCTTTTGTGTACTCCAAGTAAAACTCCCGATACATGTGCGGTTATAAGGACAAAGGGTACTAGGTGTTGGATCGAGATTGGTTGGGATGGCAGGGGCATCGACGCTGTGTTAACACAGAGTTGGAAAATGTCATCCAGTTTTGCTTTCCGGGGATGATTCTTGAAACCGCGTATAATTGGGATCACTATGCCCTGAAACCATATTGCACTGCAGGTACTTGTCAGGACAAAGTTTGGGAGATTTTTTGGGTAAGTTTGTTTTCATTGTTTAAAATATGTTGTATCTCACTTTGGTTGATACTAATTGTTGGTTTTATGCAGGGTATATTTAAATTGGAGGAAGTTGTGGTTCCAGCATATGCGAGGTCTATTTTCGATATGTCAGCAAGAAAGCTCATGAAGGACTCCTTCTCTGATGCACGGATCAAGGCTGTGACCGTGTATTACAAGACGAGATAGCGTTAGCCCATGACAAAGAAGCGAGCAGCTACAATTTATCTGCAGAAGCATGAGTACATGGAGAGTAGTGTGGATTGGATCTGTATAGATCTGGCAGCTTGGGAATGGCTATGTGAATACTGGGCGTCAAAGGAGTTCAGAAATATTTCAAAGAGAAACCGAGGCAACCGAAAGAGCAAGTCTGGACTACAATGTTATGGGGCAGATGGACATGTGCGGATGGCACAACGGATGGTATGAACTATCACAATCACGTGTAAATTGCTTCAAAAAGTTGCATTGATTGAACTGATGTTGTATTTTGATGTTGCAGGAAGCTGAAACCAGTGTCGCTCCTTCTTTTATTAAGGTTTACCTCAGGGCGCACAGAGGCACAGAACCGGCACGCCCGGAGCAGTTGTGTGATGAGGCGGCAACACAAAAAGTGGTAAGTGTGTTGACTGCTCACTATCTATGAACTGAATCTATCTTTTATGACATCTACTCGTGAACTTAATTTATTCTTGCAGACAAAATATGTTGAGTGTCTCAAGAAAAAGCATGGAAATGATGTAGATTATCTAAGAGTGCCGTTGGATGTGGGTGTGGCGTACGAAGCCGGCGGAGGCATACCGCATGGGAGGTATGTGTGAAGATAATGATTGTTTAAAGGTTAATTACCATCGATTCATCACATTTGTGTTTTTTTAGACCTGGATTAGGCAACGGCTATGTGGAGCGTGAAACGTATGCGGGACCATGGTCTTCTACTTACAGTTCGAGTCAATCCCGTGTTGCAGATGAGGAATTGCAAGAAAAACTAAGACGGTACGAGGAGAAAGTGGAACAGCAACAACAGCAAATACAGATGCAGCAGATACAGCAGTAGATGCAGTATTTGTATATGGCGCAGGTAACATGTAATCTTAACAATTGAATAGTTTATTCATTTACAAACTGCTTGTATTTAATATTTCACAAATAAGTTCCTTTGTGTAGTTCTTGGGTCAAGGCAACACTGGAACTCGGTTCAATATGCCACAACAACCTCAGTTCGAGATGATATCACAGGTAAATTACTGATTTACTTAAGTTGGTATACTTATTACCATATTTGTGTTAAAGTCAGTAACTGAATATTCTTACTTTATGCAGTTCTTCCCTCAAGGTGGTTTTGGATCGCAGTTTGTTATGCCTCGTCCGATGCAGCCCGGACAATAAGTTGGCTCTTCTTCACAGGTATAACCGCATTTCTTACTAATTCGACTGATAGTATGAAATACTAATCATATTTGTCTCAGGGTTCCTAGAGTGGTCAAGCCTATCCTCCACATCACGGATTCATGTCAATGTTGGCCCCTGGATTGCAGCCTTATCCTGGTGTTCTCCCACCGGTTCCCTTCGCTTCGGGGCATAGTCAACCATCAACACCTCCGGGCGCCGCAGCGGTATGATTACTAAATCATTAGCTCTAATGAAAGTGTAGCTTAATTTGAACAATACTTAGCGAGTTATTCAATGACATAGTTGGTAATACCTTTAAGTTAATTACACATGTTAGTTGGGCTTTGTGAATTTTAGAAATATTGAGACATATGAATTGTAACTATTAATGCAAACTTAACTTTTATTAGTTTCTCGTAGGGTTCCGCTTATGGTTGCGATGATTTCCTCAATTTGAACATCGGAGGTGCAAGTAGTGGAGGTTAAAACAATGACATGGAAGCGGAGTAATCTTCACAATGCTGTTTGCAATGCGTTTTCTCTTGAACTAATTTGGATTGAACTTGTGGATACATTAAGTTAGTTGTTGTATGACTATGTGAAGAATGTGATATATCTATTGCATTGTTGTTGCATTGTGTGGAAATTGTGATACATGCAACTAATGTGCTGTATGTAATTGTGGATATGTGCTGTATGGAAATTGTGGATTATATGTGCTATATAAAATCTGATCTGTATACAAATAAAACTGGAGGCTTCCCACCCGTGGAGGGAGGGAAAGCAGCCGCGGATTAAAAAAAACTGCCAGTATGGCCGTCGGTTTCTACTGACCGACGGTGATAAGTACCATAAAGCCGTCGGTGTAGCAATGAAACCGACAGCTATAGGTCCCCTGGAGCGCCTACGTGGCACATATATGGCCGTCGGGGTTAGTCGGCCGACGTCTAAGATACGCCAAAGGCATCGGTCCTGACAACTTTAACGCATTAAGAACGTCGACCTCGATTCGACAGCTATGGCCGTCGGTAGGCCGACAGTCTTGTAGTAAACCCGTCGGTTACAGTTGCCTACCGACAGCAATATGGCCGACACTTCTTTACGTGTTTCCTATAGTGAGAGCTCAAAATAAGTTCTCCTTGAGAGTCAAGATGATTAGAAGTGGCAACGGCACCGAGTTCAAGAACACCTAAGTGGAAGAGTACTTGGACAAGGAGGGCATCAAGCATGAGTTTCCGGCACCCTACTCACTCGAACAAAATGGGGTGGCCGAAAGGAAGAACCATACTCTTATAGAGATTTCAAGAATCGTGCTTGATGAATACTAGATGTCCGATCGGTTTCGAGAAGAAGCGGTCAACACCGCTTGCCATGCCATAAACGCCTGTACCTCCATCATCTATTGAAGAAAACTCCGTATGAGCAACTAACCAGTAACAAGCCAAACATCTCATACTTTGGAGTTTTCAGTAGTAAGCGCTACATTATTAAAAAGAAGCCTAGGACTTCGAAGTTGGCTTCGAAATCCGATGAAGTTTTCCTACTTGGCTATGATTCAAACACCTACACCTATCGTGTTTTCAACAAAACCTCCGGTTGTGTTTGATGAAAGTAACAAGGCCCAAGTGGAGCAAGTTGATCAATGTGTGCTAGATGAATAAGAGGCACCATGTATAGCATTGGGAGGTATGGCACTTGGCAACATAGGACACAAGAACAACAAGGCCCAAGTGACCATTTTCATCACAAGGAGTGCCTGGCACACAAGATCAAGGCTAAACCACCCAAGATCAAGATCAAGATCACCATGATCAAGACAATGAATATATAAATTGTGGCAATGATCAAGGGGGAGACGAAGAAGAAGAAGAAGGAGAAGAAGAAGTTGAATCAAGACCAAGTGTGCCACACCCAAGATTTCACCAAAGTGTTCAACTGGATCACCCTGTTGACAACATACTTGGAGATATTTCCAAGGGGGTAATGACTCGTTCTCGTATGGCTAACTTTTGCGCTCATTATTCTTTTGTGTCGTCTTTTGGATCTATTTAAGGTTGAAGATGACCTACGAGATCCAGATTGGGTTGTGGTCATGCAAGAGGATCTCAACAACTTCAAGAGAAACCAAGATTTGGAGCTTGTGAAAAGACCTAACGCCAACGTGGTAGGCACCAAGTGGGTCTTCCGCAACAAGCAAGAGAAACATGGTGTGGTAATAAGAAACAGAGCTAGACTTGTGGTCAAAGGATACTCACAAGTGAAGGTTTGGATTTTGATGAAACTTTTGCTCTCGTAGCTAGGCTTGAATCAATTCACATATTATTAGCCTGTGGTACTCACAATGATTTCAAGTTGTATCAAATAGATGTGAAAACGCCTTCTCAACGGTCCAATCAAGGAGGAGGTGTATGTGGAGCAACTGCCCGACTTTGAAGACAACGAGTATCCTAATGATGTCTTTAAATTGCATAAAGCTCTCCAAAGCCTCAAAGAAGCTCCAAGAGCTTGGTATGAGTGTCTTAGAGACTTTCTCGTTAACAATGATTTTATGATACAAAAAGTTGATTATACACTCTTCACTAAAAATGTTGATGATGATTTATTTGTGTGCCAAATATATGTTGATGACATTATATTTGGTTTTACTAACAAGTCTTTTTGTGAAGAGTTTAGTAAAATCATGACCAAAAGGTTTGAGATGTCCATGATGGGCGAGTTGAAGTTCTTCCTAGATTTCCAAGTCAAGCAATACAAGGAAGGCACCTTCATAAGTCAAACCAATTTTCTTGCAACACACAAGAAATATTCAAGAAGTTGACATGGAGAAGGTTGTTGACAGCTGTTATATACCAATTTCACCCGTCAATATAACTCAATTATGTGAAGGATATGTCATTTCTTGCACACATCACCTTTCTACTTGACCTATTTCCACCTGTCCTTGGAAAAATAGTGCATGTAGACTTTTTATACAGGAATTGAGGCAAAGTACGGGGAGTAATGCTGAATAGTATTGTCCCAGCCAATCAGGCGATGACACATGGCATCACATGGATCAAATGGTCCACAAACAGACTTATCTAAGGAGATCCAATGATGTATCAACCACATCCGTCAAGAGGACCCACCTGGAAGCCACCTCGAGAAAGCACGGACTGTTTGGAGCCAAGACCAGGTCGACCAACCTTGTGGCTCGGCCAACCTGGTAGCTCCTCCAAACTAAGTCTTCCTCCACGTGTCGACTTCCTATGGTGTCCTGATAATGATGAGGAATTATTCACGCACTAATTATGGTGGGAACCGACATATCTCCATCTATAAATAGGACCCCATACGCCTCACTTCTCACACACACCACTTGAGCATCATTCTATTGTATACACTACTTTTATTAGTACGTAGAGGAGTTAGGCTGTAGAGAGGAGAGTCTCTAGTCCCAAGTCAAAATTAGGAAAGGAATAGAGGGAGTCTCTCTTCCCAATACCAAATTGGGAAAGGTATGGCTCATGTATTCCTTCTTGTATTTGTGACTTCATGCATAATAAAGATATTATCTCTAGTCTTCCATTATACATATGCTTGGATGAAGCGTTTCTTGTTTGATTATGAATTCCACGTATGTGGTAGGAATAGTCTTTATGATAATGCCTTAATGTTAAAATATTATCATCATAAACACTGTAAACCCCCACTATAGTTTATGTAGTTATGATATGATCATGTTAATATTAATAAATATGCTATGTATCAACATTGGTTTCAACAGTGGTCTAGTTCATTGCTTTAGGATGGCTTGTGTCGCGGCTCCTAAGGTATTTGCTTGGTATGCTAACATGGTGCTAGGATAGTTAAGTAGCATTGAATGTCTCGTAAACCCACAGATTGAAGAGGTATGCAGTAGGTGGTCACAATCCTACCTGTCCTTTGTAATCCTCCACGTTCGGCTATGCCACAGGCTCTTGGGGAGAGTTATCCTAGTATTGCTAGGGGTAAACCCGCGCCCGATGTGTTGAACAACTTAGCAAGGATTCACCATTGACATGCTGATTAGTACTCCCTCCGTCCCAAAAAGGTTGTCGCTTTCTAGTTCATTTTTGAACTACAAAGTGACAACCCTTTTGGGACAGAGGGAGTACCTAACTTAGGATATGTATATGTATACTAGAAGCACTGTAGGAGCAACTCACCAAATCTTAGTCTAATCTTCACTAGGACCTATTTACCATTTTAGAATAAATTGCTTAGGTCTGTGTCACACTACCCACATTATCAACTTATCCCTATCATGATAACAGATTAGTATCCCATAGCTTGATCATAAGAGTAGCGTGTACTTTACTCCATCGCCTTCCCTTGGGATTAATACGATACCCTTGAGAATACTCATGGGTGAAACGCTACAACAGTATCTTTCATGCGCAAGCAAACCTCATCTGTTACTAGAGATGATATGTGGTGTTAAGAAATACCAACAAAGGTCAAACCCATCAAGATGCCCATGGTGACAAATGGACACCTGGACCTCAGCGAAGATGGTTCGACTGTGGATCAAAAGGTATATCGCTCCATGATTGGATCTTTGCTTTACCTTTGTGCATCTAGACCTGATATTATTCTTAGTGTATGCATGTGTGCAATATTTCAAGCCACACCCATGGAGTGTCACTTGACCACCGTGAAGAGAATCCTGCTCTATTTAGTTCACACATCAAACCTTGGGCTATGGTATCAAAAAGGATCAAAGTTTAATCTCATCAGATATTCCGATGCGGATTATGCCAGATGTAAGGTTGATAGGAAAAGTACCTCTGGGACTTGCCAATTCTTGGGTAGTGAAAGTGCATCTAGGCATTCACTTGTGGATTTTGGACGATTGATAACAAACAAATAAGATTCTAATGAATACATTGAGATGAATGCAGGTCAACAAAGATTAGATATTTTGGTGCACTCAAAAAGGTGAAAAAATGAGGAGTGAAGAAAAGGAAAAGCCCAATTGATCAAGGAAGTGCAAAGTAGATATAACTGTATAGGATGTGTGTGAGAGACACATTCCAAGAGCTTAGATCTTTGCGTAGAGGGTAAGGGCTAAAATTAATTAATTAAGTAATTCACTGTGCATCGGACATGTCTGTTCAACATTCTGATGTTTCAATTCAGCGTGCACCAGACAAGTCCGTACACTAACCGAACAAGTCCGTTCAATTTTCTGATGTTTCACTCAGACAAGTCGAAAAAAACACAATTCACATTGGACTGGACAAGTCTGTCATATTTCAGACTAGTCCGATTAACTTTATGTAATCTCAACGGACTAGTATGATGAACTCTCTATTCCAATACGGACAAGTCCGATATACCTCACAAAAATTAGGGTTTTTAGTGTCCTGCACATTCTGTACAAATTTTACGCAGCACAACGGACAAGTCCGGTCACCAGAGCGGACTAGTCCGACCATCGAGAACCCTAACGATAATATTTTTGGAAACACTATAAATAGGTGATCCATGACCCCACAATTAATAGAACTGAACTCTACTGTTAATAACATAAACCCTAGCGCTGCTACTTTTCCCAAGAGCACAAAACACATATCCGCACACATCTAAAGCCTAAAAGGTTAAATCTTTTGGGTATCCAGATTTGGAATAGGGAGATCATCATCTACGCATCGTCCAGCTCTTGGGTTTGATCTCTAATACACTCGTGCACTACTTGTAATCTTTTTGAGTATATTAGATCATCTTTTCTTGCTGTAATTTTGTGGGATCCCTCAGCGTGTGAGGTTGCCCACCAAATTGGTGATTACCCCGTGATAGTGGAACTCAAGTCGACCTTGTGTGGCGACTTGTCAAGGGAAAAGGGTTTGAAGAGGCCCGGCTATGCGTGGGCTTCCTCGATGAGGACGTAGATCTCTTTGGTGAGATTGAATCTTGGTAAAAATCATTGTCTCGCGTGTTCTATTCTTTTACTTTTGCAAGTTTTATCATCTAGGGTAATATAGTTGATCAACAAGTAATTTATGTTCCACGTGAAAATTAAACAGTCTGATCTCTTGCTCGAGTTGTAAGAATAGTGATTACATTCCGCTGCTATTTCATTTGAGAATGCTGCATAAACACCCTTCTCATAGTACTTCAAGCACAGCGGACTAGTCCGTATAACGCACTGGACAAGTCCGGTCCATCCTATATTTGACCTTTTGATTAAGTGTTGTAGAAAAAGTTTTCAAAGACTATTCACCCCCTTTATTCCACATTCAATTTGTATTAGAGTGATGCTCTCCTTTTATGAGACTTACCACTCGGAGAGACAAATGTCAACGGACAAGAACGACGAGATCTTGGAGATGCCGATTATTGGAGACAAACAAGACTCCAAGGCATTCAATGTGCTCAAGGAGCACGAACACGATGATGAAGAAGTGCGTGAACTCAATGCACTTCTCAGGAAGAAGCTCCTAAGCCAGAAAGGGCAAGAAGGAGGATGAAAAGCCAAAGGGGTAGTCATCAAGACTACTCCTGGTATCCTTTTAATTATGAGAAGCTTAACAATTACATCATTATCTTTCTATTCCCATGGGAAGACCTCCACAGTTTGATGGCAATGATTACTCAATGTGGAAATATAATATTAAGATGCATCAAATTTCACTTAATCCTAGTCTTTGGCATATAGTGTGTATAGGTATAGATATCCCAGACACCGACGATGAACTCACCCCAGAGCAAGAACAAACTATTCACCGCAATGGACAAGCCATTGTGGTGATCACTTCATCTTTGAGCCGAGATGAGTTCACCAAGGTGGATAGACTTGAAGTTGCCAAAGACAATTGGGACACACTCAAGACTGCTCATGAAGGGAATCGCTACATCCACGAAGCGAAGATTGAGATGCTTGAGGGAGATTTGGGGAGATTTGCCATAGAAGACAGTGAATCCCCTCAAGAGATGTACAACCGCTTGAAGACACTGATCAACAAGATCCGTGCTTATGGAAGCAAGAAGTGGACTGATCATGAGGTTTTGGAGAGAATGATAAGAGCCTTTATGCCTCGGAATGTCACCTTGTGTTCCATGATAAGAGAAAGCCCGGGGTTTCACAAAATGACCCCCGATGAAGTCCTTGGCAAAAATTTTAATCACAAGATGATGGAGAGGGAATAACAATATGAGAAGAATCTTGCCGAGCTCACCTCATCAAAGAATAAGGGAGTGGCCCTTAACGCAACTCGCAAAACAAAAGACAAGAAAGTCCATAAGGTGCAAGGCGACGAAGACACTGACGATGTAAGAACAAATATGGATGATGAAGAGATGGTGCTCTTGATGAAAAGAATCAAGCGTATGATGAGAAGAAGAAAAGGAGACAACTACAGTGAAGGCAAGAGCAAGAACAAGGACAAGTCTAGAACTAGGAGGTCATGCTACAATTGTGGCGAATATGGGCACTTCATAGTTGATTGCCCATATGAAGAAGATGACAAGAAAAAGAAGGAAGTTAAACAACAAGACAATAACACATTCAAGAGGAGGAAACAAGTAGGCCAAGCACATATTGGCAAGGAGTGGGACTCAAACGATGAGTCCTCCTCCAAAGACAAAGGTAGGGTGGAAATTGTTGCCATCAAGAAGCCCTCCATGAAGTCCGCTCTTTTTCCAAACTTGGGAGGATGGAAGGAGTCGAATCACACTTGCCTTATGGCCAAGAAAGGCAAGCAAAAGGTAATATCTAAACCTCATCTTTACATTACTCTGATGATGAGTTTGATAGCAGTGATGAAAATGAACATATGCTTAAGGGCTTAAGTAAAAATGCATTAGCAAAAATGAAAATGCTGGCAGATGAAATATTTGAGAAGGAACCTACAAGAAGATATGTCCATCCTTCAAAAGGAGAGATATTCTGGGGTTGAAAAGGCTCTCGAGATTGAAAAGGAAAAGATAGAAGCACTTGAGCGTGAGCTATCTTTGACCATGGAAACTTTCTCAAATCTAAATGATTTGAATGTTGTACTTAAGGATGTGCATGTTAACTTGATAAAAGTTAACAAGGACCTTCAAGTACAAGTTGAATGACTCAAGCAAAGTGGTCCCTCCTCTTCTAAAAGCACACATTTCTCAAATATTGAGTCTATTCCACTTAAAAGTCGTAATTGTTCTATTTTGGTTCTTGACCTGGAAAATGAGCTTAACGTGGCACAAAGAAAAAACTCACCGAAAGGTGGCATTTTAACATGGTGAAAATGAAGTATGCACGAAGTGCATACTCGGTTACTAGAGCTTTTGATGTCAAGTATGGCCTTGGATATTCTCGAGGTGAAAAGCGTAACACTACAGATCTCAAGAATAACATGTAATCAATTGCTTTTGTCAAAGAAAGCTCAAATCAAGTTAAGAACGTCGAACATGTTCATTCCTTTCATGAAAAAGATAAAAATGGACCAAACATCATGTTCCATGACTTTAATGCCTCATATGTTCTTATGGAGAACAAATTTGATCATGTTTATGACAAGTATGTTGGGAGACTCCACAAGAGTCCAAAATCTTGTGTGTGGGTGCCCAAATGTATTATCACTAACATCAAAGGACCCAAGCTATATTGGGTACCTAGAACCAAGGCATGATTCTGTTTTGTAGGTGTACCCCCTCCAATGGATTCAAAGAGGTGCTGGATAGGCATAAAACAAAATGAATGGAGGAAAGAAAATATTCATGGGGTACAATGAAAATCAAAGTTCATGCCCACCCAGATCATCAACACAAGACGCAACTGTACAACAACCGAAGAGCAATGATTAAGGGGGAGCCTCGACATGAGAAAGAGCTCCATATGTACAAAATCAACCTCAAGAAGATCAAAATAATCAGTACAACAATGGAGGCAATCATCGAGGGGGATATGAACAAAATGAAAAAGAAAAAGAGGTTACAGGACCATAAATGCTTCTAGACCATATTAAGCTGGTATATCAATCTTTGTTCTTAATTTATTACACTCTTGTGCATCTAGGCTCAATACCATACTGAGTATATGCTTTGTGTGCAATGTTTCAATATACTTGATGCTCGAAATGTGGCTTGAAACATTTCATACCTTATTGATTCTTCAAAGTTTGCTTACTTTTGTGAAAATTCATCCCTTATCTCAATTTTCTCTCCAAAACTATTTCAATTATTGAATCTTGGTGAATTATGGCCGTTGTATGATTGTTGATTGCTTACTGGCCATGTTCATCAAGATTATTTATGAATTGATGTCCTTTATATCATTATTAGATCAAACTTCAAAAAATCACCTTGTTTCTAATTCAATTATGTCTAGCAGACTCGGAATAGTTTGTTGTCTGTACTGGACTAGTTTGTTGCTGCAGACTAGTATGGCTCCGGTCCGGCATACCAAACTAGTTTGGTCCCTATGCAGACTAGTCCATATTTATCATTTTTAAACCCTAGCCAGCCTCCAGGACATCTTCTTCTTCCTCTCACAATCATTTTGGCACTCTCTCTCCTCAAACCCTGGCTCCCAAGGTGATTTTCACTTTTGGCCACCAAAATCGAAGGTTCCTCCATGGGAACTCTTTCCCTTAGTGCGAAGCATTCCTCTCTGGACTAATCCGAACCTTGCTTAACTCCTCCAACCTCAAATCTTCGATTTTTCTGTAAAAATCTCACTTAACCCTAGTTCTCATGTTTCCTTAAATCTTCCTTATTTTTCTTGATTCCTAGGGCATACATTACATTATTGTATGTATTCCTACTATATTCCTATCCTTGTAGCATCAATCTTTGTTAGAGTTGCTGGAATAGGAAGTTAGGGTTCATACGTTACACCAGACTAGTCTGGTGCTAGGTGCGCACAAGTTCGGAGCTCCAGACAAGTCCGCACTCTAAAAATGGACAAGTCCAGTCCCCTAATAGTCTGAACCACTAAATTCTTATCTCCACAAAGTCTACATATCATTCTTACCGCTCCTTGTATTCTCCATGTCAAGCATGATGTCATCCGCTTTAGATGACATCATGTTTGACTATGAAGCCGAACGTGACCATGCCAGAGTTGAAAGAACAAAAGAAAGGGTAAGCAAGAAGAGACATGACTTCAATGCCCACTCCTCTCCTCCTGATGATGTTCTTCCGAGAAAGAGGAAAGCGGTAGTAAAGAAAGCATTGAGCAAGGATGGTGCTAGTGCCAGCTCAACGGCACCTAGAAGGGGCACCAACAAGGAAAAAGGACTTGCAAGTGGTCCCATTGGTCCGCTTAAGATGAAGTCACTTGTGCAGCGCAACATGCAGCCTTGAGAAAATCACTTCATGGGGAAAGGAAATGACTTGGCTGACAAGTTCAGAAAGATTGAAGTTTATGAGCAGCCAAAGCAATCTGCTGACCCAAGCTTTTGGAGCCACTTCCATGCTGACTACTATGAGCATATGTACATGAAGATGAAGAATCCAGTGGTTGAGAGTTATTGGGTGAACATAATCTACTTACAGACTAAGAAATGTCAGGCCTATCATGAGTACTTAGAGGCATTGGAGATGCATGGCTTGAAGGATCTCCTATCCTTCCAATATGACTGGAACAATGAAGTCATAATTCAGTTTTACTCAACCCTCTACTTTGCTCGTGACGATGAGGATGAGATGACTTGGATGACAAAAGGATCTAATTATAGTGTCACATATGAAGAATTTGCCAAGATACTTCACCTTGAAGATACCTTGGACAATGAGCTCATTATTCATAACTTGAAGCCTTTGGAGAAGGATGAGCTGGAATTCCTCTATGATACAAGAATGCCATACAAGTCTCCTACCACCAAGTAATTGAAGCCATTATTTGCAGTACTTAATAGAATCTTGAGGAAGACCATTGCTTCAAAAGATGGAGATGCAGGGACAATTCCAGGAACTCTAAGGACCTTGATGAAAGTGATAAGCAAGAAAAGGACCTTCCATGTCTTTTAGTAAATCTACAATGACATTGTGAACATCTCTATCACTCCAAACAGGTCCTGTGGCTATGCTTCCAACATCATGTACATGATTGAGAAGGTGAATGGGATGGAATTTGTCAAGGATGTCACTCACACCAGCCTCAAGCCCCAAAAGCTAACAGTCTACACTGTTCCCTCTATTTCCGCCTCACCGCAGTGGAACGGAGATCTATGCTTGCTCATGAAGGCACAAGGACTCTAGCTGCCACCTCTTCTCCTCCACCATCCAAAGAGTCCTCGAGTGGTGTTCTAAAAATGTACTCCTCCATCTCTGCATCCTGCCGCAAAGTGGAAATTAAGAAACACAAGGAAAGCATGGCTAGAAAGTGGCATCAACTGTACATGAAGGCAACCATCAATGCAATCTGTGAGAAGCTTGATATTGAGCTAGTGGGATCACCTCAGATCTTGAAGGATTCAGAAGAGAATATCACAAAGATGGCACCTCTCATGGAGCAAGAATCGACTTCCTTTGGACTAGCAGGTGTCTTTGCCTCTCCTCCTCAGCATGCACATGAAGATGTAGATGAAGACAAGACTGAGAGTGGGAAAGGGAGTGATGAAAAGTGATTCCCTCAATTTTTTCCCCTTTTGGTTCCTTGATGCTAAAGGGGGAGAGATTGAGACTAGTAGTATTTATTTGTAAGCCTTAAGGACTAGTGATCATGGACATGTATCTAAAATTTCAAATTATTTTAATCTTGTTTGGATGTGCCTATTTTGTCCAATATGAATGTGCGATGCTTATTTTGATATTACTGTGATGGTTGCTATAATTGTTATACTGTTAATTTTTCACATCACATTATTTGATCACACACACTGTATAGGCACCCCACCATAAAGAGTGCATATATGTGAGTAATTTTATTGTTCATATGTCATTCTCATATATGCACACTTTATTGAAATAAAATTTTACTCTTAATCTTGAGATCTCAATTGGTTGTCATCAATCACCAAAAAGGGGGAGATTGCAAGTGCATCTAGGCATTCCCTTGTGGGTTTTGGACGATTGATGACAAACAAATGAGATCCTTATGAATACATTGAGATGAATGCAGGTCAACAAAGATTAGATATTTTTGTGCACTCAAAATGATGAAAAAATGAGGAGTGAAGAAAAGGAAAAGCCCAATTGATCAAGGAAGTGCAAAGTAGATATAAATGTATAGGATGTGTGTGAGAGACACATCTCAAGAGATTAGATCTTTGCATAGAGGGTAAGGGCTAAATTAATTAATTAAGTAGTTCAATGTGCATCGGACAAGTGCGGACACTAACCGGACAACTCCGTTCAACTTTCTGATGTTTCAATTCACCGTGTACCAGACAAGTTCGGACACTAACTGGACAAGTCCATTCAACTTTCTGATGTTTCACTTAGACAAGTTGATAAAACACAATTCACATTGGACCGGACAAGTCCTTCATATTGTGGACTAGTCCGATGAGCTCCCTGTTCTAATACGAACAAGTCTGGTATACCTCCACAAATTAAAGTTTTTAGTGTGCTGCACATTCCATGCAAATTTTACACAGCACACAAGACAACTACGGTCACCAGAGCGGACAAGTCCGGCCGTCGGGATTCCTAACGGTAATATTTTTGAAAACACTATAAATAGGTGATCCACGACCCCACAATTAGAAGAACCGAACTACTGTCAAGACATAAACCCTAGCTCTACCACTTGTACCAAGAGCACAAAAACACATCTCCCCACACATCTAAAGCCTAAAAGATTAAATCTTTTGGGTATCGAGATTTGGGATTGGGAGATCGTAGTCTACGCATCGTTGAGCTCTTGGGGTTTGATCTCTTATACAATCGTGCATTACTTGTAATTCTTTTGAGTGTATTAGATCATCTTTTCTCGCTGTAATTTTATGGGAGCCCTCAGCGTTTGAGGTTGCTCCACCAACTTGGTGATTACCCCGTGATAGTGGAACTCAAGTCGGTCTTGTGTGGTGACTTGATGAGAGAAAATGGTTTGAAGAGACCCGGCTCTGTGTGGGCTTCCTCAACGAGGACGTAGATCTCTTTGGTGAGATTGCATCTCAGTAAAAATCCTTGTCTCGCATGTTCCACTCTTTTACTTTTGCAAGTTTTATCACCTAGGGTAATAGAGTTGATCAACAAGTAATTTATATTCCACGTGAAAATTAATCAGTCTGATCTCTTGTTCAAGTTGTAAGAATAGTGATTACATTCCTGTGTTGTTTCATCTTAGAATTCTGAATAAACACTTAATCTTTTCATAGTACTTCAAGCACACCGGACTAGTCTGTATAATGCACCGGACAAGTCCGGTCCATCCTGTATTTGAATTTTTGAATAAGTGTTGTGGGAAAAGTTTTCAAAGCCTATTCACCCCCCTAGGCTAGATTCATGTTGGTCCCTAGTGTCGTGGCCCTCCAAGAAACAAAACTCCCTTTTTTGGTGTGCTCAACCGGCTCTTAAGGAAAACATTAGCACCCAAAGATTGAGATGCGGGGATGATTCAAGGAAAATTGAGATACTTGATGAAGCTTCTAGTTGAGGATGAGAAGTTCATCTTATTTGGCTACATATACAATGACATCTTCGACATCTCACATACCCCAAACCGGTCTTGTGGATATGCATCATTCATCATGTGCATGATTGAGAAGGTCATCGGCTTGGAGTTTGTGAAGGACGTGAAGCATCGCAAGCTACACACTCAAATCCCAACTCCTCTTCCTAGGCTCAGTGGATCATCTAGGAGGAGTGGCCTCACTACACCTCCTCCTCCCCCCGTGTCTACTTCCTCCTCTGGTGACACCTCTAGCGCCATTCTCAAGTTCCTCAAGTCCATCTTCACTTTGTACCGCAAGGTCGAAGTTTGCACAAGAAGGCATGAAAAATATGTGAAGTAACTTTGCGAGAAAAAGGACATTCAATTGTCTCCCGTTGCCTCCAAAGATGATGGGCTCGCTCCCTTCCCGGAGCTCACCAAAGTAGAGCTCGCCCTATTTGGTGGTGGTGGTGGCTCATCTCGTGCCACTCCAATCATTAAAGAGGTCGATAATGAGGACGACTCCAGCAATGAAGAGGAGGATGAAGAAGCAACTCAAAGTGATGAAGACAATGATGAAGCTAGTGACAACAATGATGAGTAGTTCCTGAGTCCTCTTCTCCCTCGCTGTTTTCCCTTTTTGGTGTCTTGATGCCAAAGGGGAAGAGATTGAAGGGGAGTAGCTAGATCCATGGACTATGTATTTTTAAAAAGCTTGTCCTTATCTTTATTCATTTGTGCTTTGTAGGACTTATAAGTTGTCATGTTATGATTGTGGTACTCTATGTTGGCTATTTATCCACTCTATGTAAGCTTAATTGATTATCATGCTTGTTATGCTCACTATCTTGTTCTTATATGTGATGATGCTAAAATTCATTTGAGATGCACACTTTACTAATACTTCACACATCTCAACACTTTGCATCACATGTAGGCACCCCACCATAACATACAAATGTATGAAATTCTCATAATATTAATTCATGTGCATTACTCTTATTGCAAATCAATCATGCACACATTTAGGGGGATCTCTTTATACACTTGTGCATTATGAAAACAATCTTATTTACATCTTTTATCAAAGACCTCAATGTGTTGTCATCAATCACCAAAAAGGGGGGATTGAAAGTGCATCTAGGCTTAATCCCCATATGTTTTGATGATTGTGAGACCTATGTGTGCTGAATACATTGACTTTGACAACAAAAGTTTTGAATGCTGCCATAACATCTTTTTAGCAAGGTCCGACTCTAGCTCCGAGCTTCTACAAGGTCTGACAATAGGTCCAATTTTTTTGTCTAAGTCCGACATGTTTTTGGGTAGCTCTGGTGAGCTTTGTCTTTAGCTCCGGCATGTCTTTGATAGCTCTGGGATGTCTTTGTTAACCTCCGATATGTTCTACTAGGTCCGACTTATGTTGGTTAGCTCTGACATGTTTTTCTAGCTCCGACTTTTGGGATGACTAGCTCCGACTAGTTTTGGTTAGCTCCGGCGCTAGGTCCGACTAGCTTTGGTAAGCTCCGGCGCTAGGTTGTACTAGCTTTGGTAAGATCCGGCTCAAGCTCCGGTTAGCTTTGGCAAGGTTCAGAGCTTGATCATAATGTTCCAAATTTTCATGTAAAATGTTCCGAACTTGCTTTATATTCTTAGAAATATTGCTTAGTATTCATTTGCTAAGTTTTTAGTGCGTTTTGGTTGATATGGCAGATATCGTTTTGATATGCTTTGCAACATGCTTATGTGAGGTGCTCACGTAAGGTGTTGTGTTCGGAACTGACTTGAGACAAGTCACGGACTTGGGCTCGTACGGATTGGTTGTTTATTGTTGTGCAGGTGTTGCTTGAATTCAAGTCATGGCTGGTGACAGGATCCTTTGGACTAGTCTCAGGGAGGAGATGAGGTTCCAACAACCAAATTCAGGAGGAATTGTGGTTGAACGGGTCAGGAGGTCGCGTAGGATGATTGAATCAAGGGCAGTGCATATGAAGGTTATTGGACGTCGAAGAAAGGTGTTTGCACGTATGCATGCGGTGCATGACGTGGCAACATGGTTCCAAAGATGGGTTATGGATGGAAAGATCTGGTTGGAAGGATCGGATCATATCGGTTGATGACTTTGGCTGCGGCGGAGTCGGTTATAGCTCGATATGGAAAGTATCGAGTTGGTTATGATAGGATTTCGTGTGGGTCACGAATTTGAGTTTTTTTTTACGAATGTGGGATATGTTCCTAAGGTGTTTGAAAGTCATAAGATTGCTTCTATCTGCATATAGAAGAGTCCTAAGCTGTTATGGAAAGTTTTGATTCGTGAACGGAGTAGGATTAGAGTCCTAGTTGAGATTGGGTTGGCTTTCGAGCTAGTTATATAAGCAAGGGAGGCCACAGCTCGTGGTGCACGACTTTGGGGCTGTTTCTCTTGTGTTCTATTGAATAAAATTCGTAGTTACAAGGAACTTTTGTGACTTGTTCGTCCGACTTGTTCCAGACAAGTATTACTCGTCGAGTTTCTGGACAGCACTACCTTTTGACGGTGGTTTTATCATAACTCGAGTTTTATAGATCCAATTGATGTGATTCTTTTTGTTTTGTCTTCACAACTTGATTATATATCTCCTGTCAAAATTTCACGATCATTGTATTTGTGATTTCTGATCTACACGAGTTTCTTTGCTGCGTTCCAGAACTGTTTTTCTCGGGTAGGACAGATTGACCTTTGTTCGATCTTTCGATCATAACTTGAGTTTCTCTCAACGGATTTGAGTGATTCTTCTTGTGTTTTCTTCGTGACTTGATTTCCTCTGATATATATCACTTTTGTCCTGGTAAAACACGTTTAGATTAGTCTCACACATGATTTTTTCAACAGATCATTTTTCTGTCGAAGGGGTTGGGATTTAATTATTTCCGCTGCGTAAGATTTGTGATGAACATGAAGCAGAAGAAGCTTGTAAAGTTTCCACTCCCCTCCGGGTTCTCAAAATTCATCCTCCACAACAGATTATTGGAAGCTTGCACGAACGAGTTACATGGTCCAGCTATGATGAGTTCAGAATTTGAGATGAGTATGATGGGAGAACTCACATACTTTTTGGGGCTGCAAATCAAGCAAACCAAGGAGGGTACCTTTGTGCATCAAATGAAGTATACAAAAGACCTCCTAAGGCGCTTCAACATAGACTAAAGCAAGCCTCTTCAGACACCAATGGTGAACTTGTGGATCAAAAAGAATATAGAAGCATGATCGGTTCATTTTATTACCTCACGACATCAAGACCAGACATACAATTCAGCGTATGTCTTTGTGCACAGTTTTAAGCCTCCCCACGTGCTTCACATCATCAAGCCGTCAAAAGGATTCTCAGGTACTTACATGGAACTCAAGAATTTGGCATTTTTCTTCCTTCTTCCTCAACCTTTACTTTGAAAGCTTTTTCCGATGCTGATTTTGGAGATTGTAGGATTGATAGGAAAAGTACTTCCGGTGCTTGTCATTTTCTTGGTAATTCACATGTTGCTTGGTCCTCTAGAAAACAAAATTTAGTTGCACAATCCACAGCCAAATCTGAATATGTAGCTGATACTAGTACTTGCTCACAAATTCTTTGGATTGTTCAAACACTTAAGGACTATGGGGTTGATCTAGATAGTATTCCACTATTTTGTGATAACACTAGTGCCATTTGCATTGCTAAAAACCATGTGCAACATTCTAGAACTAAGCACATTGATATTAGGTATCACTTTCTCTGTGATAATGTTGAAAAAGGAAACATTGTGCTTCACCATGTAGATATCGAACAACAATTGGCTGACATTTTTACAAAACCTTTGGATTTCACTCGTTTTTGTTTCATTCGTAGTGAAATAGGGGTTATGCATCCTCATGGATTACATTGAGGGGGAGTTTTCAAACTTGAGAAGTCTAAGTGTGAATCTGAAATTAAAATAATATGAGCATAGTATTTCATACATATATGACTTTGTGATTCCTTTTACATGCTAAAAGTTCTTACTACATTACTCGTGTTATACATTTTGTAGTTTTTGTCATGTCTAGTAATTGGAATAGTTACATACACTAAATCTGGTCATGGTCGAACTTTCTTGATGTTTTGAACTTGTTGCATGCTCACAAGTGCTTTTAATCATAAAGAATTAATCAAGTAATCAACTCACATGTTGAGTTTTTATGAATAAACATAAGTTGAGAAAAGATCAAGAGAATATCCATGCATCGCACTTCTTTTTTTGAGATGGCTTATAATTGCACTTAGTTATGAACTTGGAAGAAGTTGTGTATGACTAAAACCATGTCCTTAAGCTTCTGATTGTCAAATGACATAGGCTTGGCTTGGTTGGTTAGAATAAGGCATATGCGCATATAATCTCTTGCAAATATCATATGATCTAAATTTGTGCTTTGAAAAATAATAAAATGCAGCAACAAGTGTCATGCTTTCAGGTATTGAAATAGTTAAGTTTGTGAGATCATGACTTGCTTAAATTGAAAATTACATTTGATCTCTAGCATGGCTTACACTACTTTATGTATCTCATTGTTGTGATAGTGTAAGTTACTTGATAGTATGACTTGGATGAGCTTTGTTTTATATGAATATGTTATAATATGCTCATAACAATTAAAATTTCTCTTTTGAACCTTGTTGAATACATTGTCAAAGGGGGAGAGATAATATGGTGAATTATGCAAGGGGGAGAAATATGTATAGGGGGAGAAATTTATTTCTATCTCATTTGATTTTCAAAAAGGGGGAAAATTGTTCTCAAAACTTTTCATGCCAATGTTCAAATTGAAATGGTGTTGCCAATGTATTCATCAAGGGGGAGATTGTGAGACCTATGTGTGCTAAATACATTGGCTTTGAAAATAAAAGTTTTGAATGTCCGACTCCAGCTCCGAGCTTCTGCAAGGTCCGACAATAGGTCCGATTTTTTTTGTCTAGGGCCGACATATTTTTGGGTAGCTCCGGTGAGCTTTGTCTTTAGCTCCGGTATGTCTTTGATAGCTCCGGCATGTCTTTGTGAAACTCTGATATGTTCTGCTAGGTCCGACTTATGTTGGTTAGCTCCGACATGTTTTTCTAGCTTCGACTTTTGGGATGACTAGCTCCGACTAGTTTTGGTCAGCTTCCGTGCTAGGTCCAACTAGCTTTGGTAAGCTCCAGCGCTAGGTTGTACTAGCTTTGGTAAGCTCCAGCGCTAGGTTGTACTAGCTTTGGTATGCTCCGGCTCAAGCTCCGGTTAGCTTTGGCAAGGTTCGGAGCTTGATCGTAATGTTCCAAATTTTCATGTGAAATGTTTCGAACTTGCTTTATATTCTTAGAAAGATTGCTTAGTATTCATTTGCTAAGTTTTTTGTGCATTTTGGTTGATATGGCTGATTTTGTTTTGATATGCTTTGCAACATGCTTATGTGAGGTGCTCACGTAAGGTGTTGTGTTCGAAACAGACTTGAGACAAGTCACGGACTTGGGCTTGTATGGATTGGTTGTTTATTCACGTGCAGGTGTTGCTTGAGTTCAATTCATGGCTGGTGACAGGATCCTTTGGACTAGTCTCAGGGAGGAGATGAGGTTCCAACAACCAAATTCAGGAGGAATTGTGGTTGAACGGGCTAGGAGGCCGCGCAGGATGATTGAATCAAGGGCAGTGCATATGAAGGTTAGTGGACGTCGAAGGAAGGTGTTTGCACGTATGCATGTGGTGCATGACGTGGCAAAATGGTTCCGAAGATGGATTATGGCTGGAAAGATCTGGTTGGAAGGATCGGATCATATCGGTTGATGACTTTGGTTGCGGCGGAGTCGGTTATGGCTCGGTATGGAAAGTATCGAGTTGGTTATGATAGGATTCGTGTGGGTCACAAATTTGAGTTGTTCTAGGAATGTGGTATATGTTCCTAAGGTGTTTGGAAGTCTTGAGATTGTTTCTATCTGCGTATAGAAGAGTCCTAAGCAGTTATGGAAAGTTTCAATTCGTGAACGGAGTAGGATTAGAGTCCTAGTTGAGATTGGGTTGGCTTTCGAGCTGGTTATATAAGCAAGGGAGGCCAGAGCTCATGCTGCACGACTTTGGGGCTGTTCCTCTTGTGTTCTATTGAATAAAATTTGTAGTTAGAAGGAACTTTTGTGCTTTGTTCGTCCGACTTGTTCTAGACAAGTATTACTCGTCGAGTTTCTAGATAGCACTACCTTTTGACGGTGGTTTTATTATAACTCGAGTTTTACAGATCCAATTGACGTGATTCTTTTTGGTTCGTCTTCACAACTTTATTATCTATCATCTGTCAAAATTTCACGGTAATTGGATTTGTGGTTTCCGATCTACACGAGTTTCTTTGCAGCATTCCAGAACTTTTTTTCTCGGGTAGGACAGATTGACCTTTGTTCAATCTTTCGATCATAACTTGAGTTTCTCTCGACGGATTTGAGTGATTCTTCTTGTGTTTTCTCCGTGAATTGATTTTCTCTAATATATATCACTTTTTTCCCGGTAAAACACGTTTGCATTAGTCTTACACACGATTTCTTTAATAGATCATTTTTCTGCCGAAGGGGTTGGGATATAATTTTTTCCGCTGCGTAAGATTTTTAAATCTACCATTCACCTCCGCTCTGGTAGCTTTTCACGTGCTCTTTCATCCTACAATGATTGATGTCGACAATTATGGGACGAATGAGCATTGTGAGTTTAAGTATAGGTGATTGAATGTGGAATGGAATCGGAAACTCTCAAAAAGGAAAAAGAGCGAAAAGGTGTCAAAAGTCAAAGAGTAGAAATTAGGGTTTAAAATTTCTTTTGTCGAGTTGAGCCTTGTGGTAGAGAGTTTTCAACATGTCAAGTGTTTGAGAATCACCTAAGAGCTCATAGTTCGATTAGGTTTAGTTCGAGAATGTCGGACTTGCTCGAGTTGGGAGGTCAGACTAGTTCGCCCACATCGGACTAATCCGATGTTATGCAGATAAAAAGCCTTTTAGTGAGATTGGACTTGTCCGTTTAGGGATGGAATAGTCCGTGATGAGTGTGTCTGAGCCTTTTTGGGGACTATGTCCTAAAAGGATGGACTAGTCTGCCCTGGGTGAGATTAGACTAGTATGTTTTGGGTTAGACTAGTCTGTTTGGAGTTGAGAGTTGGCTGCAAGGACTAAGTTATGGCAGGCCAGACTGGTCCGCCTGGACCAGACTTGTTTGTTCTCACCCAAAAAAAAGGTTCTGAGTGAGATCGCACCAGTCCATTGTTGGACGTACTCCCCTCAGCCTGGACTTGTCCGGGGTACCAGTGCAGACAAGTCTAGACTTTAGGTGGTGGCAACGACTAAGTGTCAGGACCCCTATAAAAAGGGATCCCCCGGCTTGCCCTTGCCCACTTTTGAACCCTAGCACCGCCATAGCCTTCCAAGAGCCTTTCTAAGCCATCCTCTTCACATCTTCGATCCCTAAGAGGAAATCTTGAGGGTTTGCGGGATTTGTGAGAGAAGAGAGAAGGAGTTGATGGTGCTTTGAGCTCTTGGTTGATTCTCTCGATTTGAGCTGTTGATTTGGGTTGATTTGAGTTGTGTTTTGACTCGTGTTTGAGCTGTAAGATTGTGGTAGCCTCGAATTGTGAGTTGCCCCAAGAATTTATGTATTTTCCCAGTGATTTAGTGGAAGAACAAGTCGGCCTTTGTGGTAGCTTAGTGAGGGTAGGGTTGAAAGAGACCTGGTCCTTCGTGGAATCCTCAACGAGGATGTAGGCTTCTCTATGGAGCTGAACCTCGGGATAAATCGTGTTTCTCTTGTTTCGTTTTACCTTCATTCATCGCTAGATCACTTTTAGGGTTCTTATCGTTCTTTACTCGATTCGTGTGATTTACTTAGAAATTCTTGTTTCCTTCGCTTGCTATTGTTCTACTAGGTTGGTAACAAGTTGTTCTTCATTTCTTATTAAGTAGATCGCAGAGAAACCCATAAAAATCACTTCTTTCTCGACTTCATCTTTCCTGTCCGGACTAGCCCGCCCTCAAGCTAGACTAGTCTGCCCCTGTTGTACGAATATAGTTTTTAATTAAGTAATTTCAGGTTCTGGCCTATTCACCTCCCTCTAGGCAACATTCAGTGTTTCATTACAACAACAACAACAACAACCAAGCCTTTGTCCCAAACAAGTTGGGGTCGGCTAGAAATGAAACCCAACAATTTTGAAGAAAAGTAATAGAAAATAAGATGAAAGTAAAAAAAAATCTACATTTTATTTATTCTAGAAATGGGTTAAAAATAAAGAAGATAAGAGTAACAAATTACGAATAAACTAAGATTCTGGCACATGAATTGCTAATTTCCATGCAGTCCTATCATGAGCCAAATCTCTAGGTATGTCCCACTCCTTTAAATCTCGTTTCACCGCCTCCTGCCATGTCAACCTTGGTCGACCTCTACCCCTCCTAAAATTTTCTCCACTTTTTATAATCCCACTGTTAACCGGTGCGTCTGGAGGTCTCCGTTGGATATGCCCAAACCACCGTAGGCGATGTTGGACTAGCTTCTCCTCAATCGTTGCCACCCCTACCCTATCACGTATTACTTTGTTCCTAATTTTGTCTCTTCTTGTGTGACCGCACATCCACCGTAGCATGCGCATCTCCACAACACTCATTTGTTGGACATGTTGCCTTTTAGTTGGCCAACATTCTGCTCCATACAGCATCGCAGGCCTGATCACCGTCCTATAGAATTTTCCTTTCAATTTTTGTGGAACTTTCTTATCACATAAGATTCCAGATGCTTGTCGCCACTTCATCCACCCGATCTTGATCCTGTGGCAAACATCTTCATCAATATCACCATTGCTTTGTAACATTGATCCTAAATATCGAAATGTGTCCCTCCTAGGTACTACTTGTCCTTGTAAACTAACATTACCATCCTCGCACCCGACATCACTAAAGTTGCATCTCATATACTCGGTCTTGGTTCTACTAAGTCTAAACCCCTTAGACTCTAAGGTCTGCCTCCATAGCTCCAATTTTCTATCAACACCATCCCTAGTTTCATCTACCAACACTACATCATCAGCAAAGAGCATACACCAAGGGATATCCCCTTGTATATCCTTCGACACCTCATCCATCACTAAGGAAAAGATGTAAGGACTTAAGGCTGATCCTTGGTGTAACCCTATTGTGATAGGAAAAGTGTCGGTCTCACTATCTCTTACGCGCACAATTGTCACCACATTATCGTACATATCCTTGATAAGGTTAATGTATTTTGTTGGCACTTTGTGTTTCTCTAGTGCCCACCACATGACCGGTCTTGGTACCTTATCGTATGCCTTCTCCAAGTCAATGAACACTAAATGTAGATCCTTCTTTTGCTCCCTATACCTCTCCATAAGCTGACGGAGTAAGAAAATCGCCTCCATAGTGGACCTCCCAGGCATAAAACCAAACTGGTTTATAGTGACATTGGTCACTTTCCTCAAGCGGTGTTCAATCACTCTCTCCCAGAGCTTCATAGTATGAATCATGAGCTTAATTCCTCGGTAATTAGTACAACTTTGAACATCTCCTTTATTTTTGAAGATGGGTACTAAAATACTTTTCCGCCACTCTTCAGGCATTTTGTTTGACTGAAAAAATGCGGTTGAATAGTTTAGTGAGCCATACTACTGCTACATCCCCTAGACATCTCCACACCTCAATGGGGACATCATCGGGGCCGTGGGCCTTTCCTCCTTTCATCCTTTTTGGGGCCTCTCTAACCTCGGACTCTTGTATCCTCCGCACGAATCATCTGTTGATGTCATCAAATGAGTTATCCAACTCGAACCTAATACTCTCATTCCCGTCATTGAATAGTCCATTGAAGTAGTCCCGCCATCTGTCCCTAATTTCTTCCTCCTTCAATAGAATTTGGCCTGCCTCATCCTTAATGCATTTGACTTGGTTGAGATCTCTCACCTTTCTCTCGCGAAGTTTCGCCATCTTGTATATATCCTTTTCGCCTTCTTTTGTCCCTAGCCTCTCATATAGCGCATCATAGGCCTGCCCCCTTGCTTTACTCACAACACGCCTAGCATTTTTCTTAGCCTCTTTATACTTCGCCATGTTACTTGCACTTCTCTCATGATGCCAACCCTTATAAGACTCCTTCTTCTCCTTAATAGCTTTTTGTACATCTTCATTCCACCACCAAGTGTCTTTATCTACAAGTTTCTTACCTTTTGTCCACCCAAGCACCTCCCTAGCCATCTTCCTAATGTAAGTCGCCATCTTCTCCCACATACTATCTGCATCTTCCTCTTCGTTCCAAGGTCCTTCTGCGATCATCCTCCTTTTGAATGATTGTTGCGCTTCATCCTTCAACTTCCACCACTTTGTTCTCGTGGTTTTAACACCTTTGTCTCGTGACACACGCACGTGGAAACGAAAGTCGGCTATCACAAGTTTATGTTGTCGAACAACACATTCTCCAGGAATCACCTTACAATCTAAACATGCCCCTCTCTCCCTTCTCCTCGTGAGGATATAGTCGATTTGACTAGAATGTTGGGCACTAGTAAAGGTCACTATGTGAGATAGCCTCTTTTTAAATAGGGTGTTAGCTACCAATAGGTCATAGGCTACGACAAAGTCTAGGATATCCTTACCCTCCTGGTTTCTATCGCCACACCCAAAACCTCCGTGTACCCCCTCAAAACCTACGTTAGTTGTACCTACATGACCATTGAGATCTCCTCCTATGAAGAGCTTCTCGCTTACCGGTACACTGAAAGTGCATCTAGGTTCCCCGTGGGTTTTGGATGATTGATGACGACAATTAAGTCGCTAATGAGCTCAAGTGATCTTAGCACAGGTATGGACTCAATTGGAGACGCAAACCCTCAAAAAGAAAAAGGAAGGAAACGGAGTCAACTCGAAGCGTAGAAACTAGGGTTTCTAGCGTGATTGAGTTAGACTAGCCGTAGCAATAGGAGGGTGTGTGTGTAAAGTGCATTGAGATCAAGTTTGGGAGCTCAAAGTTGGTTTAGAGGTCAAACCTATGAAAGAAATGAGTGATTGAGTGGTCTGGCCGTAGGGCCGGACTAGTCCGTGCAGGAGGCCGGACTAGTCCGTTCCTGGCCGGCCAAGTCCGTTTCTGGCCGGACCAGAAGGGTCTGACTGAGATCGGACTAGTCCGTTTGTAGCCGGACTAGTCCGGTTAGCTGTGAGTGGGTTTTGAGGATGAAGTCCCAAAACCACGGACTTGTCCGTTTTGGACCGGACCAAGAGGTCCTGAGTGAGAACGGACTAGTCCGCCCGTGGGGCCGGACTAGTCCGGGTTGGCTAGAAAAGGTGCTTCTGTGGCTAAGTCTGGGAGGACCGGACTAGTCCGCCCTAGGGGCCGGACTAGTCCGTGGTCCTCAGACTAGTCCGTTTTCACACGGAGCAAAAGGCTCTGTGTGAGATCGGACTAGTCCGGTGTTGACCGGACTAGTCCGTTCTGGAAGTGACCGTTTGAATTTGAAGTTTGGCGGGTAGCGTGACGATAGTGTGTCAGCTGTCGGGACCTGACAAAGGGGTCAGTGGTCCCCTAGGCCGGACTAGTCCGGGCCAGTGGCCGGACTAGTCCGCCCTTTTGCTGAAGTCAGCAGATTGGGCTTGGGACCTCTATAAAAAGGGGACCCCCGGCCTCATTTCAAACACCCTTGGAAAAACTCAAACCCTAGCGCCGCCACAGCCAACTTGGAGCACTCCTAAGCCTCCTTCTTGCCTACTTTCCTTCTAAAACTAATTCTTGAGTGGATTAGGGTTTAGTGAGGTGGAGAAGAGGAAGAACATCGCGCTTGTGCTCCCGGTTTGATCTCTTGCACTCGTTGAGTCTTTGTGGGCTGTGTATTGAGTTTGCTTTATTGTGTTGATCATCTTTGTGGTGTGGGAGCCTCAGTTTGTGAGAAGCCCCAACGAACTTTGTAATCACCGTTGTGATTAGTGGAGAACCAAGTTAGGCCCGGTAAACTTGGTGAGGGAAGGGTTGTTGGACCCGGTCCTTTTGTGGACTCCTCAACGGGGACGTAGATTCCTTGTGTGGGATCGAACCTCGGGATAAAATCCTTGCCTCCTTGTGTTCTTCGCATTCATTCTATTGATTACTTTGTTCTAGGGTTGGTAGTCTCGTTTCATATTCCGCTTTGCTACAAACTTGTGGAAACTTGACTTGCTCTTGTTTAGGTTGTTGCTTAACTTGACTTAAACATATACTCACTTGTAGTAAAGAGAAAATACCCTAAAACTTGCTAGAAACATCTTTTTAGGGTTATTCACGCAAGCTGACCGGACTAGTCCGCCCCCTGACCGGACTAGTCCGCCCCCTGTGATTTAATCTCGTTTTATTAAGTCATTTGCAGGTCGATTAGCCTATTCACCCCCCCTCTAGGCAACTTTCAATTGGTATCAGAGCAGGACTCTCCACAAAGAGTCTAACAACTCGGAGAGATGGCCGGAGTGGTGAATGACGATGCATCGAGCAGCAACTACGAGGCGACCCGTGAGGAGACGTTGGCTTATCAAGATAAGCCAACGGACGATGAGGAGACTCGCCAACTCAAGGCGAAGCTCCGGTAGAAGCTGAACATATCCAAGATTGATCCGTCAAACCATTCAAGTGGTGGTGGCGGAGCCAACTACAACCGGCAAGGGTTCAACTACGAACGCCTTGCCGCCAACAACCACTACCTGTCCATCCCATTGGGGAAACCTCCCCAATTCGATGGAACGGACTACGGTATGTGGAAACACAACATGAAGATCCACCTCGTGTCACTCAACCCAGCGTTGTGGCAAATTGTCATGACCGGGGTGGAGATTCCAAAGGATGAGGACAACATAACTCAAGAACAAGCCATCCTCATCCACCGCAACGCTCAAGCTGCGGGTGTGATCATCTCATCTCTCTCTAGAGATGAGTTCAACCGTGTCGATGGCCTTGAAGTGGCCAAAGACATATGGAACACCCTCAAGATGGCGCATGAGGGAAACCGAGTGGTCAAGGAGGCCAAGATCGAGCTCATCGAAGGAGAGCTTGGGAGATTCGCCATCTTGGATGGTGAATCCCCCCAAGACATGTACAACCGGCTGAAGGTGCTGATTAACAAGAGCCGATCATATGGCTGCACCAAGTGGACCGACCACGAGGTGGTGAAGAGGATGATCCGGGCATTCATGCCTAGGAACGTCTCTTTATGCTCCATGATTCGGGAAAGCCCGGGGTTCACTCAAATGACCCCGGAGGAGGTTCTTGGGAGGATCATTAACCATGAAATCATGGAGAAGGAGGCGCTCTTCTACAACGACCTCCAAAAGTTCACCGCCTCCAAGATGAAGAACGTTGCACTCAAGGCAACGCCCTCTTCAAAGGAGCAAGAAGAAAGTAATGAGGAGAGCCTCGACACCGATGAGGAAGAGGCCTTCTTCATCAACAAGTTCAGGAGAATGATGAGGAGGAAGAAAGGTGGATACAACCATGAGGGCAAAGGGAAGGAAAGAGCAAGGCCCAAATCAAAAAGGTCTTGCTACAATTGTGGCGAGTATGGGCACTTCATCGCTGATTGCCCACATGAAGAAGCAAAGAAGAAGAAGGAAGGGAAGCCTCAAGAAAGGAAATTCTTCAAGAAGAAGAGGCCCTCCAGACAAGCCCATTTGGGGAAGGAGTGGGACTCTAACGATGAGTCCTCCTCCGAAGAAGAAGAGGAGAAGATGGCCACCATAGCCATCGCGAGGAACTCCAAGGGAGGCAAGCTCTTCCCCAACCTCAACAACGACCACAAGCCTACTTGCCTTATGGCAAGGGAAGGAAAGAGAAAGGTAACATCTCATCCTTCCTCCCCAACTTCCTCACATGATGATTTTGATAGCGCTAGTGAAAATGAGCATATGTTTAAGGACATAAGCAAAAGCACCTTGCGTAGGATGAAGTTGCTTATGGATGAGATTTTTGAAAAGGAAGATCTCATCAACAGACAGGAGGACATGCTCATCCTTGAGAAGGAGAGATGTCAAGAGCTTGATGAGCTCCTTGAGCTCGAAAGAGAGAAGAGCAAGGCATTGGAACACGAACTTGCTCTTTGCAAGAAAACGTGTTCAAATCTTGAGGAGAAGTCGATTGAGCTCAAGGATGAACTTGGAAGCTTGTCAAAAGCTAACAAGACACTTGAGACTCAAGTTGAGTCACTCAAGAACAATGTAACCTCTTCCTTCAAGAGCTCAACCCCCTCAAAGGCCTCATCCATGGCAACATCACCTTGCAAGTGCTCCAACTTGATCCTTAAACTTAAGGATGAACTCAACCTAGCACAAGGCAAACAAGCACCTAAGGGTGCCATCTTTGACAAGGAAAAGGTGGCATATGCACGAAGTGCATTCACCAACACAAGACCACCCCATGTCAAGGATGGTCTTGGCTATACTAGAGGTGCAAGGCATAACACCAAAACCTCCAAGTATGGCAAAGACATGATTGTCTTTGTTAAGGGGAGTTCATCCCAAACTAAAAATGAAAAGAACTCACCCTCTAGCAAAAACTTGCCTAAATCTGAACCGCATCATTTATTTCATGATTTTGATGCATCTTACGTGTTGAAGAAGAACAAACACGGCAAGGTGTTTGCTAGATATGTTGGGCCACTCCGCAAGAGCCCCAAGCCTTGCGTATGGGTGCCCAAATGCCTAACTACTAACGTGAAAGGACCCAACTCAGCTTGGGTACCTAAAAGGAAGGCATAAACTTGTTTTGTAGGCATACTCCTCCGGTGGATCGAAATGGGTGTTGGATAGCGGATGCACCAACCACATGACCGGAGAGAGGAGCATGTTCATAGAGTATGAGGAGAACGAGGACCCAAGTGAAGGAATCTTCTTTGGGGATAATAGCCAAGGGAAAATCCTTGGCTCCGGTAAAATTGCTATCTCATCTTCGCATACTTTATCAAATGTTTTGCATGTTGATTCTCTAGACTATAATCTCCTATCCATATCACAGCTTTGTGATAAAGGATATAAGTGTGTCTTTTCTAGTGAGGGTGTGAATGTTCTGAGAGAGGGTAATGACTCAATAGCCTTTAAGGGAGTGCTCAAGGGAAAGCTCTATCTTGTGGATTTCACCACGGATAAAGCTCAACTTGACACATGCTTAATGGCAAAAGCCAACATGGGATGGCTTTGGCATAGAAGGCTAGCCCATGTTGGAATGAGGAACCTTCAAAAGCTCCTTAAGGGTGAGCATGTTCGTGGCCTAAAGGATGTAGTATTCGAAAAGGATAGGCCATGTAGTGCTTGCCAAGCGGGAAAGCAAGTAGGAGCTCAACACCCCTCTAAGAATATCATGACGACAACTAGACCTTTGGAGTTGCTCCATATGGATCTTTTTGGCCCCATTGCGTACATTAGCATTGGTGGCAGCAAGTATGGTCTAGTTATCGTTGATGACTTCTCTAGATATACTTGGGTGTTCTTCTTGCATGATAAAAGTGAAACTCCCGGTGTCCTCAAGAAATTTCTAAGGAGAGCTCAAAATGAGTTCACCTTAAGGATAAAGGCTAAGAAGTGACAATGGCACCGAATTCAAAAACATGCAAGTAGAAGAGTTCCTAGATGAGAAGGGCATCAAGCATGAGTTTTCCGCTCCCTATTCTCCTCAACAAAATGGCATAGTCGAAAGAAAGAATAGGACGCTCATTGAGATGTCAAGGACGATGCTAGATGAGTACAAAACATCGGATCGGTTTTGGGCGGAAGCGGTTAACACCGTTTGCCATGCCGTGAACCGATTGTACCTTCATCGCCTCCTCAAGAAGACTCCTTATGAGCTTCTAATTGGTAAGAAACCCAATGTTTCTTACTTTCGGGTCTTTGGTAGCAAGTGCTATATCCTCAACAAGAAGCCTAGGACTTGGAAGTTCACTTCAAAGTCCGATGAGGGTTTCTTGCTTGGATATGACTCAAACACTCATGCGTACCGTGTGTTCAACAAATCCTCCGAAATTGTTGAAGTAGCACGTGACGTGGTGTTTGACGAAACCAATGGCTCTCAAGTGGAGCAAGTTGATCAACATGCCCTTGATCAAGAGGAACCTCCACTAGAAGCTCTAAGGAGAATGGCACTTGGAGATGTTCGCCCACAAGAACCATCTCAAAGCCCAAGTAACCATCATCATTATGAAGTAGATCAAATCCCCATTGGACAAGTTGAAGATCCACTAGAAGCTCCCCAAAGTGATAATGAGAATGAGGATCAAGGGGGAGGCTTGGATCAAGGGGGAGACCAAAGTGAAGAAGATGAACCAAGTAATTCAAGAGGTCAACCCCCGCATCCTCGTGTTCATCAAAGTGTTCAACGGGACCATCCCGTTGACAACATTCTAGGAGATATCACAAAAGGAGTAACTACACGCTCACGTGTTGCAAACTTTTGTGAGCATTTCTCTTTTGTCTCATCCTTGGAACCACATAAGGTTGAAGACGCCTTAAGGGATCCGGATTGGGTAGTTGCCATGCAAGAGGAGCTCAACAACTTTGAAAGGAACAAGGTTTGGGAGCTTGTCAAGCGCCCTCAAGCTAATGTTGTTGGAACAAAGTGGGTGTTTCGCAACAAACAAGATGAGCATGGCGTGGTAACTAGGAACAAGGCACGACTTGTGGCAAAAGGATAATCACAAGTTGAGGGATTGGACTTTGATGAGACATTTGCCCCCGTAGCTAGGCTTGAGTCAATTCGGATATTACTAGCCTTTGCTACTCATCATGACTTCAAACTCTACCAAATGGATGTTAAGAGTGCATTCCTTAATGGCCCAATCAAGGAAGAAGTTTATGTAGAGCAACCTCCAGGGTTTGAAGACCAAGACTATCCAAACCATGTTTACAAATTGCGAAAGGCTCTTTATGGTCTCAAGCAAGCTCCTAGAGCTTGGTATGAGTGCTTAAGAGACTTTTTAGTTGAAAATGGTTTTCGGATAGGAAAAGCGGATTATACCCTTTTCACAAAACACTTCAACGAGGATCTTTTTGTGTGCCAAATATATGTGGATGACATCATATTTGGTTCCACAAATAAGGTGTTTTGTGACGAGTTCTCCAAGATAATGACGGAGAGGTTTGAAATGTCCATGATGGGTGAGTTGAAGTTCTTTCTAGGATTTCAAGTGAAACAACTCAAAGAAGGAACGTTCATAAGTCAAACTAAGTATACTCAAGATATTCTAAGAAAGTTTGACATGGACAAAGCAAAACCCATCAAAACCCCTATGGGAACAAATGGACACCTAGACCTAAATGAGGACGGTCCAAGTGTGGATCAAAAGCTGTATAGGTCTATGATCGGATCACTCCTCTATCTTTGTGCATCTAGGCCCGATATCATGCTAAGTGTGTGTATGTGTGCACGCTTTCAAGCAGCACCCAAGGCTTGTCATTTAACCGCCGTTAAAAGGATCTTGAGATACCTTGTACACACACCTACCCTAGGACTTTGGTACCCCAAAGGATCCAAGTTTAACCTCATTGGATATTCCGATGCGGACTATGCGGGGTGCAAAGTTGATAGGAAGAGCACATCGGGTACGTGCCAATTCTTGGGTCGATCTCTTGTGTCTTGGTCCTCCAAGAAGCAAAACTCTATTGCTCTATACACCGCCGAAGCGGAATATGTTGCAGCTGGAAGTTGTTGTGCACAACTTCTTTGGATGCGACAAACTCTTAGGGATTATGGGATTAACCTGCGTAAAATTCCACTCTTGTGTGACAACGAGAGTGCAATCAAGATAGCCCATAATCCGGTGGAACACTCTAGGACCAAACACATAGACATTCGACACCATTTCCTGCGAGATCACTCAATGAAGGGAGACATTGAGATTTCGCATGTGAGGACGGAACATCAACTTGCGGACATCTTCACAAAGCCTCTTGACGAGAAGCGTTTCTGTGAGCTAAGAAGTGAGCTCAACGTGTTGGATTCTCGAAACGTGGCTTAAACTCCATTCCTCATATTTTTTTTGAGCCACATTTCGAAAAACTCCTCTCTATGTCGATTTCTCCTCAAATTTGTTTGAGAAATCTATTTTCTTCAAGAAAATGTCCACAAGTTGTTCTTTATTGACTCATAATCATGTTTGTCATGTTTTCCTTGCTATATCTGTCCAAAAGGACTTATTTTTATGGGCAAAACCCAAATATATTGTTTTTTCAGCCCAGCTGGACCGGACTAGTCCGCCCCTATGGCCGGACAAGTCCGGGTCAGACTAGTCCGCGGCTAGTCCGCACACCGGACTAGTCCGGCCTTCCACCGGACAAGTCCGGACCCGGACTAGTCTGGGTCTGGTCCGCAGACCGGACTAGTCCGGCCCCTCAACTGGACTAGTCCGGCCCTTGGGGACTTAATCCCCCAAGCGGCCCGAACCCCTCTCTCTCTTCCTCACTTGTCTCCCTAGCTTCCACGCGCGCACAACCGCCCCCAAATCGGCGATTTTGCGCTCCATCCACCAAAACTCAACTCCAATCCGCGCATCGAAGTCCTTGGGAGTGAGGGATCACTTCCCCGCGCTCCACCTTCGAGATCCACACCGATTTCGACGACTCAAGCGGATTTTTTGAAGGTATTTCACCGTTCCTCAAAAACTAGCCCCATTCTTGATTCTTCAAGTTTTTGATAGGAACACCTTCATTAATGTTGTTCTATACACCCTTGCGATCATAGCCTAGGAGTATTGCGCATTGGTTCACAAATTTTTCGACGAATCAACTAGGGTTAGGGTTCTTCCTGTGCAACCCGGACTAGTCCGGCCACCAGGCGGACAAGTCCGGTCGGCGGACTAGTCCGCCCCTGGGGCGGACAAGTCCGGTTTGCACAGGGCAAACCCTACTTCTAGTTGGTTCTCGAGATCTTTTCGGCAATACTTCTTCTTCCTAGGCTCATATCTTCCTTCCTCCATCTTTTCCACAGCATGTCGAACTCCGAGCGCTCTCCTCCGCGTGTCCACCTCGAGGGGCGTACCAAGGCCCAAATTGCCGAGGCTCGGACTAAGGCTGCGCTAATTGAGGCGCAGAAGGCCAAGGAGGAAAGAAAGCTCAAGGCACTCGAAGCATCCAAGGTGGCTGCGAGCATCTACAATGAGGATGAAGCCATTGCCCGTGCCACCGCAGAATCCCTCCATGAACTGAGGAAGAAGAAAAGAGAGGATAGGGAGGCCCACAACTCCAGGGCTGCTGAGGCCAGTGCCCCCAAGCGCAAGAAGCTCGTCACTGTTGGCGAGAAAGCTAAGGGCAAGGAGCCAGCCCAAGAAGAGGCTGTCCCTAGGGTCGAGCGCGACCCAAAGAAGGGAAAAGCCCCGGCTCCAGTCGAGCCGAAAAAGAAGAAGCCCTCCATCAAGGTGCCAGCCAAGAAGGCACCCGGAGGAGTTGTGATCAGGGAAAAGGGGAAGGCCACCTCTATTGGCCCCCTTGAAGTCTACACACCGGAAAGGAATCCCAACCGGCAGAAGGAACTGTCGGCAAATGTATTCCATGGCAAGGGGTCTGAAAAGGCCAGGAGGCTAAGGGAAGAAAAGGTCTACAAGTATGAGAGGAGCACGGCAGATCCCAGATTTTGGTGTGACTTCCACTGTGATTATTACAGACTAGTCTACCAACAAATGAAGAGGCCAGTGATAGAGGCTCAGTGGGTGGACTGGGACTATATGGCAAAGAAGGAGCACTCGGCCTTTGATGCCGTGATTGAAGCTGCCGAGCGCCATGATCTCAAGAAGATCATGGCTTCAAATATGATTGGAATGTGGAAATCATTCTCCAATTCTACTCCACAATCTATTTTTCAAGCTCAGGTGACAGGAGGATAACTTGGATGACTCATGGTGAACAATACTCTGTCACCTATGCTGAGTTTGCAAGGATTCTTGGTCTTGAGGCTCACATGGACCACAAGATCATTATCTCGAACCTCAAAGCAGTGGATCGTGAGGAGCTGGCTTACATGTATCCAAGCCACCTCCCGTTTGATGCCGGACTAGCTCGAAACATCAAGCCCTTCTACAGCATAATGAACAGAATCCTCAGACGGACGATAGCACCGAAGGATGGCGATGCTGGGGTGATTCAAGGGAATCTGAGGCACCTACTACTTCTGATCGATGGGGAAGAGAAGTTCAACCTCGTCGATTACATCTTCGACGACATCTTCAACATCTCGCATACCCCCAACAGGGCGTGCGGGTATGCCCCTTACATTATGTGCCTTATTGAGAAGGTGTCGGTCGTGTCCTTTGTCAAGGATGTATCGCACCGACCTCTGCGCCCCCAGAAGCCGCCAAATGTGCCGGTGCCTCCAAGACGCAAGAATGCAGATCCTCCGTCTCGCCCAGTGGCGCCTCCGTCTCCGCCTCCGCCTCAGTCCATGAGTGCGTTCTTCAAGTGCTTCAAGGCCATCTTCACCTCATGCCGGAAGCAAGAGATTCGCGCTCAGAGGGCACACAAGCGCCAAGAGAAGTATCTCAAGGCGGTGTGTGAGAAGCTTGAAGTCCCAATGTCCTCTCCGGAGGTGAGTGATGGGGAAATCACTCCCTTCCCCACCTTCACCGCCGATGAGCTCGCCCAGCTCCAAGAGGATGGAAGCTCCTCTCGGGCTGCTCCCTCGGCAAGGAACTCCGACGACGACGACAACGATGTCGATGATGAGGACGACGTCGAAGATTCCGAGGCCACGGAGAGTGGAAGTGGCGAAGACGAGGATTAGTTCTTAGGTCTTAGCTCCCTCTCTTCTTTTCCTTTTTGGTGCCTTGATGCCAAAGGGGGAGAGTTAAGGAGGAGTTAATCGGTTGTGGGTGTGTTTGTGATTTGTGGACTTATTTTGTAACATATTTATGCTCTTGGATGTTTACATTTGTGCAAGACTCGTTATTGTTGCTTACTATCAATATATTGCTCTTATTGTCAATCTTATGAATGTATTGATGTTATTCATGTCTTGACACAAACTGTTGAGCACATCACGTAGGCACCCCACCATAACGTGTGTGGGTATGAAAGAACTCCTCCACCTCTTTTACATGTTGCATACATTGAGGGGGAGTCATTCATACGCACACATGTTATGAAAACCAAACTTTATACTCTTATTTGTGAAGGACTTAATGTGTTGTCATCAATCACCAAAAAGGGGGAGATTGAAAGTGCATCTAGGTTCCCCGTGGGTTTTGGATGATTGATGACGACAATTAAGTCGCTAATGAGCTCAAGTGATCTTAGCACAGGTATGGACTCAATTGGAGACGCAAACCCTCAAAAAGGAAAAGGAAGGAAACGGAGTCAACTCGAAGCGTAGAAACTAGGGTTTCTAGCGTGATTGAGTTAGACTAGCCGTAGCAATAGGAGGGTGTGTGTGTAAAGTGCATTGAGATCAAGTTTGGGAGCTCAAAGTTGGTTTAGAGGTCAAACCTATGAAATAAATGAGTGATTGAGTGGTCTGGCCGTAGGGCCGGACTAGTCCGTGCAGGAGGCCGGACTAGTCCGTTCCTGGCCGGCCAAGTCCGTTTCTGGCCGGACCAGAAGGGTCTGACTGAGATCGGACTAGTCCGTTTGTAGCCGGACTAGTCCGGTTAGCTGTGAGTGAGTTTTGAGGATGAAGTCCCAAAACCACGGACTTGTCCGTTTTGGACCGGACCAAGAGGTCCTGAGTGAGAACGGACTAGTCCGCCCGTGGGGCCGGACTAGTCCGGGTTGGCTAGAAAAGGTGCTTCTGTGGCTAAGTCTGGGAGGACCGGACTAGTCCGTGGTCCTCAGACTAGTCCGTTTTCACACGGAGCAAAAGGCTCTGTGTGAGATCGGACTAGTCTGGTGTTGACCGGACTAGTCCGTTCTGGAAGTGACCGTTTGAATTTGAAGTTTGGCGGGTAGCGTGACGATAGTGTGTCAGCTGTCGGGACCTGACAAAGGGGTCAGTGGTCCCCTAGGCCGGACTAGTCCGGGCCAGTGGCCGGACTAGTCCGCCCTTTTGCTGAAGTCAGCAGATTGGGCTTGGGACCTCTATAAAAAGGGGACCCCCGGCCTCATTTCAAACACCCTTGGAAAAACTCAAACCCTAGCGCCGCCACAGCCAACTTGGAGCACTCCTAAGCCTCCTTCTTGCCTACTTTCCTTCTAAAACTAATTCTTGAGTGGATTAGGGTTTAGTGAGGTGGAGAAGAGGAAGAACATCGCGCTTGTGCTCCCGGTTTGATCTCTTGCACTGGTTGAGTCTTTGTGGGCTGTGTATTGAGTTTGCTTTATTGTGTTGATCATCTTTGTGGTGTGGGAGCCTCAGTTTGTGAGAAGCCCCAACGAACTTTGTAATCACCGTTGTGATTAGTGGAGAACCAAGTTAGGCCCGTGCGGTAAACTTGGTGAGGGAAGGGTTGTTGGACCCGGTCCTTTTGTGGACTCCTCAACGGGGACGTAGATTCCTTGTGTGGGATCGAACCTCGGGATAAAATCCTTGCCTCCTTGTGTTCTTCGCATTCATTCTATTGATTACTTTGTTCTAGGGTTGGTAGTCTCGTTTCATATTCCGCTTTGCTACAAACTTGTGGAAACTTGACTTGCTCTTGTTTAGGTTGTTGCTTAACTTGACTTAAACATATACTCACTTGTAGTAAAGAGAAAATACCCTAAAACTTGCTAGAAACATCTTTTTAGGGTTATTCACGCAAGCTGACCGGACTAGTCCGCCCCCTGACCGGACTAGTCCGCCCCCTGTGATTTAATCTCGTTTTATTAAGTCATTTGCAGGTCGATTAGCCTATTCACCCCCCCTCTAGGCAACTTTCATACACTACTAACCATATCCTCCAAGTCCTCCCAAAATTGTCTCTTAGTGCTCATGTCAAGCCCAACTTGTGGGGCATAAGCACTAATGACATTCAAAATAAGGTCCCCCACAACTACCTTGACTAAGATGATCCTGTCCCCTCGTCTACAGACATCCACTACTCCATCCTTGAGGCTCTTATCTATTAGGATGCCTATGCCATTCCTAGTTCCCGTCGAGCCAGAATACCAAAGCTTGAAACCGGTATTCTCAACCTCTCTCGCTTTTTGACCTGCCCATCTAGTCTCTTGTACACAAAGAATGTTTACACGCCTCCTAATCGCAACGTCCACTAACTCTCGTAGCTTTCCCGTCAAGGATCCTACATTCCAACTACCCACCCGAAACCTAATTTCCTCGGCTAGCTTCGTTACCCTTCGCATCCGTCGAGGAAGATGCAAAGACCCTTGCTCACTTAACACTACATTCGGGCGATGATGTAGCGTGCCACTAAGGTGATGGCGATCCGGCCCTCGCTCATTTAACACCACATCCGGGTTCCGATATGGCGCGCCACTAAGGTGGTGGCGACCCGGCCCTCGCCCACTTAACACCATACCCGGGTTCCGGTATGGCGTGTCGCTAAGAGGGTTACGCCCCAACGAATTTCCAATGAGTTTCATTTCCATGAGAATGGCTAATAAGTTTAGTTGCTGGCTCGCCAAGCCTATCACAACCCCCTCCTCCTTTACCCGGGCTTGGGACCGGCTATGTCATTACAACATAGGCGGAGTTAACATTCAGTGTTTCATTAAGAGAGAAAAATCAGTGAAAATACATAGTGCTAGATGGATTGTTTTTTTCCTTCATGTCTTTAGTTCAGACAAATGATAGAGCCTGGTAGAGGGAATAAAAATTTTTTGTGTTCAGCCTAACATATTGATAACTATTGTTCATGTGTATAATTCTGGCTGAAAACAAAATCCATGTAACTAGGTGAACTTTACTTCGGTAGATTTTGGAGCTTCAGTAGCATGCAAGTGTACATGCAAGTAAATTGATGCAGATTCTTGGGCTTTCCTGCATTCAGCATGGAAATGGTTAGAACATGAGATTTTGGGTGGCGGAGAATGCCATCAACGCAACACGATGTGTTATGAATCTTGGTAACTCATCTGATTTCTTGCTTCTCCTCTTGAGTACATCCTGACCCTTCTTATATAGTGGGGTCTCACCTAAACCCTAATCCTAATGTAGTGGGCTACTAATACCCGTGACCTATAAGGTCTACTACTATCCATAACTTTTCATCCGTCTTTTTTGAGCAGCCCGCTCGAACTGCAGTCAAGGTGGATTGTTGGAGTACATGACTCGACTACATCATTAAAATAAAAAATAACTCAAAATCAAACCTTTTACATCTCGGTCTGAGAATTTATTCATGTCCTATACGAAAGCATTATTCAGTAAAGGTAGTACTAGCTCCTGAAGGTCATGAGCTGGCCTTTTGCATCGACAGCAGCATCTTCGCAGCCAGCATAAAGAGTTGAGGAGGACCTTGCGGTACTTGTCGTGCTTAAGCTTGGTGGTGATGACCTTGACATTGGTTGTAGCTGATAGTCTTGCTGGAATCCTTCTTGTCTATTGTAAGGGCAGAGCCCTGGGAGGCAATCACCATCGGCAATGCCTTGTGAGTCTGTCGTGTACATGGGAGATGTTGCCTCACCGTCATCTGTCTTTCCAGCAACCAACACTGGAGCGGGGCTGTCATCAACAGCCACGAAAGTCAGCTCTAAGTACCATTCAAACACGGAAGATCGAGGCTGGCGGCTTGGATCCAAAGGAGCTCGGTGAAGATCGGATGATGCAATCTATAGGGCGTGGGCGTGGGGAGTACTCTGAAGGAGGTGGAGCGGCTGCAGCGTTCCTAGTGAATAGGGGTGGATCCAGGCCAAAGAGGTCGACGATGTTGGAGGAGGGGAAGACCCCGGAGCAGAGGTAGGGTGCATTGGAGAGAAGATCCGAGCGATTGATGATCGCGTGGTTGGGTTTTACAAATCTAGGTATTTAATCTAATTCCTTGCTTCTCCTCAAGATTACACCCTGTCCCTCCATATATAGAGAGGACTTACCTAAATCATAATCCTAGTGTAGCGAGCTACTAATACCTATGGCCCATAAGACCCACTACTATCCATAACATGACTTCAGGTATGTCTTCACGCCAGTCAATTGTTCCTAACCTGGGTGGAATGGATGACATAACAGAAGGATGAGGGGCTACCAAGTCCGCTCGTTCATCGATGGGTGGCTGCGAGAGGCCCAATGATGTGGTCTACCTGGCGACGACTTTAACAAGGCTGGTTCAGGCTATGGAATAGCTCGAGACTAGTGCAGAAGGTGCAACAAGAAGGACCACAAGGCTCAGGAGTGTCACTCCAAGACCAAGCAGTATCAGGCGCACACGGCCAAGGCGGAGGAGGAGGGCACCCTTATGATGACGTAGGTGTCCTCTGTGCATGTGCGCCCTGCACAGGGAGCTCCTTCATGTCTACTGGAGATATGTCTCCATGCTTTACAACAGGAATGGCATGCTTGATGACACAATTTGGTACCTCAGCATGGGCGTGACCAATCATATGAATGGTTTGTGCGCCATCTTCTTCGAGCAGAATGAGAATGTTGGCGGGAAAGTCAAGTTCCATGACAAATTGGTCGTTCCGGATTGATGGGAGAGGCACTACCTTTTTTGCTAGCAAGACAGCTGAGCTAGATGAGGAGGGCTACAACATCAACATATACAAAGGAGTGATCCTGATAGGGGACGAGCGCAACGCGAGCACAACAAGTTGTACTCCATCAGGATGGGCATCACGCGCTCAATCTGTTTGGCTGCACTAAACGAGGATGTCATTTAGTGCTAGCAGAAGCGCTAACACATTGGCTTCCTGGTGCTACGGAAGCTGGTAAAAAACGACATGATGCTCAGAATTCCATACATTGATCATGCCAATCAGATGTGTGAAGCGTGATGGGCTGGGAAGCAGAGGCACACTAGCTTCCCATTCAGGCATACTTGTGTGCGCAAGGCTCAGTCAACCTCATCCACGGTGATGTCTGCGGGCCAATTTTTTGATTATTCTGAGCAGAAAGAAGATGTTCTTGCTGCTGGTAGATGATATGAGTCGGTACATGTAGATATATCTTCTCACAAGGAAGTACTACTAATCAGATGCGATCCAGTAGTTCAAGGCGACTATTGAGTTGGAGTCTAGGAGGCTGAAGGTGCTCTGCATGGATCCCAAAGGTGAGTTGATTTCAGCAGAATTTGGAGCTCATTGCGCCTAACATACACCACCTTCCAACTCCCTATTTGCCACAACAAAATGGATTTGTGGAGAGGAAAAATTAGACGGTTATTGGCATGGTGCAGAGTAGGATGAAGGCAGAGAGCATTCGTGATACTTTTTGGGGGTGAAGTGGTCTATGGATATTTCTATCCAATAGATCCCTGACACGCAACCTGCTTGATGAGGAGACACCTTATGAAGAATGACACGGGGAGCAACCAACCGTTCACTTCTTCCAGACCTTTGGGTTTGTGGTGCATATGATTAACACACATCATCATCTCAAGAAACTGGAGGATCAGGGTACGGCCATGATTTTTATTGACTAAGCAACAAGATTAAAGGCCTACCTGATGTACAATCTACCTGGTCAATGTGTGCATGTGATGCGTGGTGTGGTTTTTTATGAGGTGACTAGCTGGGAATGGGATGAAGAGGTAGCATAGCAGGACTTTAACTTGTTCTTTGTTGGGCACATGGGTCCAGCAGGCGGTGGACTTGCTGTATCAGACGCTGGACCTGCTGTACGGGGGCTGGAGGCCCTGTAAAGGGTGCAAAAGAAATTATACAGCATGCAGGAGGTGTTGTAGATGACTCTGCAGTTTCTACACAAGACGCCGGAGGCCCTGCACACGCTGCTGCACCTGCAAGGGACACGAGGTGGAGGACAGGGACGCACACACATCCCTCTGCTAGCTGCATCAGCTGCAAGACCCGTCGAGTTCGCCAAATCGCCTTCCAACATCGAGGACTTCATCGACGCGTACCATGACGAAAACGTTAAATTACGGTTCTGCATAAGGTGTGGTACCCACATATTGAATGGAGGTGATCTGTTATTCACCACTTGTGAGGAGTCTAGTTCCTTCCCTGAAACGAAGTAACACTAGTGCTAGAGACGAGCTTGCTCGAAGATATGAATCGGTTGTGGATAACAAGACTTGACCGCTGGTTGACCTCCTGGCTTGACACAATCCCTTTGGTTCGAAGTGGATGTTCAAGGTCAAGCTCAATGAACATAGTGACATAGTCAAGCGTTATGTGTGCTTGGTTGCAAAAGGGTTACGCCAGCAGCAGGGAACTTATTTTGACAAGGTATACGCTCCTGTTGCTCGACGTGAGTCCATCAAACTGCTTTTTGCTGTTGCTGCATAAATGGAATGAGAAGTCCACTACATGTATATGAAAAATGCATTCCTCAATGATGACTTATTGGAGGAAGTGTACGCTTCACAGCATATTCGCTTGATCATCGACAGGGCTGAGAAAAGGTGTTGTGACATAAGAAAATTTTGTACGGACTTCGTGAGACACCTAGGGCCTAAAATGTTAGGCTCAATTATAATTTATTGTAACCTGGCTTTCAGAAGAGTACCAGCGAGCATTAAATTTTATTTTGTAAGGCTGGAGGAGAAGCTCAATTTTGGCATGTACGGCAACATCTTGTGGTCATTGGAAGTGGCGCCATCAAAAAGTTCAAATAGGATATGTAAATGTGTTTAAAATGACTGATTTGTAATTAGTATCTTATTATCTTGGATTTGAGGTGCAGTAGACATTGGCCAAAATAAGCACTGGAGAAGCAACCTATGCTTTGAAACTTGTATCTAAGGTGCGCTTACATGATTGCAACACTGTGGAGTGCCTATGGAGCCAGGGCTGAAGTTGTTCAAGACTAACGACTGTCCTCTCGTGGATGCTATGTCGTACAAAAGTATCGTAGGTGGGTTACGGTATCTAGTGAACACTCAACCCGACCTTGCCAATGCGGTGGAGTATGTGAGTTATTTTCTGGAGGAGCCTTGAGATGATCACTACAAAATGATAAAACATATTCTTCGCTATATAGCATATACAGTTGACTTTGGAGTTATGTTTTGTCTTTGAAATAACCCCATCACACGGTAGTCCAGCAAACAAAAGGTAGTCCCTTTGCCATCATCGAAGATGAGTATGTTGCAGCAGCTTAGGGGGCATTTCAGGAGTTTTGATAGCATGATTGCTGAGGGATTTTGTGGATTCCAAGAAGGTACTAGTGTTGGGAGGACAACAAGTCGACGATCGACTTGAGTAAGAATCCTATCCACCATGGTAGAAGCAAGCACATCGACATGAGATATCATTATATTCGTGAGTGTGTTAACAATGATGAGATTCTACTTGTTTAGATTTTCGCTCAAGATCAGCTAGCAGACATCTTGACCAAGTCACTTGAAAGGTAGGAGTCTTAAAGATGCGAGGATGCATTGGATTTGATATGCGCAAGTGTCAAAATCATGAGAATAATATTGGATGATCTTCTCCGTTGCACGCCCAACCCATTAAGTTGTAGCCCAACCCAACCAAGCGTGCTGGCTTGAACCAAATCGGTTCAGCCAGGCAGGGCATGTGCACGTGGTGGGGAGAAATCCAAGTCGGATTGGATGCCTTGAATAGGTAGTGTCCAAATTGGTTTTTGTCCCTAGAAGATATTTTCCTAGATATAGATATTTTAATTTGCAAACTAAATAATTCAATTGGGATTCAAATTGTAACCTTTTGTTATATAAGGGCAAGAGGTACAAGGAAATGAGAGCAAAAAGGGACCTTCCACTTTATAACTTTTCTCTACCTCTCCTCTACTGCACCTTCGTCTATTTTTGTCCCTGCCTGTTATGTCTTCAATGCATGTATATAGTGCACGGCGGACTGATCTGCTAGTGCAGATTCGTTAGCAAGAACAACTGTTATTTTGGCAAAAATTTCCAACACTAGAGTAGAAGTTGCATGTCTATTCTAATCAGGAGAATACAAATAGACTTAACATACAAATCCAATAAAAATAATATCAAAACTCTTGATGTTCTTAATGACATTTAACGTCCATATCAACCTAGTATGCTACTTCCCCTGTCCTCAAAACTGTCACTTGTTTGTTTAAAGATGAACTGACAAGCGACAAACTTTTGAGGACGGAGAAGTATATGTGAGCTAAATCTAAGGGCCCATTTAGATGGATGAAACATTTCAGATTCTGGGTAGCTAATCCAAACGGTAAAAAAGAGAAACATTTCATATACGGAATAAATGTCGTAGTTGTGGTTCAGAAGAAATAAAGAAATGATATATTTCATATAAGGAAATGCTACGGAAAGTGGTTAGATGATACGATAAATGACTTCACATTGCAAGAGAGTAATATAAGAGAAAAATGGTCCTCCATTAATGATCATCATTGGACACTAGAACAGAAGTTGTATGTCTATTCTAATCAGGAGATTACAAATAGCTAGAACATACAAATCCAGCAAAATATAATATTCAATTTTTTTATTTTCTAGATGACTAGGAGAAACTTCACAAATATCTAATCGGTGAAATTTAATATTTCTTTCTTATAGCATTTCAAACCAAAATATTGACCAAAAATATCTTCAAATTTTGAAGTTGCTAACACAATAGTAGATTTGTCCAGACTGGAAAATGAACAAATCAAATGACATCGTAATACTAAATCGTGGTAGGCAGGTGCAAACTTCTACTTCTCGGTGACCAAAAACCCAATACTTCAATGTCTTCTATCAAGAAGCTCACAAAATGCTTTTCTATTCTACTGTAGGTGACAATCAATTAAGTTTGCCTTTTTTAGGTATCTTTGTATCCCCTAACATTGTTGCTCACTTGTCATTGTTCCACTGCAACCACCATCCTGTATCAAAGGATCAGACATAATATTAGGAAAATTATTACATTGCCGATATTAGTTTAAAGATATAAAAAGATGTGTCACCTTTAGGAAGTTGGTGTCATAAGTGCAGGTGCAACTCCTGCTCACGCTTAGAGCTAATTCTTACATTGCAACTAGATATTTTGCAACAATTGCCCAAATGCACATGCATAGTGAAACAATGACTAATCATCTGTGCAAAAAATACATTACATATGATATCAAAAAAAGTCAAATTAATCAGCTAGTTAGAATTTGTACATTGCTATTTTTAACTGTTCAATTAGGAGAGCTTTGCCGATCAAATACACATATGACAAATGCTTGATTCCTGATGACATGATTCGCTCTGTCGGTAATAATCTTCAAACAAATCTTCGATATTTGTGGAAACAATCTCTGCATTCACGACCCACACTTAATGGTACATTCGAAATCGTATCAGACCACATATCTCTTATCTAGTATTATGTTGTTATTAATTTGTTTCTTTAACAGATTCTTATGTAAGACAAAAAAATGAATATGTTTATCTTGTCAGGTTAAGTTGAAAACTTTCCCATCTACGCTAGCAGAAAAAGTAATTGTTTTTTATCATTTCTTTTCCAATCAAATAAGACTAATAGTAATACATTCAATTGGTTTAGAAACTATCACTAGCAATCATATTTGGCCTATAAAAATAATGGATACATCAAACAATAAAAAGTACATGCCAACAATACTCAAGATATTTTTTAAAAAAACAATCCTTATAAACTATAAAATACAAATTCACCCAAGAATCTAAAATGCAACACAGACATGCATGGAAGTCACTAGCAAGATCTAAAAACCTTCATCATCCATAACATAGGTAGATCAATAATTTGGTGATCTCTATTTAGTTCATCTTATTCCGACACAATTTTGAACTACAAGGTTTAAAAGATTTAATACGGCAAGTTTGTAAATCATAAAAAAATAGGACAAAAGGAATAAAGTGACATAAAAAGCTAGTCTGAGTTGGTTTCTTTATTTAGGGAGTTTAAGGTTTGACTATACACAGTAAAAGTAGTTCAGTATGAGTTATACGAAGCAATTGTTGGGAAAAGAACAAGAGATTGAGTCGTAGGTACCCTCAAGATAGGAGGAAGCAGCTGTGGCACTGATGATGTGGCGCCAGTCTCTTCTTTTCAGTCAGAGCGGCTCCGTTTCCATGGGTCTGCAACTTAAACCCGTGCCAGGCCGCCTGACCCCTCCTGCTACATGTCACGCCCGATTTTATTAAGAATAAAACCTGCTGCAATCTACTTATTTGCCAAGATCAGTTTAACCATACAAGTAAGACAAATAGTGATAAATAGTTCTATGTCGAATACAAAAAACATTTATACCTTCAAAAGAGTTTGAAATAGCAGTGGAAGAGAAAAAACTCTAGGGCAACTAGAGGCAAAATCGACTGGCAACAATGCGGACCTTCACAGGCACCAGCTTTAGTTTGCATTTGTCTTCATTTGATCTTATTTTCACTAAGCATCATTTATGAAAAATAATAGCAAGCGCATGAGTACATAGAGTACTCAGCAAGTGTGGAAAATAAATGACATGAAGGGCAATCAAAAGGAAAGGCTGATAGTGGTTTAAGCACTAAGCATTAAACCTATCCTTAGCGTTCATTAGCGACCTACATCTAGATGAATATTCCCAACCATAAAAGAATAAAAATATTACAAAAATATCAGTACCATTCCCAAACACCATCCCAACCATCCACTAATTATGAATTCAACACTAAATCGCTCTTGTTCGTGAGCACGGCTGTCATGATAGTTTTCAAATCTCTGCAGATAATGTACCCTTCACCCACAAGTTGTGATTTCATCCCTTGTTGCCAGGTAGATTAAGTAAACCTCCCCGATACCTGTGACACCCGGTTCCGAAATTCAACCAAGTGAACACATATGTGTGTCGAAGACGTTCAACACACATACATGAGTGCAATCACAAAAGGATATACAGAAAAATACCACATAACAAGATTAATTAAGCACTTTTATTACACAACTAATATTATCCTCGAATACAAGCTCTAACGAATATTAATGACAAGTTTCAACTAATGCAGCAGAAATAGACTAAACCGAGCAAACTAAGCAGCTAAACAGCATAAGCAAATAGGGTATAGCGCAGCTCCAATCAACACCACAGGCAAAGCTGATGGCAGGCACGGCCTAGAACTCCGCATTATCATTGTTATACTCCTAATCCTGACCTGCAACTGTTGGTGGGGGAACTGCATGGGTGAGTACATGTCGTACTCAGCAAGTGTGGAAATTATGACATGTAGCTGATTCAAATGACAAATATAATAATGGCTAATGCTGAAAAGTACATTAAAACATTTGGAAAGCAATATATTACATTTATGTGAAGTAAACCCATCATAAACCATAAGTAATATCATAGTACCAGCCAATATTTCATTACCATCATCCAAATTCCAGACTTCACCATTACCATTAATCATATTCAATACTAGAATTTGATCCATAACCAGTGATAACCAATACCAAACCATAACCATCCCGAATCCCAAGTACCCTCTAATCATGGAAGTTGTCCAACTGCTCCTCACCGGGAGCACGACTATCATGATAGTTTTATTAGACTCTGTAGAGTTTGTACTACTTTACCACGTGTTTGTGATTTCATCACCCATCAGTGATTGAAGAACCTCCTTTACGCCAATTACACTTCCTTTAGTGTATGACCAAGCGATCACAAAATAGCCTTTACAAGGGGATTACTAGCCTATTTAGACCCCACTGAGGTTTCACCGGTGGCGATGCCTCCAACTGAGCACATCTTCAACCAAGGGCCCCCTCTTGAGCCATTCGGATCCCAGGGTAGTCCCACCAATCATCAACAAACCCAATCCAACTAGCCCTTCCCCGAGCATCCTTAATGGTCCAAATAGCACTGGCAAAGCCCTAATTAATCATCTACGTTGGACCCATACTTGCCCTCGTGGTGGCACTGTTGTCCTAGCTTATTCTTGCATGAACCGTTCCTTATATCTTAAGCAAGCAAACCACTGTAACATCCAACCTATCCACATACCAGGCCTGCTTAGATCACCCATTACCATATCATATTAACCAGTTCATAGTAACCATAATCTCATCAATGTATATGGTTCATAGTAACCATAATCTCATCAATATAATCTCATCCTTAATGGTATGGTTGTTTTCCCAACCCAATTATTCAAGCGAAGCAAAAAGGTAAAGATCCCATCCCGACTCTCTACCATGTATTCCAGGTGACAAGGGTGGTTAAACAAATCTAGTAAACTCCCTATCATAGGATTTCCCATCAAATTGACACAAGCATGCAGTTTTGAAAATAAAACATTTATTTTAGAAACACGATCAATATGTTCAAGGACACTTGCCTTGCTCTTGGGCTTGGTTCGGGTTAAAGCCTTCAAACTCTTGGTGCTGTAGATCCTCCACAGCACTCTTTAGTAGAAATCCGTATAATCCGAACAACAAACATACAAGACAAGAATTACAATCAATAGATGCACATATATTACTCAATATGGCATGATATGCATGATTAATACAATTGTGAAGTAAAACTAGTAAATGGGTTACTTTAATGTTAACTAACTAGATCTAATAGCTTTTAATAAATTTATACAGGTTTGGATTTGATTTGAAGCAATTTCATAACAAATTCAACACAATTTAACCAGGAAAATCGGACTAGTCTGCTAGGGACCGGACAAGTCCGCACTTCGCAGAACTGGCAAACTAGGGTTTTCTAGATCGACGTGAATTTGGAGATTTGCGGTTGAATTCACGTAAGGAAAAGGAAGTAGAAGGTATATCGAGTGTCTAAGACTCCAAAGAATCATGGATCTTGGAGGCAACACGTGGATCTTGACAATCTAGGCTTGATGAAGAACTTGATGGTGAATTGTTGATGAAGAACGCGAAGTTGATGGAGATTATGATCCTCTTTCATTTCCTCCTCTTCTTCTTCTTCTTCTCTAGATATCCTTCTCCCTCCTTGGTGGCGGCTATCCACGAGCTAGGGTTTGGGTGTGTTGGAAAAGTGGCAAATAGATGTCAAACCAAGGGGTGGGGTTGTTTATATAGAGGTGGAGGATAGGGTTGGATGGATTTCGAGTTTGAGATGAGTAGGGGTCGGTTTTAGTGTCCCACATGGGCTCTAAAAGAGTTAGGCACGACGTCCCTAGGCCCACTTAACGTAAAGCCCAAGAAACAAGTCATGAAACAAAAGATCAACTCAGAGTCGCGATTTATTGGACAAGTCTGCAAAAGGGACGAACTAGTCCGAAGTTGGTCAGAGAGATATCGGACAAGTCCGCACTAGACATTGGACAAGTACGAACTTATCCAGAGAGGAAAAACAGATAAGTCTGGCCAAAATCAGACTTTCTGGAATATCGGACTAGTTCGCGTAGGACCAGACAAGTCCGAAATCGTTAAGGAGAAAAACAGACTAGTCTGCAGAAAAATGGACAAGTCCGTTGGAAGTCAAAGAGAAATTGGAATAGTCCGCACTTCCTTGAATTCTTAAGTGCGGTTTTGTTTCTAATTCATTTTAAACTTGTTCCTTTTTATGTTGCTCAATGTTAAACATATTTAATGATAGATGCATGGCATGATGCATGAAAATGAGGGTGTTACAAACCTACCCTCCTTAAAATGAATCTCGCCCTCGAGATTCGATGAGGAAGAAAAGAGATAGGGAAATTCCTCCTTGATATCATCCTCCAAATCCCATGTTGCTTGTGATCCTATATGATGCTTCCATTGAACTTTACACCATCGAATAACCTTGTTCCTTTTGACTCTCTCCTTGGTTTCCAAGATTTTAACTGGTTGCTCGTCATAAGTCAAGTCTACCTCTAATTCCAATTCTTCCATCGGCACTTGTTCTTCCGGTACCCTTAAACACTTCTTGAACTGGTAAACATGAAACACATCATGGACATCGAAAAGATGAGGTGGCATCTCCGGTTTATAGGCTACTTCTCCTCTTTTGTCCATAATCTTGAATGGTCCAATATAGCGAGGTTCTAGCTTGCCTCTTATGTTGAACCTCTTATGACCTCTCATTGGTGACACCTTGAGGTAAACGAAGTCTCCTATTTCGAGGGCTAGTTTCCTTCTCCTATTGTCCGCATAGCCTTTTCTTCCTTGATTAAGAGGCCCTCAAGTTCTCGCGAATAACCTGAACTTGCTTTTCAGCTTCTAGTAATACATCCGGACCAAATACTTGAGTCTCTCCTGTCTCATTCCAGAACAAGAGTGTCCTACACTTCCTTCCATAAAGTGCTTCGTAAGGCGACATTTTTAAACTTGCTTGGTAACCATTGTTGTATGAAAATTCCGCACATGGCAAGCTTTTGTCCCAACTTTTCCCAAGCTTCAAAGCATAGACTCTTAACATGTCCTCAAAAATCTGATTGGTACTCTCAGTTTGTCTATCCATTTGAGGGTGATATGGTGAACTAAAATTTAACCTTGTTCCTAATGCTTCATGTAATTTTTGCCAAAACCTGGAGGTAAATTGAGAACCTCTATCCGACACTATCTTCTTTGGGACTCCATGTCGACACGCAATATGCTCCATGTATAATTTCTTTCTAATTGTGCAGTAGTATACTTGGTCTTCACAGGGATAAAATGAGCTGATTTGGTCAACCGATCCAGAATTTCCCAAATTGAGTCATAACCGGACTGATTATGTGGCAATCCAACTATAAAATCCATACCAATTTCTTCCCACTTCCATTCCGGGATCTTCAATGGATGCAATAATCCGGCTGGCCTTTGGCATTCTGCCTTGACTCGTTGGCACACATCACATAAGGCTACGTATTCAGCTATGTCCTTTTTCATGCTAGCCCACCAATAACATGTCTTCAAGTCTTTGTACATATTGGTACAACCGAGGTGAATCGAGTACGGCGAGTCATGTGCCTCCTTTAGTATTGTCTCCCGAATATGCTTCACATTAGACACGACAATCCTCTTACCAAGCCATAGGGTACCATGTTCATTCTCATCAAACTTGAATTCTCTTCCCTCTTGGGTCCTTTTCTTGATTTCTTGGATTTCTTCATCTTTCGTGTGGCCCTCTCGAGTTTCTTGCTCCAAAGTCATATTTAACTCCATCATCCCCATCTCATTGATGAATCTGAGTTTCAATCATTCAAACTCCTTACATAACTTGGATGGCAGCCCTTGAACCACGAGTCGATGACTTACTCCTCTTATAATCAAAGCATCGGCCAGGACATTAGCCTTTCCTGCATGATAATTTATTTCCACATCATAATCATTGATGAGCTCCAACCATCTTCGCTGCCTCAAATTCAGATCCGTTTGTGTGAATATATACTTGACACTCTTATGATCCGTGTAAATTTCACACCTATGTCCAAGGGTATAATGTCTCCAAATCTTCAATGCGTGTACAACGACTACAAGTTCCAAATCATGTGTTGGATAATTCTGCTCATGTTTCTTCAATTGTCTTGATTCATAGGTGACCACGTGACCTTCTTGCATCAATACGCATCCAAGTCCTTGTCTTGATGCATCACAATAAATATCAAAGCTTTTACTAACATCCGGCAAAACCAAAATTGGGGTTGTAGTTAACCTCTTCTTTAGCTCCTCAAAAGTGCTTTGGCAAGCTTCAGTCCATCGGAAAGCCTTTCCTTTCATTAGCAACTCTATCATTGGCCTGGCTATCTTGGAAAAGTCCTTGATGAATCGACGGTAATATCCAGCCATTCCATGGAAACTCCTTATTTCCTTTACGTTTTAAGGTGGCTCCTACTTTAGCACATCCCTCACTTTTCCGGGGTCGACCGACACTCCTCCTCCCAAGAGGATATGACCCAAAAACAACACTTCTTTCACTGAAACTTGCACTTGCTGAATTTAGCATAAAATTGATGCTCTCTCAACTTCTGCAACGTAAGACTCAAGTGTTCCTCGTGTTCCTTCTCATCCTTCGAGTAGATAATAATGTCATCAATGAACACCACCACAAACTTGTCCAAGTAGTCTATGAATACCTTATTCATGAGGTACATAAAGTAGGCATATGCGTTTGTCAATCCAAAGGACATCATAGTGTACTCATAAGATCCATACCGTGTCCCGAAAGCTGTCTTGGGTATGTCTGATGGTCTAATCTTCATTTGAATGTATCCCAACCTCAAATCGATATTGGAGAAGATATAAGCACCCTTCATCTGATCGAACAAGTCTTCTATGCGTGGTAAGGTGTACTTGTTCTTGATTGTCACCTCATTGAGATATCTGTAATCTGCACATATCCTTCGCGATCCATCCTTCTTGTCAACAAATAGAATGGGCGCTCCCCAAGGTGAAGAGCTGGGGCGAATAAAACCCTTCTCTAGTTGTTCTTGAATCTGCTTCTTGAGCTCTGCTAATTCCTTAGGAGGCATCCTATATGGCCTCTTAGATATAGGTGCAGTTTTAGGTATTAAATCAATAACAAACTCAATGTCTCGGTCAGGTGACATACCTGGCAACTCATCCGGGAACACGTCCAAAAATTCACATACCACTGGAATCTCCTCAATTGCAGCACCGTCCATGTGATTCAGCTCCGTTGCTTCGGTGCGTGTTAAGATGCTTCAAATTCTATGGTGGTCCCTTCCTCATTGGTCAACTTCACCGTCTTCGTGGCACACTCAATAACTCCATTGTGCTTCCTCAACTAGTCCATACCAAGTATAATGCCTAATCCTTGAGAATCCAAAACAATGAGGTTGGCGAAGAAGTCTACCCCCTTATTCTAAGAGTTACTTTTGGACATACTATATTTGTCCTAATCTCTCCTCCAGGAGACTTAACCAATAGAGTAAACTTCATATGAGAGATAGGCAACCTATACCTGGCAACATATTTTGATGCAATGAATGAATGCAATGCTCCAGAATCAAATAACATAGTCCCCTGGTTGGAGTTTGTGTGGAACATACCAATCACCACGTCATTCGCTTGTTGCGCATCCTCTGTAGACACATGGTTCATGTTGCCACGAGCAAAATTTTGCTGTCCATGGTTTCCTTGCGGCTGTCCTCCATTGGGTCTTGGGTTTTGCCTTGGTGCATTGCTTCCTTGACCAAGGCCTGACTTAGGACATTGATGCGCAAAAGTATCTAGCTTCTCCACAAGTATAGCACTTCTTTGCTGCACCAGAATTATTGGGACGAGCATGGTTCTGAACTTTTGCACCAGGAAAATTAGCATGAGGTGCAAAAGGCATTGGAGGCCTAGGAGCTTGCATAACAGGGCGCTGCTGCATAAAATGAGGCGGGGCGGTGCATAACCTATCATAGATTTCCCATCAAATTGACACAAGCATGCAGTTTTGAAAAGAAAACATTTATTTTAGAAACAGGATCAATATGTTCAAGGACACTTGACTTGCTCTTGGGCTTGGTTCGGGTCAAAGCCTTCAAACTCTTGGTGGGGTAGATCCTCTGCGGCATTCTCTAGCGCAAATCTGTCTAATCAGCACAACAAACATACAAGACAAGAATTACAATCAATAGATGCACATATATTACTCAATATGACATGATATGCATGATTAATGCAATTGTGAAGTAAAACTAGTAAATGGATTACTTTTAATGTTTACTAACTAGTACTAATAGCTTTGAACAAGTTTATACAGGTTTGGATTAGATTTGAAGCCATTTTAGAACTAATTCAACACAATTTAACCAGGAAAATCAGACTAGTCCACTAGGGACCGGACAAGTCCGCACTTCGCAGAACTGGCAAACTAAGGTTTTCTAGATCAATGTGAATTTGGAGATTTGGGGTTGGATTCACGTAAGGAAAAGGAAGTAGAAGGTATACCGGGTGTCTAAGACTCCAAGGAATCAAGGATCTTGGAGGCAACACTTGGATCTTGACAATCTAGGGTTGATGAAGAAATTGATGGTGAATTGTTGACGAAGAATGCGACGTGGAGATTCTGATCCTCTTTCGTTTCCTCCTCTTATTCTTCTTCTATAGCTATCCTTCTCCCTCCTTGGTGGCGGCTATCCATGAGCTAGGGTTTGGGTGTAGTGGAAAAGTGGCAAATAGATGTCAAGCCAAGGGGTGGGGTTGTTTATATAGATCTGCAGGCTAGGGTTGGATGGACTTCGAGTTTGAGATGAGTAGGGGTCGGTTTTAGGGTCCAACATGGGCTCTATAAGAGTTAGGCACGACGTCCCTAGGCCCACTTAATGTAAAACCCAAGAAACAAGTCGTGAAACAAAAGATCAACTCAGAATCGTGATTTATTGGACAAGTCCGCAAAAGGGCCGAACTAGTTCGAAGTTGGTCAGAGAGATATCGGACAAGTGCATACTGGACATCGGACAAGTCCAAACTTATCCAAAATGGAAAAACATACAAGTCTGGCCAAAATCGGACAAGTCCAACTTTAGTTAGAGTGAAAAACGGACAAGTCCATTGGAATATCGGACAAGCTCGGACAAGTCCAGGGACTTAGCAAATTTTCAAGGATTCCTAGAATACCGGACTAGTCCGCGTAGGACTGGACAAGTCCTAAACTATTCAGAGAGAAAAATAGACTAGTCCGCAGAAAAACGGACAAGTCCGATGGAAGTCAGAGAGAAATCGTACTAATTCGCACCAAAATCAGACTAGTCCGCACTTCCCAGAATTCTTAAGTGCGATTTTGTTTCTAATTCATTTAAAACTTGTTCCTTTCTATTTTGCTCAATGTTAAACATATTTAATGATGGATGCAGGGCATGATGCATGAAAATGAGGGTGTTACAATACCTGTGGTAGTGAACCACATTACGCACTTCATTTGGCGTGCGTCCAGGAGATCGCTACCAGTTCTTTACAAAGGTTCTCTTAACTAATACTAGCCCACTAAGGTTTCATAGCTGAGGCATTCCTGGAGTAACCCTCCGCCTCAGAAGCCTCCTTTTGAGCCATGCAAATCCTAGAGAAGTAACTACTAGCACTTTATCAGGAGAGACCTAATTAATTGACCAAGCCACTCCATCTTAGTCTCGTGGTGGTTCTGTAAAGGTTAGTGGCTTTCTCCATAAACCGGCCCTTACAATCCAACGTGTCATTTCCCAGACCCGGGTCTCATGTACGCATGCACCATGCCAAGAAACCAACCACCATATTCATATCTACTACTTCATTTCCAATATAACATAATAAACGTAACTAAGAATATAACATGTGTCCAGATTTTTATCCCAAATACTAGGCATGGCTAAGTGTGATAGTAATACCCAAAACCACCCAATCCAACCCGCGTGACAAGGAATTGAACGGGTAAATAAAATAGGATCCACATTGATTAAGCATGCAACTAACTATAATTCCTAAAATAGGTACAAGATGGTCAAGGGCACTTGCCTGTTTTTATATAGCTGTTGTTCCTCATAGATCATCTCTCGAAAGAGATGAGGTCCGCAAGCACAAGAAAACTATCGTGTAGCATTTCACCCAAGAGTATTCCTGAGGGTATCGTATATCCCAAAGGATGGAGATGAAGTAAAGTAAACACTATTGTTATGATCAAGGTATAGGGTACTAAGTGTTTATCAGAACAGGGATAAGATGATATAAAGGGTAGTGTGACACACACCTAAGCAATCTACTCAAAGGGTAGCGTTGTCCTAATAAGGGTTAGACTACGAGATGGAGCTACTCCTACTGTTCTCTAATTACTCATATACATATCCTAATAAGGTACACATGAATATGCCAATAGTTAATACTAGGGCTTAGTGGTCTAACATATCAGACACGGGCTTACCCTGGTCTGGCAGTTGACTCCCGCTATGAGCCTATGTCATAGCCGAATGTGGAGGATTATAACGGACGGATAGGGCTGTCACCACCTACCACCTACCTTTACAACTCGTGGACTATGATGCATCCATGCTACTTAACTATCCATGCACCACACTTGCATGATAAGTAAATACCTTAATAGTTGCAACATAATATTCATCCTAAGGCAATGACTAACCTACACTACAAGAATGTGTTGAAGAAGTGTCGGGGAAGACAATAATTGTCGGGGCCAACGACCTTAAATTAGTTAAATTCATCAGTTTCAACCTCTCGACGACTTTAAAATTATGAGCGTCGATGTATTAGGTACGGCCGACGAGTATAATTAAAGTTGTCGGTGCATAAAAAAACCGACGTAACTATGTAAAGTTGTCGGCCAAACCATCTTCACCGACGGTCATACTAGTAGAACCCACGCTCCCTAAATTTACTTTCGGCTTCCCACTATTATAATCGTCGGCTTATCAAAACAACAGAAGTTTTTATTTATTGGCATCGGCCATCCGGCGGCCATACGCGGTACATGGACCCCACGTGCAGAATACCCAATCTTCGTCGCTCATTTTATATTCACCGTCCGACTGCAAACCCTAGCCAACCCGTCACTCCCATCCGTCTCTCCAAAAGCGGCACTGCCGCCAGTCTCTCTTTAGCGATGCAGCCCTTCTCCCCTCCATTTGCTCGCCACCTCCACCGGCGCAACCCTCCTCCTTCGTTTCCTCGTCACCTCCACCTTCCTCCCCAGTGATAGTCTCTCAGATGCAGCACCTCTCGGTGGCACGCGAGCTGGCACGACTGCGAGCGGACCCCCAGCGGCAGCACACGCGGCCTCCCAGCAGCGGCACGCGAGGCGGCACGGCCGTGAGTGCCCCCCCCCCCCCCCCGGTGGTGGCAAACGCGGGCTCCCGGCAGTGGCACACACGGCAGCACCTGCAACCTCCCAGTGGCAGCACGAGAGGCGGCACGATCGCAAGCGGCCCCCGCCGGTGGCACACGCCGCACCCACGGCCTCCCGGGGGCACGGCCACGTGCAGCCTCATGGCGGAACGCAAGCGGCCTCCCGGCGGCAGGGCGGCACGGCAGCACACGCTGGCTCCAGCGGCTCCACGGAGCGGCCTCCCGGGGCAGGCTCTAGCGACTCCCACGGCGCAACTTCCATGTCGCGAGCTTCGGCGGCCTCACATAGCGTGATGAGCAGCGCACCCGCGGGGATCTCAATCGATCCATCCCTGTTTGATTTTAGAGATTGTAATCCGTTTTGTGTTCATGTTTATATTGTAATCCATTATGTGTTCATAGTGAGATTGTAATCAGCTTTGCCGATACTAAATTTTTTTGATTTGTTTGATGTCGTTGCTGATATTATGCTGAGATTCGTTTGCCGGTGTTGTGTCAGTACGAACTAAAAATAATTATAAAGCAACTAGGGTGTGAAAGGTTGAGTGTAAATAAGAATAAAAAAAGAACTATAAGTGTCGGGGTTGGACAACCAACGAGTTTATTTTAATAAAGTCGTCAGTTGCGCAGCCGATGGGCTTATTTCAATAAATACGTCAGTCACCTCACACCGACGGTTATATTTCGTAAAAACGTCGGGACCGACGGCTATAAAAGTTAAAAACATCGAATATGATTTGTCGGCTAAGGGCGTCGGTTCACCGACAATCATAATATGGAGTCGTGGGTCACAGTTGCTTACCAACGGCTACATGACCGACATTTCTTTGCCCAAATCCTGTAGTGCTAAACATCGTTGAACCAATGTAAGATCCAAGCAGTAACATATTCATATTAACATAATCATATTATTGTCTAATTAGACTATAGTGAAGGTATATGATGTTTATGATAACATGATAATGTTATTATATCCAGATTATAACAACATCTACACCTAGCACATACATGGACTCCACAATACAAGAAACACTTTGCCCAAGTATATAAATAAAGAGAGATTAATAATACTATTATTATAATGTATAAAGTCATAAATACAAGAAAAGATACATGAGCCATACCTTTCCCAATTCGGACATGGGACTAGAGGCTCCTCTCTACAGGCTAACCTCCACTAAGGACTTGGAGAACTTATGTATACAAGAGAGTGGATGCTCAAGTGGTGTGTGTTGAAGTGAGGGGTCATATTTATAGCTGGAGAAGGGTCGGTTCCTGCCACCAAAAGTGTGCGAATCAGTCTTCATCGTTATCAGGGCACCACAGGGAGTCGACGGAAGTTGACGGCATTTTGCACCAAGATCTAGTCGGCCGACTAGGGGGGTCGCTCGACCTGGTCTTGGCTCCGTTTGTAGTGTGCTTCCTCCAGGTCACTTCTAGATGGGTCCCATTGACTGATATGGGTGATACATCGTTGGATGGCCTCAGATACTTCTGTTTTGGGTCCATTCGATCCATGTGATGCCACATGTCAGCGCTTGATTGTCTGGGATGATAATTTATAGGATCCATCCCCTTGTCTCACCTCAATTCTGCATAAAATACCTGCATGCACTATTTTTTCCAAGTACAAGTGGAACTAGGATATTTCTAACTACAATGTGTGTAAGGAATATTCATTCCTTCACATGATTGAGTTATATTGGCAGTTGAAATTAGCATGTAACAACCATCAACAAACTCCCCCATGCTTACGCTTTGCTCGCCCCGAAGCAAAGATAAAGACTTAGGTTGTTGATCAGGAGTTGCTACAATGTTTTATTTTGCAAAGGTACCGAGTGCACAACAAAATATTCTACCTTCCAACTAACAATTGGCTATGGTACCTCACCTTTTTTCTTAGTCTTTATGGGGCTTATGGCTCATCCTTTTCTTGGTTGGTTGAAGGACATAACAACAAAATTAGCATGCATCACCTAATGTATGAGTTGCACTCAAATTTCCGAAGAATCTCAAATGGTGTTTGGATTTAAGTTCCTCAAATGATGCACTCAATCACTCCTATGTGGTAAGTGGTATTTGTATCCTCACCAAGGCAATGCCTTTCTTGTCCTACATCTAATTAAGCCTTGTATGTGGAGTTTGGTAGGGATCAAGAGTAGGCATATTTGCAACACATATATTGCTAAGTCAAAAGAGTAAGCCTTAGGCGAAAAAAAATCATACTTTTGATCAAGATTTGTGCAAGTGTGATGTAATATTTGCGGAGTAGAAATAAAAAGATGCCTCCTTTGTATGCACTCTCTTTTTTGAGGATGAAACATGGCTACTTATTTTCCTCTTTTTTTTTCTCATGCTCTTGTTCATTAGCATGCATTTTCTTTTTCTTGTAGCCATGTCTTCTAATCCTCTCTTTTCCTTTTTTTTCCAAGTAATTTTGAGAGAGTATTATGCATGAAAATCATGGAGTATCTTTTTGGTGGTGGAATGGTATGATAAAATTTTGCTAACTTCTAGTGTAGAAGTTTAGCATGTGCCCGTGTAATCTTGATCTTAAAAGTATGAAAAGATTCTCACATAGGTCTATACTAGTTTGAGCATGCTCAATGTGAAGGCAAATAGCATATGCATAAGGTTTATCTAATTCAAATCATCATATGGCTTTGGTAGGAATTTCTAACAAATGAGGAACTCCCATTTTAAATTTTCTCCGTGAAATCAAGTTTCACGTTCAACTAGGATATTAGCAGCTCTTGTCACTATATCATATCCCACAACAACCTAGAATTTGACTTAGCTTTTGCTACCCACAATTTCCAAGTTTTAGGCAAGAATATTCTAGTCCAATAAACCCAATACTTGGAGAATACTAAGCTGTATGCAAGGGACTAGATAAAATAAAACAGAGCAACTATTCATCATTTCAACTTATGCAAAGTAAAAATATTCTTACCGCACATCCTTTATTTTATTAACCTAACCTATGCTATGTTATTATATATATATATATATCTATATATATTATTTGTTTTTAAGATGCAAATGTGGTGAAAAGAAAGAGATAAAATAAAGGAATGCAAATGGGGTGTGATACAAGTTACCTCAAGTGGGGGTCCTCCCCCAAGCTTGTTCTTGGTCAAGGTCCGCGATAGGGGTTGAAGCCCTAATGACGGATGTAGGCTTTGAGGTTGGCCTAACCTTGTTGCAGCATGGCTTTGGCATTGAAGGGTTGAGTGTCGATGTTGGGTTGCCTCCCATGAGCTCCATGAGTGTGGTTGAGGAGGGTATTGTTGATGTCGCTCATCCACATCTCAAGGTTTCCATAGGTTGCATGTACCTTGTTATTCCTTGGCTAAGGTAATGATAACATTTAACTACAAGGGAATGATGTGCACTCAACATGGTTGAGTGTGTTCCGTCATTCTTTGGCTAAGGTGTATTATACCTTCCTGCCATAAAGGAATAACTTGTACCTCACATGCATTGGGTGTGATCCGTCATTCCTTGGATAAGATAATGATAACCTTTAGCCACAAAGGAGTGACTTGTACCCAACATGTGTTGAGTATGATCCGTTATTTCTTGGCTAAGGTACAACATACCTATAACCACAAAGGGATGACGTGCACTCAACATTGGTTAAGTGTGATCCGTTGTTCCTTGACTAAGGTATAAAATACCTTCTGGCCACATAGGAACAACTTGCACCCCACATACATTAGATGTGATCTTGTCATTCCTTGGTTAAGGTACATCATACCTTTTAGCTACAAAGGAATAACTTACACCCAATGATGGTGGCAATTCCCTTGAGCTTGAATGCGTGCTTAGAATAGTTGAGAGCATAATGCTCTCACATATTCATAGCAGCCATTTGTTGCTCACGGATGGTTTCCCTGTCAAATCTCCGCCCTCGTATAGTTATGGTTGACATTCGGACTTAATTTACGATAGGTAGCAACCATCCTAATTTACTCCTTGGCCAAGAGATACTGAAATGGAATCCTATTAAAGTTTCCAACAATCGGATCTTTAAATGCTTGCATAGTTATTTTACTCCTGCAAACTTCTCCTCTATGATAGAGAGGGACAGTTAGCTCCTTATACTTGTACAAATGAATTTTCGGGTTAGGTAACCGAATCTTCATTTGTATGTACGGGGAAGAATAAAATAAAAAATGCATCGGGGCTGATTTCAAGTGTATCCACCAACAATGTGTGATTCATTGATAAGAGCGGGGCTTTATGGATAAATCAATTTGCACATTTTCTAAAGCTCCTACTCATAGCAATGAAGTGATATAAATACACCATATGGATCCCTTCATCTTGTAAAGTTTCTAAGCATCGTAGCTTTTTACACAAGAGAAAATTTTATCATTTGGATCATGGCAAAGAAGATTCTCAAATTTTATCCTCTTGAACATTTTTAATTTCTTCCCTAGGAATGTGAAATTTAGTGACTCATGTTTGAGTGAATTTAAAATCAAAATTATGGACATCACTATTCCTAGGTTGCTGCATACCAATTCAACCATTAAGTCATTCCATAAGCATTACCTAGGCAGAAAATGTCTAAGTCCATTTTAGCAATGCTTATGAAATTCTAGGTACTTGTTTAAATTTTTTCCCAAGTAAGATGACATTACTTTTTGAAGAATCAAAAAGAGCAATGCCCACACTTACTCTCGTGAGGATGCATAAGAATTGAATGATGAGAAGGTGTAAACTTTCCTTACCAATGTAAGCAAAAATCATTCAATCCTAATGTAATTCCAATGACGGAAAATTTTAAACATGTACCTCACTTGAAGAGCAGTCCGGGTTGAAAGTTGTTGTCTGAGAAACTCACGACCATGGATTTTGGTGTAGCCTTCATGTTCAATGTTTTCTGCCAAGTTGAGGTTGGAGTTGAATAAGCTTCATCTTGTTCCTCCATTGGGCCACCATCTTGAGCATTCCTCCACCACGAACTCAAAGTGAGATCGATGGAGAGGTATGCACTTGATGGGGCCTTTCAAACTTTTTAATTTTTTTCCTGGCTGCAATAAAATCAGGAACAAAAAAAACAACTCGAAAATGAGTTACATTAGCTGAAAAGCATGTTGTACCCCTTGTCCAATTGTTTTGCCAAAAATGAAACAACCTGCAAATGCATTGAATATTAAGGGAAATATTTCTGGTTTGAATTAGGAAGATGAATTCAAGTGGTTACGCCCAAGGTTCATATCCAAATAAATTTATTTCCTAATTCAAAGTTTTATTTTTATGATGGTTGGAAATTTTACTTTCCAATATGCAAGTGTGGAAATTCAAACATGCTACATGACAATGCAATATTTGATAGGAAATTCAAATACGCAATTTAGAAATCAAAATATAAGATAACTACCAATTAACCTATTTGCAAGGACTCATCGAATTTTTGAAATCTGATGAGTGGGACTTACCTCTGTCCTGTTTAGTGTGATGATTTGTTGTCTAATCCCGGAGTTGAAGATGTGGACAACTTCTCTTGATTGACATGCCAAATATCCTTTGGATGTCATTCGGACATGTGGGTCACATGGTGACCCTAGCCTCTCCGTCATCTTGATGAAGAGTTGTTGATGTAGTGATGATTTCTCCCTCTTGAAGATATTTTTTCATGAGCATGGTGAGGCTTGTCCTTCTTTTGGGGTGTCACTTCGAACTTCATGATGTTCCTTTGAGTTAACACACACTTTCATCATGGATCAAAGACTTCCTTGGGCATGGTGACATGTGGACTTCACAATCAAACAAGAAATGCTTCATCCACAATGTCACCTGCCCTAGGTTGCACAGGCTTGGTCGAAGTGTAGGAGTCCCAACAAGTGATTTTGTGACATCTTGGATCTTGAATGCTCTTTATGTTTCTTGTCCTTGGCCAAGGGCTTCATGTTGTCTTGATTTCTTGCTTGGTCATGAACAAAATACTTCAAGGTAGGCTAGTTTAACTTAAATCATTTGAAATTCCCATAACCCCCTTGATTACAAGAGTGATTTAATTCCACTCTTGACCTCCTTTGTAGTGATAGCCATTGGTGTTGTGTTTGAAAGGAAGAATCCTCATGGGTCCTAGGGAAATAATTCCCCAAGTGACCCATGTTGACATGGATTTTCACAAATCATGTGAATATCCATGGCGCGGATCATCCAAACACTTCTCCATTGGCTTGATCTTCATGTTACTTCAATTGGAGCTATAGTTCCATAACTAGCATGTCCACCTTGCTATGTGGTGTGATTGCCAAGCTAAGAGAACTAGAGCATTCTTCAATCCACACCTTGAGTGGAGACCATATTCTCATCTATGATGAATGAGAATAAGACTCCTTCGGCTCCAGCACGAATGCGGTCATGGATTAATGGTGCCAACCCATGACATGAGTGCTGGATGAAGGGCCAACTATCCACCCCATTATGGAGGCAAACCAAGAAGAACTCTTGGAGCCTCCCACTAGCTTGGGGATGGATGACTTTGGCTCCTACAGGAAGCTGAAATTCTTGCGTGAAAGGCAATGGAGTTGCCGCGGACATTTGTTGAGGTACGCCTTGAATCGTCTTGTAGTTGAGCACTTGCATCCTCGTTGGTCATCCCATGAAATGGGTTATCCAACACAACCCTGTTTTGACACGAAAGAAGAAAACAAACAATGGTAATCCTGTCTAATAACTATTAGTACCGATAACATAATCACAAGTGATAGCTATTCTTCACTTCCTTTGCCTTCCCTGGTAACGGTGCCAGAAATGCATGTTGACATTTCTTATGTCACAAATCATCTCTCGAATGAGATGAGGTCCACAAGCGCACGGAAACTGTCGTGTAGCATTTCACCCAAGAGTATTCCCAAAGGTATCGTATTTATCTCAAAGGATGCGGTTGAAGTAAAGTAAACTCTATTCTTATGATCAAGGTATAGGGTACTAAGTGTCTATCAAAATAGGGATAAGATGATAGTAAGGGTAGTGTGACACACACCTAAGCAATTTACTCTAAGGGTAAGGTTGTCCAAGTAAGGGTTAGACTACGAGACGGAGCTACTCTTACCGTGCTCTAATTACTCATATACATAGCCTAATAAGGTACATATGAATATGCTAATAGTGAATACTAGGTCTTAGTGGTCCAACATATCGAGCACGGGCTTACCCTGGTCTACCTGGCGACACCCACCAAGTGCCTACGTTGTAGCCAAACGTGGAGGATTACAACAGACGAATAGGGCTGTCACCACCTACCGCCTACCTCTACAACCCATGGACTATGATGCATCCAATGCTACTTAACTATCCAAGAACCACGCTTGCATGCTATCTAAATACCTTAAGAGTTGCAATGTAATATTCATCGTAAGGCAATGACTAACCTAAACATCGTTGAACCAATGTCGGATCCAAGCACTAACATATTTATATTAACATAATCATATTACTACCTAATTTGACAATAGTAAAGGTATATGATGTTTATGACAACATGATAATGGCATTATGTCTAGATCATAACAACATTTCCACCTACCACATACATGGACTCCACAATAAAAAAGAAACACTTTGCCTAACTATATGAATAAAGAGAGACTAATAATACTATTATTATAATGTATAAAGTCACAAATATAAGAAAAGATACATGAGCCATACCTTTCCCAATTTGGACTTGGGACTAGAGGATCCTCTCTACAACCTAACCCCAACTAAGGACTTGGAGAACTCATGTATACAAGAGAGTGGATGCTTGCGACACCCAGTTCCGAAAAAGAACCAAGTGTGACGCATATGTGTGCCCAGGACGTTGATCACACATACACGAGTGCATCACAATTGATATACAAAAAATTACAACAACACAAATTATTAAAACAATATTAAAACAAGTATTAAAACAAGTACTTTTATTACAATATTCAAATGATCCTGAAATTACAACTCTAATAATCATTATTAATAATTCCAAAATTAATTCAGTGGAAATAGTCTAAACTGAGCAAACTAAGCATTGGGGATAGTGCGGCTCCAAGCAACACCACAGGCAAGTCGACGGCAGCACTCAACCTAGTACTCTGCATTATTCTTAGGGTACTCCCAAACATCACCTGAAACTGTTGGTGAGGGAATTGCAACGGTGAGCACATGTCGTACTCAGCAAGTGTGGGAAAAATAATGACATGGAGCTAAAACATGGAATTGACAATAAATAATGGCTATTTGTTGAAAAGTACATTTAAAACATATGAAAAGTGTCCTACAATGTCTATCATATACCAAGTAATTACCAATTATGAGTCCAATACCACCAAATGTCATTGTATCATATCCATCAATAATTATCCATCCAAACACCAAATTCTTACCATCATCATTAACCATAACTATTTATCTCCATCCCATCCATAACCATAACCAATACCAAACCTTCCCAATTCCCAAGTTTGCTCTAATCATGGAAGTTATCTAGGTGCTTATAACCGGAAGCACGACTATCATGATAGTTTTTAACACTTTATAGAGGTTGTACCGCTTTATCCACAAGTTCGTGATTTCATCACCCGTCGGCAACTAAAGAAATCTCCCTTATGCCAATTAAATTCCTTAGGTGTATGGCCAAGAGATCTAAAATAGCCTTTACAAAGGGACTACCAGCATATTCAGACCCACTGAGGTTTCACCGGTGGTGATTCCTCCAACTGAGCACATCCAACCAAGGGCCCCATCTTGTGCTGTTCGGATCCCAGGGAGGTCCCGCTACTATTGCTAATCTAATCGACTTCCATTCCCTGCTGTCCCAAATGATCTGAACAATGCTGGCAATACACCATGTGGTGGCACTATTGTCCTGACATATTCTTGCATGTACCAATCCTTAGATCCAGGGCAAGCAAATCACCATATCATCCAACCCAATCCATAAACCATGCTTGATTAGATCTCCCAAGTCCCATGTTACCAAATAACCATGTTCATCAATTCTCATGATCCACCAGTTCATTAAAATATGATTAAGTATTTTGGTTGTTTTCCCATCCCAATGAATTAGAGCAAAGCAAAAAGGTAAAAATGCCCTTCTCGACTCTCTACATTATATTCCAAGCGACAAGGATGGTCAAACAAGTCTAGTAAACACCTATCTTGGGTTTCCAATCAATTTGACACAAGCATGCAGTTTTGCAAACAAACATTTAAAAACAGGATCAAAATGTTCATGGACACTTGCCTTGCTCTTGAGGTTAGTTAGGATAAAAAGTGTCAAAGTTCTGGTGCTGGAGGTCCTCGAGAACGCCCTCTAGAGCAACACCTTCTATTCTGTGCAATAAACATACAAAACAAGCACTACAATCAATAAATGCTCATATATTACTCAATATGTCATGATATGCATAAGTGATGCAATTATGTGGTAACACATGTTATTAGGTTGATATGATAGCCTACTAACTATTCACAATTAAGTATTACATTTTAGAACAAGTTCCAAGTCATTTTGGAGATTGCTAAAGAAGTTTCAAGAATATTCAGAACAGGAAGACCGGACTAGTCCGCAGTGAGGCCGAACATGTCCGCTCTGGACCAGAGAGTTGAATGGACTAGTTCACACTGGACCAAAAAAGTCCTCTACGACTAGGTTTTTTATGAATTTTTAATTATACTATAGTTAAAGATTAATGTGGAACCACAATTTACGTGGAAAAGATGCATCTAAGATAATTATCGTGAATCCTAGGGTTCAAAGGTTGAGGATTCGAGAATTCGATGTCAAGATCGAAGGACACAAAGAATTTGTGGAGAATTGACGACGATGAAGGATTGATGATAAAGATCTTAGCGGCAACGACGATCTTGATTGATCTTCCCCCTTCCTCCTTGTGGTGAACTCCTCTTGACGGCGGCTCCCACGAACTTGGGTTTGGGGTTTCTTAAATTGTGGCAAAGAGGTGAAGGGGTGGGTGTTGGGGTGTTATATACAGGTGGTGGTGGTAAGGTTTGATGGATCACGAGTTTAAGGCTGCGGAGGCCGGGGTGGGATCCCACATGAGATCCACAGGGGTTGGACACGGCGTTCTTGGGCCCAATTAAGGCAAAAACCCAATAACACATCATGGAGGTAAAACTTAATTCGAGTCGGGCACACCGGACAAGTCCGCTAGAGGATGGACAAGTTTAATTTTGAACAGTGGCTAAAACGGCCAAGATAGGGAAAGTTCAGACAAGTCTTATCTTGTCTAGATAGTAAAACAAACAATTCCAATATGAGGTCAGACAAGTCTGGAGGTCTTCTCAAATTTTCAAAAACCGACAAAAAAGAAGAGTCACCAGATGACTCTGAAAAGTTGCAGTGGCTAGGAATAGACTAGTACGCACTCAACAACGGACAAGTCCGGACAACAACAGAAACATTTTTGGACTAATCCGCAGCAAAAAGTAAAAAAGTCCGGGGGACAACAAAGAGCAAAACCGTACTAGTTCGAGGTCCAAACCAGACAATTCCACAACTATACAAGCTTTTAAATGTTGTTTTGCTTCTAATTCATTTTAAACTTGTTCCTTTTATGTTGCTTAAAAATTTATGCAATGCATGGTGATGAAAACGAGGGTATTATAAACCTATCCCCCTTAAAATGAATCTCGCCCTCGAGATCCAACGTAGAAGGAAAGAGATAAGGAAATTCTTTCTTGAGCTCTTCTTATAGCTCCCGAGTCGCTTCTGATTCTGCATGGTGCTTCCATTGTACTTTTCACCATCGAATCACCATTTTTCTTGTGACTCTCTCCTTCATTTCCAAGATTTTGACCCGTTGCTTGGCATAAGTCAAATCTGCCTCTAATTACAAAATTTTCAATGGCACTTGTTCTTCTGGTACCCTCAAGCACTTCTTTAGCTGAGAAACGTGGAACACATCGTGAATGTCGGAAATATGTGCTGGCATCTCAAACCTATATGCCACTTCCCCACGTTTGCCCAAAATATTGAATGGTCCAATATAACGAGGTGCCAACTTGCCTCTGACGTTAAATTGCTTATGACCTCGTATAGGTGACACTTTGAGATATACGAAGCCTCCCACTTCAAAAACTAAGTTTCTTCTCCTATTATCCGCATAACCATTTTGTCGTGATTGGGCAACCCTCAAATTCTTGCGAATTGTCTGAAAAGACCTGCTTTTCAGCTTCTTGCAACAAATCAGCCCAAAATACTTGGTTCTATCCAGTATCATTCTAAATAAAGGGTGTCCTACACTTCCTTTCATAAAGTGCCTCAGGCGACATTTCTCAAGCTTGCTTGGTAACTGTTATTGTAGAAAAATTCAGCATACGGCAAACTTTTGTCTGTGGGGACCGAAATCCCGACCTCCAAGGATCTCATTGGGTGGTGTCGTGCGATGCGACACCCAACAGTATGCAAGAAGAGAACAAGAATAAATTACAATACCAAGTCTCCATTTAAAAGCACAGTGGAAGTTTTACAATACTGAACGGAAGGAAAGAGAACTATACATCATAGCTACGCTCTCGGCACTAGCTATGCAAAAGCAAAGTCATCCATGCCCTGGATACTTTGCACTAGCAACACCCAACTTACGGCGGCGTGCAGGGTTACCACTCGGCTGTAAACCCTGGAGGGGGTGCAGCCTTGTCATCGAACCTATCATCAGTCGTATAATCTGCAAAAACTTGTTATTTGCAAATGTGAGTTTAAGGATCAGCAAGACTATACCGTCTCACTAGACATATTTAGGGTAAATACTAAGCATAGGTGAGGAATAGCATAAAGGACTCGCCTACAAGTGGATCCTTATATTCATATTTTAAGTAGCACATGACATTCTTCAGGCATGGCACATCATAGACTCCAAAATCAAACAAGAAAAGCTTTGCTGATGATATGACATGCACAAAGCACATAATGCTATTATAGGTAAAGTATGGGGAAACTGTAAACTTTAATTGTACTATCTCTAAGCCATACAAGGTTGCAATGCAATTGTAATTCAATACATCGTATTCTCCTGACTTCTTCAGTATTTACTACGTCACAGCGCAGCGAACAAGTGGTACACCATTACCGCGAGGGAAAGTGATTGCAATCAGGACATACTCGGAACAACACGACACATACGCACTTTCGGAAATGTCAGCGAGTACTTACAGCAGTACCTACGTAACACTTCAGTACTAGTCAAATATGGCCACCTTTCACTAAACACTCAAATGTCGAACCGGTCGATCCGTCACGAGTAGGAGGTCACTGCATGGGGCGTACTCTGACGTGCCCACTAGCTGATTTACACCTTGCTGCCCTCAACCCACACATATAAAATGGAACGGAATGCCTCGACAAACTAGTATCAAGCTACGTCAGTTTACTATAGCCCATTTCTCCACTATGTCGCCGGTACAATTCAAGCTTGTCTAGCAGGGCCGCACACGAAACAGTCCTCAATCGACACAAGGAGGGCTATGCACATGAGACCACGTCTCGCTGCATCCTGCCCGCTGCTCGGTCTTAATTTCATATTCATAAACCATCTCTTGATCCAATTCATCCCGTGTGATGAAAATTCCTATCTCGCGAGTAGATTCCAACTACTCGACATCTACCAAATTCCTATGCGCATAAGCATAGCAGTTTCTACTCAATGGGCTGTAGACCTACCCAAGACTCCATGGGATTTGTGGCCATGCAAGTGGATTTCAAACACCTTAAACGTAATGCACAATCATCTGAAGACGTAAGATGAAATGAAAACTGCAAATACACTGTAAGGAACTTAAATGCAAACTGGGGCTTGCCTGAATGCGAGTCTTAGTCTACGTTAGTTTCTGGCAGCTGGACTTCCAAAGCTTCTGGCTGCTCCTTGATTTCAGCTACTACACGATATGCATATACTATATATGAATGACTTTGAAAATAATTAATATGCTTAAGGTTATAATTTAATATCTTAGGATCAAAATAATATAATGATCTTAATTGGCTTTGGGACTTTTATGGTAGATACTAGTGACTATAGTGAAGACTCTTGCAAAGAACAGGAGATGATCAAGGAAATTTGTTGTCCATAAAAAAATTATGGTAAGCAATAACCTTCTCTAAATTTTGGTTGAAATTTTGGAGACATATCATGGCTACCAGTGGTTGTACCATGTAGAGGGGGTCTCACTGGTTCTAAGAAAGTTTGTTTCACCATTTTCTAAGCTTCCTGTAGTGAGAAACTAATTTTACAAGTTTGGGGAAATTTCTGAAATTGATTTTGTATTTTTCTAAATTTATAACTACATAGAGAATTGGAACAGTGATCAACCAAGTAATTGAAGTCCAATGAACCTGAAATTTTTACTGGAGATCAAGTGTATTAATAATAGTGTTCTGACCAAAATTGGGAATTTCCAATTAACAGAACTGTAGGAATGAATTCTATAAGCATTTTGCTTATCTGAAATATGGAGAAATTTCTATGGATTTTCATATAAGTCCAAGTGCACCACTGGAAAGTATTCTTCATGCTGGTTCTAAAAAAATTTATTTGGAAATTTTTGGACAATTCTAGTGGAAGTTATGAATTTTCCAAGTTTGGTTAACTCCTGAAATTATTTTCAAAAGGGAAACACTTAAATAATTCAGCTGGGTCCACTGGTTTAAAACAAACCAATCGCAGCAGGGCCGCACCGGGGGCCACGGGGTTAACCTGCGCAGTCACACAAGATTCCTGGCCAAACCCGGATCCCGCAGCGGCTGACAAGTGGAGTCCACGGCTTTCTTCAACCTCGGGCTGGCGCCCGCGGCGGCGCCTGCGGTGGTAGTTCGCCGGCGATCTCGCCGCCGGCCAAACTGCTGCGCCAAACTCACCAAGACTCGCCTCCTGGGGGTTTTTGGGGGTGCTGAGCACGCCGGTGAGGTCAGCATCGGCTGAAACGGACCGGAACAATGCGTGCGGTGGCGGCGGCGGCGGTGAGAGCTCGGGCATGTTTAAAATCACCCAACTCAAGCTCAAACAACTCGGGAACATCTCCAAAAGCTTCCTGGGACCTCAAGGGTCAAGGATCTGGACTAGGGAAGAGCGGAAACAACCGTGAGATATGAGCTCGACGGCGAAGTGCGGTTTTTCAACCGGCGGCCGCTAAATCTCGAAATCTAAGGTGCTCGGTTGATAACTTTTGGGGCCCTTGGGCAGGGAATTGCGCGAGGATATATAGGAGCAACCTTCTAATCAGATTAAAGAATGATTGCAAGAGTGAATAGAATTTAAGCACGAAGCCTTGCTGTTGTATCGAACAACGATTCGGTTACCAAATAAAAACTCGAGCTAGAGTTCCAGTCATGGGCTTAAATTTGGTGAGCATAAACTAGAGAGGATTGCGAACCTTTTTGCTTGAAGGATCGAGACTGGAAATGGCCTAGAACCGGAGCTCGACGGTGAGGCAGTGAAGGTTCCCGGTGGCTTCCTCAATGGCGACCGGAAAAACTTCGAAATACCTCCAGTAGAAGCTATGTTACGATCAATGACAAAATAGAACACGTATAGGAGGTTGTTACAAGACTTCTTTTATCTACTTAAAGCTTGGTGAGAAATGGCTTCAATCTCCGGCCAAAAGCTCGAAGAACAGATGCGGCAGCTATGGCGCGAACAGAGATTGAGTTCGACGGTGACGGTCAGGGGGGTGGTATTTATAGGCATAGAGGGACGGGGGGAGCTCGCCACGGCGCAATCAAGCAGGCAACTCGGTGGCTTGCATGCCGCATCACAGTGTCGAGTGTTGCCGGCATCAATCGGCGGGGACAGCCAGATACATAGCATTCCATCGGTTCACTCGAGTTTGTTAGGCTAACAGTGGGTCCCACCTTCTCTTATCCTCTTCCCTTCTCTGCAACATCAATTCTCCTACCAAACTTGATCCAGAAATTCCAGATTTTTGTGGAGAGGCTCAATTAAATATCTGAAACTTGATTCTGAAATTGGATTTCGAATTGGAACAAGTTCCATTTGAATTTCAAATTTGAATTTCAAATTGAATGAAATTCAATGGGGTCACTGAATTAAATAGCAAAAGAGTTTCAAAAATTGTGAAACTTTGGGAATAAGCTAGGCAAGTCATGCTGACCATGATGGTGTGTTCAAATCTTGATGTTAAAATAAGTTGAACAGAATTCAAAATTTGAACTCTAAATATGGCTTGAATTTGCTAAGTGTCTCAAATAAAATAGAAAAGGGACTTCAAAAGTCTTGAAATTTGTCAGGAAGTCTATTTGGAATATTATGAGGCCATGGAAAAATTTATGGCCTTAGATTTGAATATTTTGGCAGGGCCTAATTCTACAATGCTATATTCAAATGAATTTGAATATAATTAGTACTGCATAGTAATTTGCCCTGGAAATTTTTATTCAATAAATTCCAAAACTTGTAGAAAGTTCACTTAAAATATTCTAAGGTCATTGGTGAAGTTCATCCCTTATATTAATAAAATGTAAGAATGGGTGAAAGAAAAATTCTTAATGATCTAAAATTCAGTGCACAACCACATTTGATCTTCGTTATGGTTGAAAACAAACAAATAGTTGAACTTCATAATAAGGGAAAAAATGGGATTTTACATCTCCCCCTTAAAAGAATCTCGTCTCGAGATTACAAAAGGAAGGATAAAAGAAAAAGATCTAATGAACATATGCCGTTAACAAGTCCGGATAGTTTGTTCTATGATATTCCTCGCTTTCTGACGTTGCTTCATCAGCTGTTTGGTTTCCCCACAAGACCTTGTAGAAATGCAAGGTGCGGTTTCTTATGGTATGAGTCTTCTCATCGACTATCTGGATTGGATGCTCAGAGTAAGTAAGATCTGGTTGGAGAGCTTCCAAATCCTCCATACGGACTTTCGCTGGGGCCTTGAGACATTTTCTCAACTGTGAAATGTGAAACACATTGTGGACCCCTGAAAGCAACGCTGGCAGCTCTAGCCAATAGGCTACATGTCCGCATTGCTCAATTATTGTGAATGGCCCAATGAAACATGGAGCTAGCTTCCCTTTTACTCCGAAGCGATGAATCCCTTTCATTGGGGATACACGAAGGTAAACGTGATCCCAGACATCAAAGTGAAGGGGTTGACGCCGTTTGTACGCATAGCTTTTCTGACGAGACTGAGCAGCCTTGAGGTTGGCTTGAATAACTCGTACTCATTCTTCGGCTTCATTCACCAAGTCTATACCATATATTACTCGTTCACTGGATTCACACCAGTTCAAAGGTGTGCGGCACTTTCGGCCATAAAGAGCTTCATATGGTGCTATTTGGATGCTAGTGTGATAACCATTGGTGTATGAAAACTCCGCCAATGGTAGATGATCCCAATTCTTACCATGGTGAATGGCACAGGCGCGGAGCATATCCTCTAGCTTGGTTTACTCATTTCGTTTGACCATTAGTCTGTGGATGATATGCTGAGCTTCGAATCAACTTGGTACCCATGGATGCGTGGAGTTGCTCCCAAAATCGAGCAACAAACAAGGTGACACGATCTGATACGATAGTGTAGGGTACTCCGTGTAGGCATAGGATCCTAGCAATATACAACTCTGCATATTGTCGTGCCACATATTTGACATTGATTAGAATAAAGTGAGCCGACTTGGTGAGTCGGTTGACTATCACCCAAATCGAGTCATGCTTGCGAAAGGTGAGAGGTAATCCAACAATGAAATCCATGTTGATGTCCTCCTATTTCCAGGCCGGTATGCTTAAAGGTTGTAGCTATCTGGCTGTCTTTACATGGTCGGCTTTCACCCGCCGACACATATCTCATTCGGATACATAATTTGCTATATCTCTCTTCATCCGAGTCCACCAAAATTTCTTTCTTAAGTCTTGGTACAATTTTTTACTTCCCGGATGAATAGAATACTTGGACAAATGAGCTTCGTCCAAAATCTTCTTCCGAAGTCCCACATTGTGGTGCACCACGATGCGGTCTTTGAACCAGATGGTACCGTCATCGTCACATTTGAAACAATTCATCCCCCCCCCTTTTCATTCTTTGACGAATATGCGATATTCCCTTGTCTTTTTTCTGAGCCTCCACAATTTCATCCCTTATGGTAGGAATGAGAGCTAGATTGTTGAGCGCCCCATATGGAACCAAATAGAGACTCGATTCTTCTTCCTCTATCAAGGCGATAGAAAGGTTATTGACATGGGACTTGCGACTTAGCGCATCTATGACTACTTTTGCCTTTACAGGATGGTAGTGGATCTCAATCTCGTAGTCTTTGATCAATTCCAACCATTTTCGCTGTCGCATATTCAAGTCCTTCTGGTTGAAGATGTACTTCAAACTTTTGTGATCCGTGTAGAGATGTACTAGGTTTCCCCATAGATAGTGTCTCCACATCTTCAATGCCAGTACCACGGCAGCGAGCTCAAGATCATGAGTCTGATAATGATACCCATGATTCCGAAGCTGTCGTGAACCATAAGCGACCACCCTTCTGTCTTGCATTAATACGCAACCCAAACCAATCCCAGATGCATCACAATAAACATCAAATGACCTAGTTGTGTCTGGTTGGGCTAATATCGGCGTTGTTGTGTGGTGTTTCACTAATGCTTTAAAACCTTCCTCACATTCCTTTGTCCATGCATATTTCTTCCCTTTATTCAGAAGTTTCGTCATTGGTTTAGCTATCTTGGAAAAACTTGGAATGAACCTCCGATAATATCCTGCTAAACCCAGGAAGCTTCGAACTTCATGCATAGACTGTGGAGACTCCCATTTGAGTACTTGCTTAATCTTGCTTGGATCAACTGCAATCCCCTCGCAAGAGATGATGTGCCCTAGAAATGGCACTTGGCTGATACAGAACTCACATTTGCTGAAATTGGCATACAACTTGTTGTATTGCAATCGCTGAAGCATGATGTGCAAATGTTGTGCATGTTCTTCTTCGGATTTCGAGTACACAAGGATGTCGTCGATGAAGACCATGACAAGCTTGTCCAAATCCGGCATGAACACCGAATTCATGAGATACATTAAATGGGCTGGTGCGTTGGTCAATCCGAAGGACATCACAAGGTACTCATACAATCCATACCTCATCGAGAATGTTGTCTTAGGTATATCCTCTGGTCGAATCCTGATCTGATGATATCCAGAGCGGAGATCCATCTTTGAAAATACCCTAGCACCCACCAATTGATCAAACAGAATATCGATGCGTGGTAGTGGATACTTGTTCTTGATCGTGACAGCATTGAGTGGACGATAGTCCACACATAGTCTCAACATTTTATCCTTCTTTTCCACGAACAATGCAGAACAACCCCAAGGTGATGAACATTGATGAATGAAACCCTTATCCAAAAGTTCCTTCAACTGCTCTTTTATTTCTGCAAGTTTCTTAGGTGCCATCTTATACGGCTTTCTCGAGATTGGCACTGTTCCCGGTACAAGTTCAATCTTAAACTCGACATCTCTTTCTGGTGGCATACCAGGAAGATCCTCGAGAAATACGTCCGGATACTCACATACTACTGGAATGTCAGTAGTTGGAGTCACGTGGATACTACTCTCAAGAGTGAGAGTTTGGGGAGAGTGGACCGGAGAATTTAGATATATCCTCCGAGGAATGATGTCTATAATAGCACTGTTGTATTGCAAACTGTGCCATCCCTAAGATGATATCTAGCTTCTGATGTTCTAGAATAACGAGAGAGATAGGGTATATGTTTCCACCCAAATTAAGAGGTACCCTATGGACCATCTTATCTGCTACTACTTTCCCTCCCGGAGAACAAATCACATGTGGGATTTTTGTGGAAAAGATAGGCAACTGATAAGACTTGCTAATAAAGATGTGGGAAGCACCAGAGTCAAAAAGGATGACTACGGGATGACCAATGAGAGAGAACATACCCGTGAGTACGGGTGCGCCTTCCGGAACGTCCTCGATGGCGAGTTGGTGGACGTAGCCAGTTCTGGTGGCTAGCTTCTTGGGCTGGTTGCGGGGCTGGTTTGCCCCCTGGTACAATGACTGTCCTCGCTCTGCGGGCAATCCTTGGAGAAGTGCCCCGTACGTCCTCACGTGAAACACATGTACGGGGTTTGACCTTCACGGAAGGGAGGACAGAATCCCGGTGCACGCGGTGGAGGTAGAGGTGCACGTGGAATCATCCCCTGTTACTGCTGTGGGCGAAAGTCAGCGTTGTTGAATGGGCAACCACGAAACATCGATGGTCACGATGGCGGCTGCCACCTCTGGCCGAATGGTGATCGATACACCATTCGATAATTCTGAGGAGCACCCCCTCCACTGCCCCGCGGAGAACTCTTTTTCTTCTTGTCAGAGAACAGCTCCCTAGTAGCATCCTCTTGCACGATCGCGGCATTGACTATGTTGTTGAACCTGCCACTGTTGAACAAGGCAAGCTTGTCCTTCATCTTGGGGTTCAAACCCCGATAGAAGCATTCACGCTTCTGATCTTCAGTACTCACTTGATCCTGAGTATATTGGGCCAAGTGGTTGAATGCCTTGGAGTACTCGTAAGCACTCCTTCCTCCTTGCTTCAGCTCAAAGAACTCATGAAGCTTCCTCCTAATAACACCGGGAGGTATGTGATAGGCGCGAAACGCCTCCCGGAGCTCCTCCCAGCTACCAGCATAGTCGGTTGGTCGTGCAGCAAGATAATTTGCCCACCACGCACTAGTAGACCCGTGTTATTGTTGGGCCACAAACGGGGTCTTTTGATGTTCGGTCATTCGTAGCAAACCGAACTTCCCTTCGATGGAGCGGAGCCAGTTGTCCGCCTCCAACGGTTCATCGGCCTCCATGAAGACCGGCAAGTGCATTGACATGAAGTCCGAGTATGAACTGGAGAAGCCTGTCGTGGACCCACATCTGGTCACCCCCCTTGATGGGACGAATGTTGAACCAAAGTCCGCAGTAACTCAGTTTTCTCGTCGTGTGAGCCGAGCACTACAACAAGAACCTCCGCTAGACTCCTTGGAAGTTCAGGAGGTGGTGGTGGAGGAACTTGTTGCTTCGGTGTCGCAGCTGGCTCCTGGGTCGGAGATCCGTCCTCACGACCACTTGAACCTCCCATTTCAGACGTCGAGCGCGTACACACCATTCTACATCCATATGACTTAAAATCAGCACATGTTTTCTTTTCCTTCTTCCATTTCATATTTAGTAGTGCGAATATTTACAGGGGAATAAGTGCATAACATTAATATATTGATAAAGTACAAACTTTATACAAGATATATTATCTCATGACCAAGTTTACAGTAGTGAACTCCAAAACGACGGACTCCCACTATGGAAGTGCATCTCTACCATACTTGGTCCCCATGAGATGTCATACACGTCTTGTCCTCTTATACATACCCACTGCTATTCTTAATATGTTACAAACATGGCCACAAAATAAACACGAGCAACTACTAAACTATACGTTGCCCTGTGATGGCAGAAGTGCTGCCCCATCCCACTTCGATACGTCCTATTCGACGTACTTGAGTTCCTCGGGATCTTCTTCTTCCTCTTCATCATTCGAAGGCACTTGTTCACCCATATTCAGTGGTAGATCATGGGCCGGTGGATACACCACTGGTTGCAATTGTGCTTCGGCCTCAATCACATTATCCTGAAGTTGCTCTGCCTCATACTCCCAATTTTTAGCTACCTTCATGGCTGTGTCTCGTTCCTCAGTGACTACCAACAGGTGCTCCTGCTATTGTTGCACCTCTAACTAACTTGCTTGCAGCTCACCATGAGCTTGCTGCAGTTCATTGCGAGTATGCCGTTGTTCGGCACAAGATTTCCATAGTCTAATGCGAGCGTAATGCAGCTGACTCTGGTACTTATTCAGCCAGTGATTCGTTGGAGCAAGGAACGAACGTAGATTTTCATTGATATAATCAAGAGTATCTCCCCGCTCAGTCGCTTGCCTCAAGGCTTCGACTTGCTCCTGAATAATTGCACCTTGAGTAAGAACCACCATATTGGATGCAGCCGCATACATTCCAAGTGTCGTCGAGGTTGTGTCACCATATGGTGTATAGGCTGCAACCATACGACGCTGCCACTCAAAACCATCCATGCCACGGACCGGAATAAGGGCAAATTGAGTCCCAGCCATGGCATCTTGATGAAGCTCACAAAGCTTCATAAGCACCTCGCCCGCGGTGATTGCCCAAGTGTCCTCGAAATGACCTCCCTCGATAGTAACCGAAAAAGGAGCCCATCCATAACGACGTGGACTAGCAGGTATGTCGACCAAGATGGTGCATGACAACGCCTCTGTGAATCGTTTCTTGTCCCTAATAGCAAGGCATCTCTATGAAGCCAAACTGTTGGAGCACCTCCTGCAGCATACTCGGGAAGCCCGGACGGCTAGCGCAAGTGGAAAATATCCATCCGTCCTGTAATAGCATCACCACATCCGCCATCTATAGAAAAAATACTGGAACAATGATAAGGTTTCCAACTCCCAATAGTTTAATAAAATTTAAAACTGGAGTTGTAATCACAGTCTGTTCCAGCTGACCTTCCTATATAAATTCAAAATTTTCATACAGGAAACGTCAGAACCTGATGTTGGTTTGAATACCAACGTTGTAGTACACTTTACAAACTTTCCATATTGTACTCATACAGCTACAGGTGAGGTGGGAAATAGAATCTATACAGGTTTAAATTTGACCCAATTTTTCTGAAAATTTTGACAGAACCTCCCCTGTAATTGTGGTGATTTCCACAATTTATACAGGTATATCATGACAATATATTGAGGTAATGACAAAATAAACATTGTATAACATGAAGTTAAGAATACAGAAGTAAAAGGCCATGAAACATTTGTTATATAGGTATAGTGCGCTAATTCGAATCTATGTGCAAACTGTTTCAAGTTCTGGTCTGCCAGAACCAAGTTTGCAACCATAGGAATTAAACACAGCTACACCAAGATTCAGGCCATGAGTGAAACATAAAGTTGATAGAGGACTTGCTAAACTTTCCATAAATGTATATATATGACAATGTCACTATTTTGGATCAAAAGCTGGAGCTATTTAAACTTGACAGATGAACTGACTGTTGTTCAACAACAGCCCTGCAGTTTACTATTTTGAGCTTGAAATTTGAATTGCCTCAAATCCGAATCAGGAAAAACTTTAAATAACAAAACTGTAGATATCCTTCTACTCTTTTCAGATATGTATCCCAATAAGGCAGAAGATCTTTATACAGTGAGTTATTGCAAAAATACAGACACAGCTACAATGGTAGGGTCGTCTGGAGCAGTTTAAGCATACCCCAAATTTCAACATAGTATCAAGCTTTTCTTCCTTGATGGTCAACAGTGGCTGTACTATGTTTGTACAGCAAAGACTCCCGCACGAACCGGCTTATACACGCTCGGGCATACGTGTTCCGCATGCTCCCATAGAACATGAATAGCTCTAGAGATGCATACTAACGGGTTATACACCACCCGACGGGGTCTCCCACTACCTTTGAAGCACGCTGGAGTACCACGTGTCATAGGTTCTCAGAAACATAGAAAGCTTTAGAGACTCCTATTAACATTTCCGTGACAAGCAACGGAAATATTTCCACGCCACCTCTCGCATGGTGAGCTTACCGCAATTGATCTGCTTATGGTAGCGTACCTTACCTCTTACCTGACGTCGGAGCATCATTACAGAATTTATAACACATAAGTTAGTTTACCACCTTTATATCTTATACTAATAATACTCCTTATAAGGGCATATAACTAATTCCTCACTCAAATCCTAATTTTTGAAAATATGCTCTTTTCAAGTTCACTGTTCTCAATGATGCTCTGATACCATGTCTGTGGGGACCGAAATCCCGACCTCCAAGGATCTCATTGGGTGGTGTTGTGCAATGCGATACCCAATAGTATGCAAGAAAAGAACTAGAATAAATTACAATACCAAGTCTTTATTTAAAAGCACAGCAGAAGTTTTACAACACTAAACGAAAGGAAAGAGAACTATACATCATAGCTATGCTCTCGACACTAGCTATGCAAAAGCAAAGTCATCCATGCCCTGGATACTTTGCACTAGCAACACCCAATTTACGGCGGCGTGCAGGGTTCCCACTCGGCTGTAAACCCTGGTGGGGGTGCAGCCTCGTCATCGAACCCATCATCAGTCGTATAATCTGCAAAAAAATTGTTAACTGCAAACGTGAGCTTAAGGCTCAGCAAGACTAACCCGTCTCACTAGACATATGTAGGGTGAATACTAAGCATAGGTAAGGAATAGCATAAAAAGACTCGCCTACAAGTGGATCCTTATATTCATATTTTAAGTAGCACATGACATTCTTCAGGCATGACACATCATAGACTCCACAATCAAACAAAAAACACTTTTCCGATGATATGACATGAACAAAGCACATAATGCTATTACAGGTAAAGTATGGGGAAACTGTAAACTTTTAATTGTACTATCTCTAAGCCAAACAAGGTTGCAAAGCAAATGTAATTCAATACATCGTATTCTCCTGACTTCTTCAGTATTTACTACGCCACAATGCAATGAACAAGTGGTACTCTATTATCGCGAGGGACGGTGATTGCAATCAAGACATACCCAGAACAACACGACACATACACACTTTCAGAAATATCAGCGAGTACTTACAGCAGTACCTACGTAACACTTTAGTACTAGTCGTATATGGCCACCTTTCACTAAACACTCGAATGTCAAACCGGTCGATCCATCACGAGCAGGAGGTCACTGCATGGGGCGTACTCTGACGTGCCCACCAGCTGATTTACACCTTGCTGCCCTCAACCCACGCCTATAAAATGGAACAGAAAGCCTCGACAAACTAGTATCAAGCTACGTCAGTTTAGTGGAGCCCATTTCTCCAGTATGTCGCCAGTACAATTCAAGCTTGTCCAGCAGGGCCGCACACAAATCGGTCCTCAATCGACACAACCAGGGCTACGCATGTAAGACCACGTCTCGCTGCATCCTATCCGCTGCTCGGTCTTAATTTCATATTCGTAAACCATTTTTTTATCCAGTTCATCCCGTGTGATGAGAATTCCTATCTCGCAAGTAGATTCCAACTACTCGACTTCTACCGAATTCCTATGAGCATAAGCATAGCAGTTTCTACTCAACAGGCTGTAGACCAACCCAAGACTACATGGGATTTGTGGGCCATGCAAGTGGATGTCAAACACCTTAAACGTAATGCACAATCATCTGAAGATGTAAGGTGAAATGAAAACTGCAAATACACTGTAAGGAACTTAAATGCAAACTGGGGCTTGCCTAAATGTGAGTTTGAGTCTACGTTAGTTTCTGGCAGTTGGACTTCCAAAGCTTCCGGTTGCTCCTCGATTTCAGCTACTACACGATATGCATATACTATATATGAATGACTTTGAAAATAATTAATATGCTTAAGGTTATAATTTAATATCTTAGGATCAAAATAGGATAATGATCTTAATTGTCTTTGGGACTTTTATGATAGATAGTAGTCACTATAGTGAAGACTCTTGTAAACAACAGGAGATGATCAAGGAAATTTGTTGTCCTTAAAAAAATTATGGTAATCAGTAACCTTCTCTAAAGTTTGGTTGAAATTTTGGAGACCTACCATGGCTACCAGTGGTTGTACCATGTAGAGGGGGTCTCACTGGTTCTTGGAAATTTTTTTTCACTACTTTCTAAGCTTCCTGCAGGGAGAAACTGATTTTACAAGTTTGGGGAAATTTCTAAAATTGATTTTGTATTTTTCTAATTTATAACTACATAGATAATTGGAACACTGATCAACCCGGTAATTGAAGTCTAATGCACTTGAAATTTTTTCTTGAGATCAAGTGTATTAATAATAGTGTTCTGACCAAAATTGGGAATTTTCGAATTAACAGAACTGTAGGAATGAATTCTATAAGAATTTTTCTTATCTGAATCATGGAGAACTTTCTATGGATTTTCATACACGTCCAAGTGCACCAATGGAAAGTATTCTTTATTCTGGTTCTAACAAAATTTATTTGGAAATTTTTGGACAATTCTACTGGAAGTTATGGATTTTCCAAGTTTGGTTAATTCTTGGAATTATTTTCATAAGGGAAACACTTAAATAATTCAGCTGGGCCCACGGGTTTAAAACCAACCAATCGCAGCAGGGCCGCCCCGGGGGGCCACAGGGTTAACCCGCGCAGTCACACAAGATCCCTGGCCACACCCGGATCCCACAGCGACTGACATGTGGGGTCCACGGCTTTCTTCAACCTCGGGCTGGTGCCCTCGTGCGGCGGCGCCCGCGGCGATAGCTCGCCGGCGATCTCGCCGCCGACCAAAGTGCTGCGCCAAACTCACCAAGACTCGCCGTCTGGGGGTTTTCGGGGGCGCTCAGCACGTCAGTGAGGTCGGCATCGGCTGAAACGGATCGGGACAATGTGTGCGACGGCGGCGGCGGCGGTGAGAGGTCAGGCATGCTTGAACTCACCCAACTCAAGCTCAAACAACTCGAGAACATCTCGAAAAGCTTCCTGGGACCTCAAGGGTCAAGGATCTGGACTAGGGAAGAGAGGAAACAACGGCGAGATATGAGCTCGAAGGCGAAGTATAGTTTTTCAACCGGCGGCAACGAAAACTCAAAATCTAAGGTGCTCAGTTGATAACTTTTGGGGCCCTTGGGCAGGGAGTTGCGCGAGGATATATATAGGAGCTACCTTCTAATCAGATTAAAGAATGATTGCCAGAATGAAATGAATTTAAGCACGAAGCCTTGCTGTTCTATCGAATAATGATTCGGTTATCGAATAAAAACTCGAGCTATAGTTCAAGTCATGGGCTTAAATTTGGTGAGCATAAACTAGAGAGGATTGCAAACCTTTTTTCTTAAAGGATCGAGACTGCAAACGGCCTAGAACTAGAGCTCGACGGTGGGGCAATGAAGGTTCCTGGCGGCTTCCTCGATGGCGACCAGAAAAACATCGAAATACCTCCAGTAGAAGTTATGTCACGATCAATAACAAAATAGAACATGTAGAGGAGGTTGTTACAAGACTTTTATCTACTTACAGCTCGATGAGAAATGGCTTCAATCTCCGGCCAAAAGCTCGAAGAACAGAGGCGGCGGCTATGGCGCGAACAGAGATGGAGTTTGACGGTGACGGCCAGGGGGTGGTATTTATAGGCATAGAGGGATGAGGGGAGCTCGCCACGGCGCAAGCAAGCAGACATCTCGCCACGGCGCAAGCAAACAGGTAGCTCGGTGGCTTGCATGTCGCGTCGCGGTGTCGAGCATTGCCGGCATCGATCGGCGGCGACAGCCAGATATAGAGCATTCCGGCAGTTCACTCGATTTTGTCAGGCTGACAGTGGCTCCCACCTTCTCTTATCCTCTTCCCTTCTCTGCAACATCAATTCTCCTACCAAACATGATACAAAAATTCCAGATTTTTGTGGAGAGGCTCAATTAAATATCTGGAACATGATTCTGAAATTGTATTTCGAATTGGAACAAGTTTCATTTGAATTTCAAATTTGAATTTGAAATTGAATGAAATTCAATGGGGTCACTGAATTAAATAGCAAAAGAGTTTCAAAAATTGTGAAACTTTAGGAATAAGCCAAGAAAGTTATGCTGACCATGATGGTGTGTTCAATTCTTGATGTTCAAATAAGTTGAACATAATTCAAAATTTGAACTCTAAATATGGCTCGAATTTGCTAAGCATCTCAAGTAAAATAGCAAATGGACTTCAAAAATCTTCAAATTTGGAAGGAAGTCAATTTGGAATATTATGAGGCTATGGAAAAATCTATGGTCTCAGATTTGAATATTTTGGCAGGGCCTAATTGTACAGTGCTATACTCAAATGAATTTGAATATAATTAGTACTGCATAGTAATTTGCCCTGGAAATTTTTATTCAATAAATTCCAAAACTTGTTGAAAGGTCACTTAAATTATTCTAAGGACATTGGTGAAGTTCATCCCTTATGTTAATAAAACTTAAGAATGGGTGAAAGAAAAATTCTTAATGATCTATAATTCAATGCACAACCACATTTGATCTTTATTATGGTTGAAAACAAACTGATAGTTGAACTTCGTATTAAGGGAAAAACTGGTATTTTACATTGTCCCAACCGTGTCTATGCTTCAAGGCACAAGCTCTCAACATATCTTTCAAAATTTGATTTGTCCTCTCAGTTTGTCCATCGGTTTGAGGGTGATTTGAAGAGCTAAAATTTAACTTAGTACCCATGGCTTCATGCAATTTCTGTAAGAACCTATAGGTAAATTGAGAACCTCGGTCAGATACTATTTTATTCAGAACTCCATGTCGGCATACAATTTTCTCCATGTACAACTTAGATAACTATGCCGTGGTATACTTGGTCTTGACAGGGATGAAATGAGCTGATTTTGTCAACCGATCCACAATAACCCATATGGACTCATAGCCGAACTGGGTTCTCGGTAATCCAACTATGAAGTCCATACTGATTTCTTCCCACTTCCACTACGGAATCTTCAATGGCTACAACAATCCTGCTGGCCTTTGATCTTCAGCTTTGACTCGTTGGCACACATCACATAATGCAACATACACAGCTATGTCCTTCTTCATGCCATCCAACCAATAACAAGTCTTCAAGTCCTTGTACATCTTCGTACAACTGGGATGAATTGAGTCAGGCGAGTCATGTGCCTCCTTTAAATATCGTCTCATTAAGCACGACAATTCTTTTCCCAAGCCATAGAGTGCCATGGTCCTCCTCATCAAATCTGAATTATCTCCCTTCTTGGGTCCTTTTCTTGATTTCTCGGATTTCCTCATCCTTTTTTAACCTTCTCGAATTTCTTGTTCCAAGGTCAGATTTAACTTTATTATTCCCATCTCGTTCACAAATCCAAGATTCAACCGCTCAAACTCGTTGTATAGCTCGGATGGAAATTCCCGAACCGCGAGTTGGTGGATTACTCCTTTCCGACTCAAAGCATCGGCCACTATATTAGCCTTCCTCGGGTGATAATTGATTCCAACATCATAATCCCTGATGAGCTCCAACAATCTTTGTTGCCTCAAATTCAAGTCCGTCTGTGTGAAAATGTACTTGAGACTCTTGTGATCCGTGTAAATCTTACACCTATGACCAAGAATATAGTGCCTCCATATCTTCGAGGCATGCGCTATGGCTGCAAGTTCAAGATCATTCGTGGGATAATTCTACTCATGTTTCTTCAATTGCCTCGATGCATAAGCTGCCACTTGACCTTCTTGCATGAGCACACATCCAAGTCCTTGTCTTGATGCATCATAATAAATATCAAAACTCTTGCTCAGATTGGGCAAAACCAAGACTGGTGTGGTGGTTAACCTCTTCTTTAACTCCTCAAAGCTGCTTTGACACTCTTGAGTCCATTGGAAAGCTTTCCCCTTCATAAACAACTCAGTCATAGGCTTTGCTATCTTGGAAAAGTCCTTGATGAACCGACGGTAATATCCAGCCATTCCAAGAAAACTCCGGATTTCCTTCATGTTTTGCGGCGGTTCGCACTTTAGCACATCTCTCACTTTTCTTGGGTCAACCGATACTCCTCCTCAAGAGATGATATGTCCCAAATATGACACCTCCCTCAACCAAAATTGGCACTTGCTGAATTTGGCATATAATTGGTGCTCCCTCAATTTCTGCAATGTGAGCCTTAAAGGCTCTTCATGTTCCTCCTCAGTTCTCGAAGAGATCATAATGTCATCGATGAACACCACAATGTATTTATCCAAGTACTCCATGAAAACCTTATTCATGAGGTACATAAAGGATGCAGGTGCATTCGTCAAGCCAAAGGACATAATGGTGTACTCATAAGATACATACTACATTCGGAAAGCTGTTTTGGGTATGTCCGACGGTCTAGTCTTCATTTGGAAGTAACCTGACCTCAAGTCAATCTTGTACAAAACACAAGCACCCTTCATTTGATCGAACAAATTCTCTATACGGAGCAATGTATACTTTTTCTTGATCGTCACCTCATTGAGAGATCGGTAGTCCACACAAATCCTTTGGGATCCATCTTTCTTATCCATGAAAAGCACTGGTGCTCCCCAAGGTAAAGACATGGGCGAATGAAACCCTTCTCTAGCTGCTCTTGAATTTGCTTTTTGAGCTCCGCTAACTCCATAGGAGGCATCCTATATGGCTTCTTAGCTATAGGTGCAGTTCTAGGTATTAAATCAGTAACGAACTCAATGTCACTGTCAGGTGGCATACTTGGCAACTCATTTGGAAACACATCTAAAAATTCGCAGACCACTGGAATCTCTTCAATTGCGGCACCGTCCATTTGATTCAGCTCCACTTGCTTTGGTGTGTGTTGAGATGCTTCAAATTCTTTGCTGACTCCTTCCTTATTTGTCAACTTCACCAACTATATGGCACATTGAATTATCCCATTGTGCTTACTTAACCAGTCAATATCGAGTATTATGTCTAATCCTTGTGAATCCAAAAACAATAAGGTTGGCGAAGAAGTCTACCCCTTATTCTGAGGCTTACTTTTGGACATACTATATTCGTCCTCCCCTCCCCTCCAGGAGGCTTAACCAACAAGGTATATTTCATATGAGATATGGGCAAACTAGAGTTGGCAACATACTTTGATGCAATGATGAATGCGATGCTCCAGAACCAAATAACATATTCGTCGGGTTGGAGTTTGCAAAAAACATACCAATCACCATGTCATCTGCTTGTTGGGCTTCCTTCATAGATACAGGGTTCACCTTGCCGTGAATAAAATTATGCAGTCCACAGTTGCCTTTTGGCGCTCCTCCATTAGGTCTTGGGTTCTGTCTCGGAGCATTGTTCCCTTGACCAAGGTCTAACTTAGGACATTGAGATGCAAAGTGTCCCACCTCACCACAAGTATAGCATGACCTTGCTGCACCAGAATTGTTAGGGCGAGCATGGTTTTGAACATTAGCAGGAAAATTGGCGCTAGGCACATGAGGCACTGGAGGGTGAAGAGCTTGCATGGCAGGGCGTTGCTGCATGGGCTGAGCTGGCACAGTGGAATAGCAACCTGATATGTAGGAGCAGAGGGGTTGTAGTATGGTGCGTTTGGTGGTGCAAAGCGGGGGCGAACATTGCTTCTTGTGGTTGTCCTTGATATGATGCCTTCCTCTTATTGTCTTGTTGCATCTCACGAATCTTGTTCTCAACCACAATGGTCTTGTCCACAAGCTTTTGGAAATTTGCATAGTCAGAATTGAGCAATTGGACTTGAATCTCATTGCTTAGGCCCCTCATGAACAAGTATTGTTTTCGGCTGTCCTTGTTGACATCCTCCAGAGCAGACCTTGAGAGTTAAGTGAATTTATTGAGGTACTCACTCAAACTCGACCTTCCTTGCCTTAAGTTCTCAAACTCTTGCCTCTTCAAAATCATAACTCCATCCGAGACAAAGTGAGAACGGAGGCTCTCCTTGAATTGAGCCCAAGTGATCTTCTCTTGATTTGCATGGGCATTGCAAAGCGAGTCCCACCAATCTGCAGCTGCTCCAACTAGCTGATTGGATACAAAAATAATCTTCTCCCAGTCACTGCACTGAACAATAGCAAGCTTCTTCTCCACATATTTCAACCAATCATCAGCTTCCATAGGATCATTGGCTTGAGCACAAGTGGGTGGCCTAGTCATCATAAACTCTCCCAACCTGTTATGAGGCGGTGGGGGTGGCGATGGTGGAGGCATATGGGGCTGATTCTGGTTATTAGCCTACAGCTGTCCCAAAGTCTGCGTCATGGTCTGCATAAGCTGATTCTACATAGCCAACAACTGGTCAAGGTTGCTAGACCTAGGTCCAAGTCCATTGTTGTTCTGAGGTGCTCCATTGTTCTCTTCCTCCTCATCATTGGCATTTCTCTGGTTGCGAGTCTTCGACATCTGAAGAAAGAGCAAGAGATAAAATAATTTAGAAAACATCCCCAACTATATGCATCAAGGGATATGAAACTAAGCAACTACCTATACTAGCCTATATGGATGTGGCAAATGCTAAAGCATCCCACAATCCTCTACTAAGAACACAAGCATACAAGAAAATATTACATAGCAATCAGCACACCAACAAACAAAAATGATCTCTGAGTGTTCCTATGTGCTCTAAAGTGTCCATTCTATCTAGGTTGCGTCCTACGGTCAACCTGTAGCTCCGATACAAATTTGTGACACCTGGTTCCGAAAAAATCAAGTGTGACGCATATGTGTGCCCAGGACATTGATCACACATACACAAGTGCATGACAAACGATAAATAGAAAATTACCACATCACTAATTATTAAAACAAGTACTTTTATTACAATATTCAAATGATTCTCAAATTACAACTCTAATGAACATTATTAATAAATCTGAAACTAATGCAACGGAAATAGTCTTAACTGAGCAAACTAAGCATAGGGGATAGCATGGCTCCAAGCAACACCACAGGCAAGTTGACGACAACACACAACCTAGTATGCTGCATTATCCTCAGGGTACTACCAAACATCACCTGAAACTGTTGGTGGGGGAATTGCAAGGGTGAGCACATGTCGTACTCAGCAAGTGTGGGAAAAATAATGACATGTAGCTAAAACAAGGAATTGACAATAAATAATGGCTATTTGCTGAAAAGTACATTTAAAACATATGAAAAGCGTCCTACAATGTCTATCATATCCCAAGTAATTACCAAGTATGAGTCCAATACCACCAAATACTGTTATATCACATCCATCAATAATTATCCATCCAAACACCAAATTCTTACAATCATCATTAACCATAACCATTTATCACCATCCCATCCATAACCATAACCAATACCAAACCTTCCCAATTCCCGAGTTTCCTCTAATCATGGAAGTTGTCCAGGTGCTCATATTCGGGAGAACGGCTATCATGATAGTTTGGATGCACCGCTTTACCCACAAGTTTGTGATTTCGTCACCCATCAACAACTAAAGAAACCTCTCTTATGCCAATTACACTTCTTTAGGTGTATGGCTAAGAGATCACAAAACGGCCTTTACAAAGGGACTACCAGCATATTCAGACCCACTGAGGTTTCATCGGTGGTGATGCCTCCAACTGAGCACATCCAACCAAGGGCCCCCACTTGTGTCGTTCGAATCCCAGGGCAGTCCTGCCACTATTGCAAACCCAACCGACTCCCATTATGTGACACCTAGTTCCAAAAATGAACCAAGTGTAATGCATATGTGCGCCCAGGATGTTTAACCGACATACACAAGTGATTCACAAACGATAAACAGATTATAACCATGTCTCAAATAATAATACTAATAATAATACCTTGTTACAAACCAAATAGTCTCGAATATAATATCTAAACAACTGCAGCGGAAAAAACTAGACTCTAAGACTCCAAACTCCACAGGCAAGCTTGACGGTAACAGGTGCGCCTAAAATTCCTCAAAAACCTCCTGGTACTCCACATTGTCGCCCGCGTCTGAATTTGATGGGGGAATAGCAAGGGTGAGACAATGTTAAACTCAGCAAGTGTGGGAAAGTATGACATGTAGCTTAAACAAGAAATGATAAGAAAATGGGCTAATTGCATAAAAGTACATTCGAAATAGTTGAAAATGCAATACTATGTTCATTTAGTGAGGTCTTTTCCAAAATAACCCAAATAACATTAATATCAACTTAAGTAACCAATACCAGCAATAATAATCCATAATCAACTCATATCTGCTCATATGTCTCGATTTCATCAATTCCATGTACCAAAGCCAATTAATAAACCATTACCGATTCTCAATCAAATTCCAGCCATTAAACCATGTTCAGGTCCAAATTCTAATCATGTGAGGGTCCAGGTTGCCCATGTCTGGGAGCACGACTATCATGATAGTTTTTAAACACACTCTGCAGAGGTTGTACCACTTTACCCACAAGTTCTTGATTTCATCATCTTACGATGACTAATGAATCTCAATTATGCCGTCTCACACGTCCTTAGGTGTGTGGCCAAGAGATCAAAAAATAGCCTTTACAAAGTGATTACTAGCATATTTAGAACTCACTGAGGTTTCACTGGTGGTGATGTCTCCAACTGAGCACATCCAACCAAGGGCCCCCCTCTTGAGCCATTTGGATCCCAAGGTAGTCCCACCAATCTCTACAAACCCATCCGACTACCCCTTCCCTGAGCATTCTTATTGGTCCAAATAGTACTGGCAAAACACTAATTAGTCGGCTAAGCCGCACCCATACTTGGCCCTGTGATGGCACTGTAAATCCTGGATGGTCGCTCCACGAACCGGTCCTTAGATCTAAAGCAAGCAAAACCACCAAAAACAGTCCAACCCATTCCACATAACCGGCTTGCTTAGATCCCTAAGCACGATGTTTCTAAAGGGTCATTAATACCAATTCTCATCATTTATGTGTTCAATAGTTCCTAAATAAGTATGTTTTCCCAAACCCAATTAATAATGCGATGCAAAAGTGTAAAATACCCTTCCCAACTATGCATTGTGTTCAAGCGACAAGGGTGGTCATGCAAGACTAGTAAACTCTTACAGTTGGGTTTTCCCATCAATCTGACACAAGCATGAAATTTTGCAAACAAAACATTTGAAAACCTAGATCAAAATGATCAAGGACACTTGCCTTGCTCTTGAGCTTGGTTTGGATCGAAATCTTCGAAGTTCTTGTTCTCTAGGTCCTCGAAAACACTCTCTACGGCAAGACCTTCTATTTCGCGAGAAAAACATGCAAAACAAACATACAATCAATAAATGCTCATATATTACTCAATATGCTATGATATGCATGATTAATGCAATTGTGAGGTAAAACTGGTTAATGAGTTGCTATTAATGGTTACTAACTAATTCCTATAGTTTATGACAAGTTTAAACAAGTTTGGAATTGAATTGAGTCAACTTGGATTAAATTCAGCATTTAACAGATTCAGACATCAGACTAGTCTGGTATCAGGGCCGGACTAGTCCGCCCTGATCAGAAATGTGAACTTAGGGTTTTGTGATCAGCGGAAATTGGTGGTTAATTTCACTTGGAAAAGTGGATTTAGAGGGGGGGTAACACGTATTTAGAGATCCAAAGATCAATGATTGGGTGTGAAACTTGAGTCTTGACGATCTAGGGTTGGTGGAGATGAGTTGATGAGGATTGGGTGATGAAGAACGTCAATTGTCGAAAAGTTGATGAAGATCGATCTGGATTGAGCCTTCTCCCTCTTCTCCTCCTTCTCCTTGCTCTTGGGCTCCTTCTTGATGTCAGCACACGATCAAGGAACAACGGTGACGGTTTTCTCAAAGGTTGGAGAGGTGAGGGTATTGGGTTGCTTATATAGGGGTGGAGAGGTAGGGTTTTGTGTGAATTCCAATTGAATTTTGGTGGGGGACGTGTAGGGGCTAAGGTGGCATCCACTTGGGCTCCTCTGAGGTTGGGCGCGATGTTCTTGGGCCCAACTAGGGCAATTACCCAATAACCAATCATGGAAGAATAATAGAATTCGAGTGGAATTCAGTAGGCCGGACTAGTCCACAATAGGGACCGGATAAGTCTGTTATGGAACAGAGACATTTTTGGACAAGTCCGGTTTGGATTCCTGGACAAGTCCATTTGTCAACTGTTGATATTTCCTACACACTACTAACAATTCATCCCTAGCAGGGGTGCTAGAAATGTTTGTTCGTAGGTTTTATATTATAAATGTAAGTCCACGAGCGCACAAAAACTATTGATGTAGCATTTCCTCTTTAAAGAGTATTCCCAAAGGATAACATTTATATTTTCCCAATGGAAGTCTAGATGGAAGTAGAACAATCATCAAATGGAGAGGCTAGGTTGGTCTAGGTAGGGTTCTTGCAAGGATGGATAAAGGGTAATTGAGGTAGTGTGACGCACACAAGAGCATTCTATCCTACAGGGATAAAAGAGGTAATAGAGGGACAAGGCTAAGAGTTAGGTAGATATTCCTACTACGCTTCTAATGTACATATACATAGCCTAAGTTAGTTACTAATGATTATACTAATTATGATTTCTCATTCTAAGTGGATTAACACATCGGGCACGGGTTTACCCCTAGCAACACAAAACGACTGCCGCCAAGAGCCTGTGGCATAGCCAAACGTGGAGGATTACAAAGGACAAATAGGGCTGTCACCACCTACTGCCTACCTCTTCAATCCATGGGCATACGAGACATTCAACGCTACTCTCTATCCTAGCACCATGCTAGCATATTAAGTAATTACCTTAAGAGCCTAGGCACAAGCCATCCTAAGGCAATGAACTAAATCATCGTTGAACCAATGTTAATTCATAGCATAAGTGATTCATATTAATATATTCATATCATAGCTAATTAGACTATTTTGGAGGTTTATAGTGTATGATTATGTAATAACAATGGTATAGCACAATCATAAATACTATTCCTACTACATACATGGAATCCACATTCAAACAAGAAACACTTCATCCAAGTATATAAACAATATAAGACTAAAGATATCATCTTTATTATGAATAAAGTCACAAATACCAAGAGGAATATGGGAGACATACCTTTGTCAATTGGGAAGAGACTCCTTCTACTCCTCTCATACTTGGACTATGGACTAGAGGCTCTCCTCTCTACAGCCTATACTCCTCTAAACCTATGGAGAGTAGTAGATACAAAGGAAGAATACTCAAGTGGTGTGTGTTGAAGTGAGAGGTGAGGGGTCCTATTTATAGCTTGGAGAAGGGTCGGTTCTTGCCACCAAAAGCTCGCGAATCAGTCACCCATGATCAATTCAAGCCAGGAGGATCCAACACGTTGTGTTTGACCGCGTTTGGCACCAGGACCTAGTCGGCCGACCTGGTCTCAGTCCCGTTGGAGTTGTGCATCCTGCAGGTCTCTGCCAGGTGGGTCCCATTAACTGATATTAGTACTACACTGTTAGATGGGCTTGGATACTTCCGTTTGTGGCCCATTTGATCCATGTGGTGCCACATGTCATTGCTTGATTGGCTGGAATGATATTTTATAGGATCCATCCCCTTGTTTCACTTCAATTCTGCATAAAATCCTTGCATGCAAGACTTTCTCCAAAGACAAGTGGAAATAGGTTAAATAGAAAGGTTATATGCAAGAAATGATATTTCCTTCACATAATTGTGTTATATTGACGGGTGAAATCTGTATATAACAGCCGTCAAAAAACTCCCCCAAGCCTATACTTTGCTCGTCCCGAGCATAGTCAAGACTTTAGATTGATGATCAGGAGTTGCTACTATAACCTATTTTTCAAAAGTACCATGTGCACAACAAAATACTCTACCTAGTATTGAAAAAATTGGCATGGTACTTCACCCATATTAAGTTATTATGGGGCTTATGCCATCTCCTATTCATGGTTGGTTGAAAGATAGAACAACAAATGGAGCACACATACCCTAAAAATCAAGTTCCACTCAAATTCTAGAGAGTTCAATTTAGATTTTAAGTATCTCAGCTTGATTCTCTCGGTCTCTCATTTATTTGTAGTGGAAATGTATCCTCACCAAGGCATTTTGCCTAAATTCATCCTACCTCTACATAAAGCTTGTATGTGGAGTTTGATAGGGAATATAGCAGGCATATTTGAAACACATAATATTTCTAAGTCAAAAGAGCAAGCCTTAGGAGAAATCAATTCAAAACAATTTGATTCAAGACTTGTGCATGTGTGATGGAATGGAGTGGATGTGCATATTGAGATGACTCCTTTTTGAGTGGATTCTCTTGTTTTGCAGGGATGAAACATGGCTACTTTTTTTCTTCTTTTTTTTCTCATGCTTATGGTGTAAGCATGCATTTTTTTTGTAGCCATGTCTTCTACTATATTTTTATGCAATAAATTTTTGGAGAGAGTACTAAGAATGAATGATACGGAGTTTCTCTTTTTATTGTGGAATGGTGGTATGGTGGAATTTTGCTTACTTCTAGTGTAGAAGTATAGCATGTGCAAGTGAAGTCTTGAATTCGAAAAGTAATGAATGAAATCTCACATAGGTCTATACTAGTTTGACAAAGCTCAATGTGAAGATAGATAGCATATGCATAAGGTCTATCAATGTAATATATCATATGACTTGGGTAGGTATTTCCAATCAAATGAGAGAAACTTAAATCTTTTTAGAACTTCTCCACAAATCTAAGTTTCACTTTCGAACTAGGAATAACAGCTCTATCACTATATCATATCTCACGACAACATAAAATGGATTAAGCTTTTGCAAGCCAAATTTCCAAATCAAGGCAAAAGCAATTTTAACCAATGAGAGCAATATGTTGGAGAGTAGTAAGTTGTAAACCAGGGACTGAGGAAAATTAAAACAGAGCAACTATTCATCATTTCATCTATGTGAGTTCCAAGTCATTCTTACCGCACATCATTTATTTTATTAAAAAAACTATCCTATTTTTATTTTTTTTATATTTAATTTTTTTAGATGCAAGGTGGATTATGGGTAAGTGGAAAATAAATATGCAAGGGGTTGATACAATTTACCTCAAGTGGGGGTCCTCCCCCAAGCTTGTTCTTCACTCACCTCCGTGTCGAGGGTTGAACCCTTCATGACGGAAGTACGTCGCGAGATCGACTTGTTGTTGTTGAAGCGTGGAGTTGAAGTTAATGAATTGAGTGTCCATGTGTTGTTGCCAGTCTTGGGTACCTTGGACATGCACTTGGAGAGTGTTGTAGATGTCACCCATCCTCACTTCAAGCTCCTCCATATGTGTAGAGAGGTCTGTCATTCCTTGGCTAAAGTCACTATGACTTCTAGCCGAAGTGGAATGAAATCTTCTCATAGATGTTGGAGGCAAGCTGCTAGAGCTTGAAGTGGATAGGGGTGTTTCCCATGTAGCACCTGTCCATCCATGCCAAGACGGGCCTTCGATCTCATACGAAGTAGGTTTAGTCTATCCGGGGCATGACCCGTTAGGTTCTCTTCCTCTTCGTACTCATGGACCGTGGCGGTTGTCGGGGGCATGGCCGCTCTCCTTGTAAGGCTTCTAGTTACCCTGCCAGAGACATTACTTCTTCCGGCTTCCTCTATGATAAGAAGGTCAATGGTTAGCCACCATCATCTGTACAAATGATAATCCAGGTTAGGTAACCGAATTTCATTAACAAAGTCGGGATAATAAAATATCAAATAGCCATATTGACCATGCTTAAGGATATGTCCTTGTACTAAATATTTTTCATCAATTAATTCTCTTTCATTCCCAATATACTCAAATGAATAATATTCTAGTGCTCCTACCCTAGTAGCAATACGAGTAATCAATGAAGTACATTCAATTGGCCCTACCCTTGGAATTTAAGATAACCATTATGTCATCATGGCAATAACGGGAGGACCTATTATCTTTTTAATCATGGCAAATAAAATTTTCAGCTCTTCATCACGCACTATCCTTATATCTCCTCTAGGGAACATAGTCATAGCCACCCATCTATGCATGAAGCATAGAGTAGAGTTGTCCAAGTGGCTATTCCTAGGTGCACTACATCTGACCTCACCAGTTAAATCTTGACAAAAACTTTGTTTGTTAAACTTAGGCAAAGCATCTATATCTAGCAAACTATGTTTATGGAAGCCTAGGATTTCACTTAATTCTTTCGATAGGATGTTGTATTCTTTTTGAAATAATCTAAAAGTAACACCATCAAATCCTATCTTGAGTGTGCAAAGGAATTGTATGGAGAGAAGGCGTGAACATTTCTCCTCTATTTGAGAAAAGTTTTCCCATCCTAGTGCACGCCAAATGGAAAAGAACTCGGAATCCATACCTATTTTTGGTGATCAAATCCGGATCATAAGATTTCGTATAAGAAAACTCACAATCTTGGAGGAGCTTGCGTGCTTGATCTTCAACTTCACTCTGGGTGTCGAGGTCGTCGTCGTGAAGAAGTTGGTAAGTGTTGCTCCTCTAACCCATGGGAGTGTCCTCTCCTACACTCCTCTTCCTTGAACTTGGTTGTATCAATGAAAGAGGGGCATGCACTTGATTCTCTAACATGGCTAGAGCTTGTAGACTCCTTCCTCTTTCCAAACAACCTCTTCATCCCTTTCATGGCCACAACAAACAAGAGCACAACAAGGAAAAAACTCGAATGAGGTGATGTTAGTGAAAGCAAAACCCCCGACGAATTTTCCCTTGAACAACTTGAGATCAAATTGCAAATGCAAATGAAAGCAAATCTTTTTGAGTTGGAAATTGGTCAAGAGTATTTCAATGAAGAGCAAGAAAACAATGTGAGCAAGAGTGACTTTGGGGAGGTATGAAATGAGGTGAAGTGTGAGGAGAAGAGCTCCTCACGAACACTATTTATAGTGTGCACTCCCCAATGATCACTAGGGAACCTGTCGGTACCCTGCGTACCGGGTACCCTTTAGTACCGCGAAGAGTACAAGAGAATTCTACCTGACAGAGTTGAAGGTATTCTTCATAGGTCCCACATATCACACTGCGCCGGATCCGCTCCCCTCATATGGCTAGCTCCTGAGCTAACACGTGTAAAGGAAAGCCGGAGCTAAATTCCCAACAAAGGGAAGCTGTGGCGTCAACACGTGTACAACGGCTCCGGACCTAACCCCAAGCAGACAGGAGCTCCGGTGCCGACACGTGTACAGTAGCCCCGGACCTAACTCCCCGTAAGGGAAAGCTCCAAAGCTTCCACGTGTGGAGCCTTCGGACCTTCATTGACGCATACACTGGCAGATCTCCTTCAGCATGAGCCATCAAGTGTAATTAAAGTGGCAGTTACAAGATGTAATTATGTGTCGTTAATGATGTATTAACGAGACACGATCAAGAGCACTGTTAATAGGGGTAATGCAGCTATTAAGGCACATTATCACACTATTAATCATGCTTAATACTCTTTAGACAGTGTATTAGGCCATTAAATATGCTAGGGCCACATGTGGGGCCAGGCAAGCTTTGTAATGTTCAATCTTTAGAAGTTGTACCGCTTTAACTCATGGGACAGCTCATTCGATCTGATCACAGCTGACCAGCTTGCAATACAGCAACACAAACCCTGTGGAGTAGGATGTTATGCTTAGGCGGCCCGAACCACGTAAATCTCTGGTGTCATCATCTTGATCTTGATATCTGCGTCCCCCAACCACAAAAGAATCTCCGCGGGCTGCTTCTTAGCGGGTCTGGGGGAAGTGTCGTATCAAACACTCTGACATATTGGTGCGCTAGGTAGGGGGGCCCGAGATCACAAGATGGTGAATTCAGCTGCTGGATCCTCCAATGGCAACCACGCTGGACAACCTGCTGGAGGCAATCCCTCCAACGTCCAACAACCAGCAGGTGCCATTGTTTCAGCAGGCGTTATAGCACCACAACCACCATCTGTTCTGGCAAACAATGTTGGTCAACAAGATGGGGCATCTGCGTCGATCACTGCATCGGCAAACAACAACCCTGAGCACGTGCTCATTGCTGCGCGAGCTCTTCTACAACGCCCACCATCTCTAGGTGCACCCCAGGGTTCTATGGAGCAGTGGAGAACTGATGTCAACCATCTATTCACAGCTGTGGCTGCAGGCATCAGCAATCAAGGTCCTCTCCCTTCGAGGCGAGCACCATCTCAATGACGGACCTTGTCGGGCCGACTTGGTCTGCAAGTCTCACAACAGAGGAGACGTTTTGCATCTCAGCAGGTGACTTCGTTGCCTCGCGGGGCACGACACACCCACACAATTACTAGGATTCCAACTCATGACCTGCGGTCAGAACTGGATCGCTGTTACCGGCAGCAGGACGGCTGTGTCCACATTGAGCGCGCTCGTGAGAGGCGAGAAGATCGGGACAACCCTGGTCCTCAGGTGGTAGGAGGAGGCTGTTCTGCCCTGGCCATGCACTTATACATGGTCAGATGGCCACAGAAATTCTGGCCCCACTTACAAGAAAAATTTAACAGGACTGTCAATCCTGCCAAATTTCTTCAAATCTACTATACTGCCATATTTGCAGGAGGGGGTGGTGAGGCTGTAATGGTCAATTACTTCCTGGTGGCTTTAACTGGTACTGCAAGGTCCTGGTTCATGAGTCTTCCACCCGATTCCATTAATAGTTGGCGGAGTTGTGCCAACAATTCACTGCTAACTTTGGGAGCTACTACACCCGGCCCAACACTAAATTGGACCTGTTTGCCATAAAGCAAACATCTGGGGAATCGCTACGATACTTCATCCAGTGGTTCTCTCAGGTACGAAATACCATTCCTTCAATCTCAAGCTCCTCTATTATCGTTGCATTCAGACAGGTTGTTCGAGATAAGAAGATGCTAGAGAAGCTGGCTATTAAAGAAGTTACCAGTGTCACGGAACTCTTCAGCCTAGCCGACAAATGCGCTAGAGCCGCAGAGGGCCGTGAAATGCACTCCAAGCCAGCTCCGGAGGCTAACCAGAAGTCCTTCAAAACTGAAGCCGCTACGTCCTGTAGTGGCAAGAAGAAAAAGAAGCAAAATGGCAAAAAGAAGCTGTCAGTCGACGCTCCAGCTGCTGCTGCTGCAGCTCCTGGAAGCCGGGGGCCATGCCCCGAGAAGCGACCTCGACCTTCATCAGAAGATGGCAACAGTTCCAAAGCATGGTGTCCGATTCACAAGACGAACTGACACAACTTGGAAGAGTGTCGGGAGGTCCAGAACCTTGCCGAACGCTATAACAAGCGCTGGGAAGAAGCTCCTTTCCGTCAAAGGGAAGGAAAAAAAAAGTCGACGAAGGTCCGGCTGAAGAGGAGCTAGGTTTCTAGTACCCCAAAAAGGTCTTGAAAGCCATTTATGACACTGTCGACGATGACTCCGACGTCTCTAACAACGAACATCGGAAGACCTTGAACACCATCTATGGTGGTTCTTGGGACATAACCTCTTGCCGCATCCTCAAGACAATGCAGCAGGACATGGCCGTGGCAACTCCCGCTGCTAAGGCGGAACCGCATCGGAAGTGGATGGATACACCCATCATTTTTGATGCTTCGGACTGCCCTAGAAATATGATCGGGGCTCGTCAACTCCCGTTGATGGTGTCACCCACCATTAACAATATCCAAATCCATCATGTAATGGTGGACGAAGGTTCTGGGCTAAACCTCATAAGCTTCAAAGCTTTCATTAAGCTTCAGCTTCGGCCTTCGGACCTTCACCCATCCTGACCTTTCTCCGTAGTAGGTCCGGGAACCATTGCTCCTCTCAGTTCCATCAGACTTCAAGCAATCATCAGCACCCGGGAGAACTACAGAACCGAGAAACTGGTTTTTGACGTCGCGCAGATCAGTGTGCCTTTCAATGCCATTTTGGGTGTACCATCTATATACAAGTTTATGGCTGTTGCCCATTATGGTTACTTGGTGTTGAGGATGCCAACACCCACGGGCATCCTCCGGATCCGTGGAGATCGTACCGCAGGAGTTACAACACTGGAAGAACACTATGCACTCACGACAATGCAAGAGGAAGCATCTGGTAAGGAGCTAGCTCTGAATCCTCCAAGCATTGGTCACAAAGGCTCTACCTCCACACCTCGTGTGCAACCAAGCGGCGACATCGACATTCCCATCAAAGTCGTCCAAATTGGTTCCAATGCTGCTCAGACTACCTGTATATCGGGGGGTCTGAACAACAAATAGGAACTCGTGCTCAGCACTTTCCTCCGGGCTAATATCGATGTGTTTGTTTGGCAACGTCACAAATGCGTGGGATCCCTAGGGAGGTGATTGAGTACAATTTGAAGATTTACCCAGACGCATGGCCTGTACACCAGAAGCCCCGAAAGCAATCAATCGAGCGACAAAACTTCATCCAACAGGAAATCAAGAAGTTGCTCGAAGCGTGATTCATCTGGGAAGTCTTCCATCCAAAATGGCTGGCAAACCCAGTTGTTGTACCCAAGGCTGGTAGGAAGCTTCAGATGTGTATCGACTACACCACCTTAAATAAGGTATGTCCAAAGGATCCATTTCCACTACCTAGAATAGATTAGATAGTGGACTCCACCTCCGGGTGTGAGCTACTGTGTTTCTTAGACGCATATTTTGGATATCCTCAAATCCAAATGTCTAAAGAAGATAAAGAGCATATTGCCTTCATAATAGTAGATAGATTGTATTGTAATACTACCATGCCATTCGGTCTTAAAAATGCTGCTTCAACATTTGTGCAAGATATGTACAAAACATTTGGATAGCTAATTATAGATTTGGTGGAGGTGTATGTCGTTGACATCGTCGTGAAGATCAAAAACAAGGAGTCACTCCTTGACAACTTACAAGCCGTCTTCGACAAGCTGAGCACCACGCGCACCAAGCTGAACCTAGACAAGTGTGTCTTTGGGGTTAGCTCCGGGAAGCTTCTGGGATTCTTGGTGACTCACCAAGGAATTGAAGCAAATCCACAAAGATCAAGGTTAGAAGATATGCGGCCCCCAGCACGCATTAAAGATGTCCAAAAGTTGACTGGATGTGTAGCTGCGCTTAGCCGGTTTATATCAAGACTGGCAGAAGAAGCACTACCCTTCTTCAAACTCTTGAGGAAGTCTGGACCTTTTCATTGATCTGAAGAAGCAGAAAAGGCGTTTCTAGAGCTGAAACAACTCCTCACCACACTATCAATATTGGTAGCTCCTAATCCTAGTGAGCCTTTACTGCTTTATATTTTAGCAACCACCGAAGTTGTCAGTATGGTCCTAGTTGCGAAAAGACCAGAGCCACATCCGATTCAAACATCCGGACCCCTCCGGGACGGTCCGAAATCACATGAAGACGTGACTGGGTCTCAGCTCCCAGACACGGAACCTCAAAACAGAGTGCTAGGGGATCAACCTCTTTCGGCTAAAGAGGTTCACCTGGCTAACCATGATAATCTGGATCCTCCTAGTGAGGTCCGGGTTGAACAAGAAGGAGTTTTGGACCCCTCTGGGAGGGTTAAAGAAGCACAACCTGAAGGTCCAGGACCCTCCAGTAGGGTCCGGGTTGATGGAGAGGAAGCTCCGGGTCCTTCTGAAAGTGTTTGGACCATCCAACACCCTGTGTACTTCATCAGTGAAGTACTCCACGACACCAAGACAAGATACATTGAGGTGCATAAACTGCTTTACACAGTTCTTATTGCCTCAAGGAAGCTTCATCACTACTTCCAAGCCCACAAAATATCAATGGCAACCTCTTTTCCACTACGCGCAACTTTGCATATCCCTAATTCTACTAGGAACATTGCAAAGTGGGTAGCGGAACTAGCCAAATTCGATCTAGAATTCGTGTCAAGACAAGCAATTAAAAGTCAAGCCTTTATTGACTTTGTGGCAGAATGGACCCCCTCTCCATCAAACCCTGGAAGCTACAATGAGCAGAAACCAGAACTCAAAGTTTCAGTATTCACTGAGCCTCAGTGGACCCTCTACTTCGACGGCTCCGTGCAGAAGCATGGGTCCGGAGCTAGAATCCTTCTCCTGGATCCGACCGGGGAGAAGGTCAAGTACATTGTACACCTTGATTTCAAGGCAACCAACAATACGACGGAGTATGAAGCCCTCATCTATGGACTCAAGGTGGTACTATCTTACGGTGTCAAACAACTGTTGGTAAAGGGAGCTTCACAACTCATCATCAAACAAGTAAAAGGTGAATATTCCTGCAACAATTCTCAATTAGCTGCTTATCTCCTTGAAGTCCAGAGGCTTTAGAAGGACTTCAATGTCCTGGATCTTCATCATGTTTAGCGTCTTCATAACTCTGAAGCCGACGAACTCTCGACGAAAGCCTCCACCGGAGCTCCGGCTCTTGACGGAATTTTCGTCCGGAGGTTGTCAAAACCAATAGCTCAGCCTCCGGAACTGAGCGAAGGGGGCGAGACCAGCACCTCGAAGCTGGCGGTCCCAGTGGCCCTGCTACCATGGCATCCACCAAGGGTCGTAGGTGCTGTCGGAAGCTCCGAGCAACCCAACACGCAAGACTCAAAAGCTCAAGTTAGTTCCGATGCATGGGTCTCGGAGATCTGGAGCTACTTGAAAGACAACATCCTTCCTAAACACGGTGTATCTGTTGACCAGATTGTCAGATTGGCTAAAAGATACATGTTGGTAGAAGGGGATCTCTACCGACGTGGTGCCAATGGGGTCCTAATGCGATGCATTACAAGGGAAGAAGGCCGTGACCTTCTCACAGAAATCCTTGGAAGGCGAGTGTGGGAACATGCATCTTCTTGCACGTTGGTCGATAAAGCCTTCCGGCATGGCTTTTACTGGCCTACAACACTTCAGGATGCGGTTGATCTAGTGATAAAATGTGAAGCGTGTATGTTCCACTCCAAACAGATTCACACACCGGCTCAATCGCTACAAATGATACCTCCTACATAGCCATTCACTGTGTGGGGCATGGACATATTGGGACCTTTCCCAAAAGCCGTTGGAGGTTACAGGTTCCTATATGTCACCATCGACAAATTCACCAAGTGGTCGGAAGCAACTCCAGTGGTAACAATCAACAAACAATCAGCAATCAAGTTCTTGAAGGCCATCATATGCAGATATGGAGTTCCAAAAAAATTCATAACTGACAACAGAACTCAATTTACATGTGCTGCATTCCAAGAATATTGCGAAGACCTTGGCATTCAACTTAGCTATGCCTCAGTAGCTCATCCAGCGAGCAATGGCCAAGCCGAGAGAGCAAATGCAGAAATCTTAAAAGGACTCAAGACGCGCACATATGAGCGCTTGAAAAAGTATGGAGCTAACTGGATTTAGGAGCTTCCATCCACATTATGGGCGAACAGGACAACTCCAAACCGGTCAACCGGGGAAACTCCACTCTTCCTGGTGTACGGAGTTGAAGAAGTCCTTCCTTCGGAGACCACCTTGTGGTCCATACAGGTCTGAACCTTCGATGAAGCCACGCAGGACCAGCTCCAGCATGAAGACCTTGACCTCGTCGACGAGGGAAGAGGCCAAGCAGCTGTTCGGAACGCACGTTATCACCAAGCGCTCTGGCGCTATCATCAAAGGCATGTGCACAATCGACAGCTTGAAGAAGGCGATCTGGTGATTTGGAAGATACTAAGCCATGAAGGAATGGACAAACTTTCCCCCAGCTGGGAGGGTCCCTTCCGAGTAATTAAAGTATCCCGACCAGGATGCGTTCGCTTGGCAACAGAGGATGGGACCCCGCTTCCCAATCCTTGGAACATCGAGCACCTCTATAAGTTTTATACATAGAATCATGGAGGTGAGTCTGTAATTACACACAATGCATGTTGTAGAGTCATTATACAGAGACGGGCAAGTCCTCCGGGAGAACATCCGGACCCCTCCGGGAGGGTCCAGGAAGTTCAAGTAACACTTGAGACAGTCACAACACTAAAAGTGTAACTACTTTCTCTGGGCTAGAACAAGATGTATAGCACATTTAGCATGGTCCAAGACCCTAAGTGTGTCCTTGTCTCGCCTGTAATCCGGACCTATAATGAAAGACATTGTTGTGTGAAAACAGACTCCACGTGCATTTACCTTTTGTGAAAGGCTCAATATATCAAATTATTTTCACCCCGCTTGTCTATAATAAAGTTGTGCAAATCTTTTTTAGCTTTGTTCCAAGTAATTCGCATGTATTACAAGCCTTCTTGATAGTCTTTTTGGATCTTGAAATTGCTACATAGTCTACTTGCCTGAATGCCAAGCCAACATAGGTCCGGAGTGTGCTATCGGCTTAGCCTGGTCCTGCACCCTAAGTACGCCACTCTACCTACACTTCGGCAGGCCTCAGTATGGTGAGTAATAAAATGGCATGCAGATCTAGAAAGATTATATCAAAATGCTTGTTATCATGTTGAATTTCGTCGGACCTAAAGTCCAAATAAGAACAATAAGTCACAACCAATTTATAGACAAGAGGACGAATTTTAATTTCTCTCTTGCCTTTAATGTGCAGGAAAACCAAAAAATCATAGCAATGGTAGACGACGCCGGAGCTAGTAATCTTGGACATCCTCCAAGGGAGCTTGCCATCAACACTTCATACGTTGACAGTGGGTATTGTCGGAGCTACTAAGCTCTAGCAACCCCCGGAGGTCTATCATCGACCACTCGTGCATTGGCATCGGCCACTACCGGAGCTACGAACCTCCGACCATCCCAGGGGGCCTGTCTTCGATGCCTCAGAATGGAAGACTTCGGACCTAAAATCTACAAGTGCGAAGCATTCAAGTCGTCAACATACTGCAACAACCTTTGGTACATGTACACATTTCAATTGTACACATGTATCAGGGGGCCAACAAAATACGACATAGTATATTGAAGACAAAGTGAAATTCAAGGCAAAAAGGAGGATTTCATTAATCAAAAGTACTGGATTACAAAATTTGTGTTACAAGGGACAAAAGGAGAAAAGTCCTAGCTACTGGAGGATCTAAGTCCTGTGGAAAAACGTTGTAACCTTCTTAGCATCTTCTTGGACACTAGCTCTGGCGGCATCCTCTTTCTCATCGATGATTCCTTCAAAGACCGGATCAAGAGAGAATTGGGGGTCTCGACTTTTGTAACACACCAAGACATACTCGGCGACGTTCTTGGCCAAGGATTTACCCTCCGTCTCCAGCTGATCGGCGATGATGTTACCCATCGCGTCGAGTTTGTTGCCAGTAGAGCCAAGTGCCGCTAGCGTCTGGTCCAACTCTTACGCAGGGTCCTCTGGGCGTACTGGACTGAAACCAAGAGGCACAAGGGCCCTGTCCGCACATCCCAGGAAGTCCCATACCATCAAGGACTCAGTCGCCTTCGAGCTCCATAGCTCTTCCAGTGACCTCCAGGTAGTCGCAAGCTTAGAACCTTCACGGGCAAGGCGCTCGACCAACTTAGCATGCTGCTGCATGTTCTGAGCAACTTGCTTCTCCCGGTTGGCCAGCTCCGTCTCTCAGAGGTGGATGAGGTTCTGCCTTTCAGCTAGGTCCTTTTCCCTGCCTTTGACTCTCTCCTCCCTAGCGGCAACATCAGACTCTCTTTTCGAGAGCTCTTGCCCCACCTTCCAGTTCTTCTTCCTTTCTTCCTCCTTCGATAGATCCAACTTTTTGCTGCGATCCACCAAATTTTGCTCACCCAGAGCCAATTTCTGGGTGACCTCCGCCTCTCTCTTCACCACATCCTCCTGCTGCTCCAGGAGTTTCTCCTCCCTCGCCTCCAGGTTCGCTCGACGCTTCAGGAGAATTTCATTCAATTCAGTGAGCTTTTCGTGACGCTCGTCAGCATCGTCACGTCTCTCCTTGGCTTGCTCCAGGATTTCCCTAGAGTTAGCATCGAGCGCCCGAATGGTGGCTTCCTTCTCCTCCATCAGCTTATCCTAGTACTCTAATCGGGCTTTCTCCCCCTTTATCCATTCCTTCTGGTCAGCCAGCCTCGTCTGGGCAAGCCTGCTCTCAAAATGGAGTCTATTGTGCCAATGCCTCAAGGTGTTGCGCTCCTCCTCCAAAGCTTTGGTCTCATGATCAAAGGCAAGCTGCACCTGTCGGAGACTTGAGCAGGCGTTGTCTATGGACAATGCCAGAGGGATAGGTTTTGGGCCCGCTGGGACCATTTCCTCAGGCTCAAAAGGATTTTCCATCGCAAAATTTGGGCCCCACTCTACAATAGTGGTCTCCTGGACTCCTATAGTGCTAGGGACGCTCTCCGGGAGCCCTTCAGCGGCAGCAGAAGAACCCACTTGGGGAACTTCCACCTCCGGAGCAGTTGAAGGCGCCGCTTCAGGGTCTTCAGTTGCCGCCTCCGAAGTCGGAGGACCTGTCGCCAGTTCTTCAAGCTGCTACAGCTCTGGCCCAAGCACCTCTAGGACGACTACCTCCACACCAGCAACTGGGGCTTCATCATGCACCCCTGACTCAGCTGGCCCAGACGCCAGTACGTCCGGTGCCCCTGCCACAGCTGGCTCAGATGTCGGCACATCACTTTCTTCTGGTGGAGCAACCAGAGCTTCAACTATTTTTGGCCTTGCTGCCGGATCTTCAACATCATCCAACCCAAGGGTCGAACCTTCGAGCATTTCCGGCTCCGCCATCGGGCCTTCAACTATCTCTTGCTCAGTAGTCAGGGCTTCAACAATTTCCGGCTCATAGGCCGGAACCTCTGGCATAGCCGATGCTGGAGCATCAGCCTCCGTCACCATCGCCACGGGCGTATCTTTGACTTCTCCCCTGTGGTCTGACGCTAACAGAGGAGCTTCGGGCGAGGACTCTGAGTCCAAGCTCACGACAGCTGGTGCCGGAGGTGTCGCGACTACCGCCTCCGCTTGATGGGGAGGCTCAGCGCTTGAAGTCGGAGCTTCGGCAGGCGCAGCCCTGGCTACTGTAATAGGCGCTGAAGCTCCCAGCCCCTTCTTCGACACCCTAGAAATAAAGGGAAGAGAAGATTAAAAACACATTAAAAACAAGACTGGTATGTCAGGGCAAGCAATCAATGCTTACCTAGGGATGCTGCCACCCCAGTCGCCTCATAACCTTTTCTTCTTAGGCCTGGAGCTAGAGCCCACCAAGTCTGGTGAGACTACAGCTTCAGACCTCAGTTGAGGGCCGCTTGCAACAGCCAGAGTCTTCTCAGTCGGAGCTTCTCTTGGCTGGGAAGAACTCCCGAGCTTGGAGCTTTTAGCCGGCACTGAGGCTGGGGTCGACTGCTCGAAGCTGATGCCTCTTGAAGACGCTTGTACCGGAGTAGGAGTAGTTGCAGAAGACCTCCCTTGCCGGGGAGAAGGAGCTGTCATGGAAGGAGCAGGTCTGACGGACCTCCCATCAGCGTGCTTCAACTTCCTCTTCCGACTGGAGGGATCAACTGGCTCTTTGCCCTTGCCCTTGCCAGTGTCTTCACCCTTCCGGCTCGGGGCGGAGGTAGGACCACCCTCGGAAGCTCCATGGATCACGAATCTGGTGGTCGAACGCCTCTCTACCTCGCTAAGGACGTTAAGCACCGGCATACTCCTCCGGAGCTTCCTACTGAACTGCACCTCCATGTTCAGAGGGAGAAAAGCTGCTGGCGGAACCAAGTCATCACCTTTGACGTTAATCCCATGCTGGAATTTCTTAAAATGAAACTCCATGGATTCATCATCCAAGTTGGCTTTCAGATCGGTTTCAATCCGGTCGTCATCCATCACGTTGTTGAGGGCCCACACGAGCTTCTCCCTCTTCTTCAGTGGAGCCCACCTGTTAACCAGGAAGTTGCAAAACACCATCTTGGGGGTCAATCCACCTTCCACACACTCGCGGATCCTGGTCAAGATAGGGTTGAAGGCGTTTGACAGCACCAAAACTACACTCGAGGCGTCGGTGTTAACATTGGGGAGACCTTCGGGCAGCTCCAACTTCTCGTGCTCCTCTTCCGCAATGATGATCCAATCTTTCTTCCAGCCGTCCCACTTGCCGGAAGGAAACGACTTCAAGTATTTGTTGGGGCAGTTCCTGCACTTCACAAAATAGTAGAAGCCAAGAAGCTCACTCCCCTTACCGGTGGTGTGGATGGTGAAGAAGGTGCGGAAAAGCTCGATGCAGGGGGGGGAATACCCACCCACATCTCGCAAAAGTGGATGAATGTCACCACGAGAAGAAGAGAACGGGGGCCAATGTGATACAACTGTAGACCATAAAAGTCTAGTAGCATTAAAAGGATGGAAGAGCAAAGTGGAATGAATCCCACCATGGCATAGGTTGTGAAGTACACCATATCGCCATTGCGCTCCTTCTTGAACGGGAGCTTACCGGTGAGGACCAAATGGTTGAAGGAGTCGCTGGACCACCCCATTTAGGTCCGGACCTTCTTCAGATCATCATCGCTCTTGAGGCGACTCTCGGGGAGACCCAACTCCATCGCGGCAAAGTGGAGCAAAGGAAGGGAAGTTAGGTGAAGTTTGGGAGGCTCTGAGCGCAAATATGATCGAAGGTGTAAAGAGTCCTCAAACCGTGCACACTTTCCCTCTTAAGTAAGCCTCCGTGACGCTTGGATGGAAACTGCAGTGAGAACAAAGGCACTTTTCGAAAATCTACCCCGTCAATGATGAGTGGGTCTGGGGCCACCCCGACGAAGAGATTGAGGTTCTTACCCAAGGCAAACCGTTGTCATGATGTGTGGCAGGAAACCCGATGGCGGCATTCTGACAGGGCATGTGGAACCGATATGGTTTTCGTACTGGGAACCGGCGACCTTCAATTGCGTGAGATCCTCAGACAAAGATCTCATCCGCCGCATTCATGACAAGCCACGCGTCGATGGTTCACTCCTGGACCATCGCTCCAACAGAACATAAGAAGGCTCTTGAAATTGAAGCGTGGGAAGTGAGAATGGCCCCGCCTCCGGCAGAATAACTAAACCCAAAGGGTTTCTCCAAGAGGTGGGCCTGGGGGCCACTGTCGGTACCTTGTGTACCGGGTACCCTTTAGTACCGCGAAGAGTACAAGAGAATTCTACCTGACGGAGTTGAAGGTATTCTTAGGTCCCATATATCACACTACGCCGGACCCGCTCCCTCATATGGCAAACTCCTGAGCTAACACGTGTAAAGGAAAGCCGGAGCTAAAATTCCCAACAAAGGGAAACTCTGGCGTCAACACGTGTATAACGGCTCCGGACCTAACCCCAAGCAGAGAGGAGCTCCGGTTCCAACACGTGTACAGTTGCCGTGGACCTAACCCCCCGTAAGGGAAAGCTCCAAAGCTTTCACGTGTGGAGCCTTCGAACCTTCATTGACGCGTACATTGGCAGATCTCCTTCAGCATGAGCCATCAAGTGTAATTAAAGCGGCAAATACAAGATGTAATTATGTGTCATTAATGCTTTATTAATGACACACGATCAAGAGCACTGTTAATAGGGGTAATGCAGCCATTAAGGCACGTTATCACACTATGAATCATGCTTAATACTCTTTAGACAGTGTATTAGGCCATTAAATATGCCAGGGCCACATGTCATGCTAGGCAAGCTTTGTAACGGTCAGTCTTTAGAACTATAAAAGGGTTGTACCGCGCGCACTCAGGGGACAGCTCATTCAATCTGATCCCAGCTGGCCAGCTCGCTATACAGCAACACAAACCCCGTGGAGTAGAGTGTTACGCTCAGGCGGCCCGAACTACGTAAATCTCTAGTGTCATCATCTTGATCTTGATCTTGATCTCTGCGTCCCCCAACCACAAAAGAACCTCTGCGGGCTGCTTCTTAGCGGGTCCAGGGGAAGTGTCGTATCAAACACTCCGACAGAACCAAATGTAGCCGTTGGATTAGAGAGAGCCAAATTGGTTCCTTCCCCTAGTCAGCCGAAAAGGGGGGTCAGCTGACCTGACAGGTGGGCCCGCCTATTCTCCCTTTTGGCAGGTGGCTCCCCAACAGCTATGAAATTAGCATGTTGGTGAAATACCACTTTTGTAGCTCAGAAAATTTGTTTTCCAAATAAAAATTCCTTTCTCAAAACCCAACATTTTTCTTTTGTGAAAAATAAAAAAAAATAAAAATGATAGCTGAGAATATAAGATTCTCAACTTACTATGAAAATCAAATATGCAGTGGGAAAAATCAAACTAAATGGGGAAAACCAAATAAAGAGAAAAGAAAAACAAAGAAAAAGATAACTACCATTTCAACTTATTGGCTAGGTCTCACCACCATTCGATAGGATGGACATTCCTCCTTCTTCATTTCTTGACATCCGAGCCCGGAGGGATAGGCTCGGACGGCTTGTCTTGCTTCTTCTGCCATACCTTCTTTGGCGGCTTGGTGGACTTGGGCCTTTTGGGGAGGCCCGGACTTATACGCCTTCTTGGGGTGTCGGCGTGGACGATAAGATGGGTTTTCCGCATAGATCAAATTCCTCATGAATGCAATGAGCGGGTCCACCTTTGGATGTGTGATTTCGACCTCTTGAGTGTGTTTAACATTTGTCCCATACTTGATTCGGATCATGCAGCATTGCTCCAACTTTGGGCAAAAGTTAAACTTATCCTCCTTGCCATTGATTTGGATGTGGATTTCTCTAGCTCCCACATATATGCGAGCCTTCCCGATGCTTAGGAACGGGAGCCAAAGAATGAGCAGTGCATCCTTCTCTACCTCCATGTCGAGCACCACAAAATCCACAGGTATAAAGCAGTTCTGGATTTTCACTGGGACATCTTCGGCAGTACCCGCCGGATAACGGACTGAAGAATCAGCCAGATGTAGCTGCATTGGTGTTGGAGTAAGTTACGTGAAGTTTAGCTGGTCAAAAACCACCATGGGAATCACACTGACACTTGCTCCAAGGTCACAAAGAGACTTGTCAAAGTGGTGTGCCCCAATTGAGCATGAGATTGTGGGACATCTAGGGTCCTTCAGCCAGTTGCCTCCTTGTAGGGAAATCACGTTGGCACTTTCCACGGGGGGTTTGGGCTGTCCTGACATCTTGACATTCTCCATTGGAGGAGGAACAACTACCAGTTGAGCCAACCGAGTCTCCAACATTTTGTTGAAACTCAATTGATTCTTGAAGGCTGAGGATAATCCTTCAATCTTGGCATGTATGCTCTCTATGGTCTTGTCATTGGATAACAACTTCTTGGATATAGCCTCGTTGATCTTCAGCTGGGCAATGGCAAGTTCTCAAGTTGGGTTGATTTCCATTGTTGCCATTGTTGTTGTACCCTTTTTGCACGAATGGGTGTGGTTGGCCCCACCCTTGACCTCCTAGATGATAGACATTGTTGTTTCCATTGTTGGCTAGGTATAGGGCATCCTCACGAGTTTCTGGGCAGTCATTGCCCAAATGGCCCGTGTTGCCACAGACTTCACAAGTGATGTGAGAGTCTAAGGCATAGGCATTGCCACATACCTCACCATTGACTTGTCCATCAATTTTCTTCATAAGGAGGTCCAATTTGGCAGTGATCATGTCCACCTCCATCAAGGTGTGCATCCCTCGCTAGCGGGTATGGAGACGCTCATCGCTCCATCCCATGCTTGACACCATCTTCCCAATCAAATCTTTGGCTTTGGGCACCGTCAATGAGAAGAAGGCACCTCCAACAGCAACATCAACATGGTCACAGGCGGAAGGAATCAACCCATTCTCAAAGTTTTGGATTATGAGCCATTCATCCATCCCATGGTGAGGACAAGCTAGGATGTACTCCTGAAGCCTTTCCCAAGCCTCGGGAATATATTCCTTGGCATCTTGCTGGAAGCTGGAAATTCTAAGCTGGAAATTCTTTCACGTAGGGCATTGGTCTTGCCCAACGGGAAAAACTTGGCTAGGAATGCCGTAGAACATTTCTCCCAAGTATATACAAAACTTTGGTTCGCGTAGATGAAAGTGCATCTAGGACTCCCTTGTGTGTTTTGGATGATTTATGACAAGCAATTGGGATCCTAACCTTTTTGTTGAGATGAATGCAGGCCAATAATGAAAAATGAGCAAAATACCAAAAAGAAGGGATAATGAGGAGCAAAGTGAACTTGAGCTCAAGGAAAAGAAATAGTAGATTATTGTGTATGGAGTGTGTTAAGGAAACACACCCAAGAGCTCAATCATATTTAAGCACACACACATATTGCACAAAGTTACACAGGACCGGATTAGTCCGATATCAACCGGACTAGTCCGATATCCTTTCTGCACCAGATCGAACAAGTCCGATATCTGTCGGACTAGTCCGATATCTCTCTGACTTGAGTCGGACTAGTCCTCCCCAGGGCGGACTAGTCCTCAACACACTTCACAAGTCACACAAAATCGGACAAGTCCGTTGTTAACCGGACTAGTCCGATAGTCATTCTGATCCACTTTGGAAAAGTCCGATGTTTACACGGACTAGTCTGAAATACCCACTGATCTAAATCGAACAAGTCCTCAAAGTGCGGACTTGTCATCCAACACACTTAGGGTTTCACATGGCCGGACAAGTCCGATGGCTATCGGACTAGTCCGAAGATTTCCAGTAGTGAAATCGAACAAGTCTGTTTTCGACCGGACTAGTTTGATATTTCGGGACACTTAGGGTTTGCTACACACAGCACACCGGACTAGTCCGGTGACCACCACAAACTAGTCCGATCTTTCTGAACCCTAACGGTCACTTTTAGAAACCCCATATAAATAGAGGTGCACGGCCCACTTTTACAATCTCTCGAACCCTAGTGTCGTCACACCTCCCAAGAGACTCAGAAACCACCTCTCTCCACGAAATTAAGTGCAAAATCGATCAATCCTTTGAGTATCACTTCTAGATCATTGGAGAGACACTTGGCACACATCATTGAGCTCTTGGTTTGAATCTCTAACACACTCCTGCGTTTCAATTGTAATTTCTGAGTGTGTTTTTGGTGGCATTGTGATTTGTAATCTAAGGGAGCTCTCAACGTGTGAGAACGCCCCTTGAATTTGGTTATTCACCCCTTTGTGATTAGTGGAAGAGGGTTGGCCTTCGTGGCGATCCGACGAGGGTAGGGTTGGAGAAGACCCGTTCCTTTTGTGGGCTCCTCAACGTGGACGTAGGTTGCCTTCGTGGTAGCCGAACCACGGGATAAATCGTGCGTCTTGTCCTTTTTGTGTTCATCACTCAAATTGATCAACTTACTCTAGGGTTTGATACACATTGTTCAATTTACAATAAATTGTAGAACACAAGCCTTAATCGTGATACAATCCAATATACAACTGTTAAACTGTTGTTTGATTCTATATTTCCGCTGCACACATTGAAGAATCAACCTAATCGATTAATCTTGATCAACTTAGTCCGTGAACATCAGACTAGTCCGCACTTTACCGGACTAGTCCGATTTCTCTGGTATTGAACTTGTTGTTGAGTGTTGCAGGATCCGACGAAAATTCAAAAGGCCTATTCACCCCCCCTCTAGGCCTACCTTCAATTGGTATCAGAGCTTGCTTCTTCAAGAAAGAGTTTAACCACTCGAAGAGATCATGTCGGACATGAAGGACGTCCACAAAATCAACAACCAAGAGGAAGTCAACAATGACAAGACCCAAAAACTAGAGAAGTACCTCGAAGCCATTGAAGACTTCGAGGACGACGATGAGGAGACACTGGAGCAAAAGGCGCTCCTCAGAAAGAAGGCACTTTCAAAAGGGAAAGCGAATGTCGAAGAGAAGAAGAAGGGGAGTAGTCACACCGACTACTCCCGATATCCTTTTAATTATGATCGTCTAAATTCCAATAACAATCACTACTTATCTATCCCACTTGGAAAAGCCCCACACTTCGATGGGAGTGATTACTCCATGTGGAGGCAGAATATGAAGATGCATTTGATTTCCCTCAACCCAAGTTTATGGCATGTTGTATGTACAGGGATAGATATTCCGGATGACGACGAAGAGCTCACCCCATGTCAAGAGCAGGCCATCCATAGAAACGTGCAAGCCGCAGCCGTAATCACCTCCTCTCTCAGTCGAGACGAGTTCACCAAGGTGGATGGACTCGAAATTGCTAAGGAGATATGGGATACACTACAAACATCACATGAAGGTGACCGGCATGTGCGTGAGGCAAAAATTGAAATGATCGAAGGCGAACTAGGAAGATTCGCAATTGAGGAAGACGAGTCACCCCAGGATATGTACAATCGATTGAAGACACTTGTCAACAAGGTTCGATCATATGGGAGCAAGAAGTGGAATGACCACGAGTTGGTAAAGCTGATCCTTAGAGCTTTTATGCCTCGCAATGTCACGCTATGCTCAATGATCAGAGAAAGCCCCGGTTACAAAAGGATGACTCCGGATGAATTGCTTGGTAAAATTATCAACTTTGAAATGATGGATAAACAAGCCAAGCACGTCAAAGAAATTGCCGACCTCACCTCGGCCAAGAAGAAAGGAGTTGCCCTAAAATCTACTCTCAAGCCTCTGTCCAAAGAAGCAAGAGAAGCACAACTAGAGGAGGACAGTGATGACGAGAGTAGTGAGCTAGATGAAGAGGATATGATTTTGTTCATGAAAAAGTTCAAGAGAATAATGAAGAAGAGACAAGGAACAAAATCAAGTGAAGGAAAGTACAAGGAAAGGACGAAGCCAAAGATGAGGTGGGCGTGCTATAATTGTGGTGAGTATAACCACTTTATAGTCGATTGCCCGTATGAGGACAACAAGAAGAAAACTAAAGAAACCCAGCCTCAACCTAAGAAATTCTTCAAGAAGAAGAAACAAGCCGAACAATCACACATTGGGAAGGAGTGGGACTCAAACAATGAGTCCTCATCATCCGATGAAGAAGAGATGGCTAGCATAGCCATAGAAAGCACATCCAAGAAATCCACACTCTTCCCCACACTCGGTGCAAAGAAGGGAAATGGCACTTGTCTCATGGCAAAGGAAGGTAAACGCAAGGTAAACATCAAAACCCCTTCCATGCATTCCTACTCTAGTGATGATGAACTAGATAGTGATGATGAGGATATGCTAAATGGACTAGATAGGAAAACTGCTGCTAAAATGAGATTTTTACTTGACCAACTTGTTGAGAAGGAGAGGTTAATTGATCGTAAAGAGGACATGATTATCTCCCAAAAGGAGAAGTATGTCAAACTTGACAAACTCCTAGAGCTTGAAAAGGAGAAAAACGGTTCACTAGAGCTTGAGCTAGCTTCAAGCAAGAAAACTTGCTTGGAGTTAACCGACTCAAATGTTGCAATCAAGGACCAACTTGCTGACCTGATCAAGGTTAACAAAATCCTTGAAGTGCAAGTTGAGTCACTCAAGCTAAGTGAACCTTCCTCCTCTTCAAGTTCACCTTCTCAACCCACTAAAACTGATCTTGTTCATATGTGCACATGTAGTAAAATCAACACCAGTTTGAAGGACAAGTCAACCTCCACAAAGGATAAAAATCCTACCCGGTATGGAATATTTGACAAGGAGAAGATCAACTATGCACGTAGTGCATACTTGGTCCAAAGACCTCCAAATGTCAAATATGGCATTGGTTACTCTTATGATGAAAAGCAACATGCTGGAAGTCATAAGAATAACGGGGGAAGGATCTCCTTTGTGAAGGGAAGATCCTCTCAAACTGATAAGTTGAAGAATAAGAAACTGAACTCGCATGAATATCGGACTAGTCCAGTCGGTGTCCGGACAAGTCCGGTCATCCGGACAAGTACGGCCACCGAGACTAGTCCGATGCAAAAACAACAGCAACTTCTATTTAAAACTTTTGATGCCTCTTATGTATTAATGAGAAACAATCTTGGTAAGGCTTATGCTTATTATGTTGGGCCACGCCATGGGAACACAAAATCCCATGTGTGGGTGCCCAAATGTATTGTAACTAACCTCCAAGGACCCAATCAAGCTTGGGTACCTAAAACCAAAGCATAATTTGTTCTTGCAGGCCTATTCCTCCGGTGGATCCAAATGGGTGCTAGACATTGGATGCACCAACCACATGACCGGAGAAAGGAGGATGTTCGTGGAATATGAAGAAAACAAGGACCCAAACGAAGGCATCTACTTCGGAGATAATAGTCAAGGAAAGGTGCTCGGTACCAGTAAAATTGCAATATCCTCTGAACACACGCTTTCTCATGTTTTACGTGTTGAATCATTAGATTATAACCTGCTGTCCATATCTCAACTATGTGACAAAGGTTATAATTGCTTGTTCACTAATGAGGGTGTGACCGTCTCAAGGAGGAGTGATGGTTCCGTTGCATTCAAGGGTATGTTGAAGGGAAAGATTTACCTTGTTGACTTCAACAAGGATAAAGCCGAACTCGACACATGCTTGATTGCAAAAACCAACATGGGTTGGCTGTGGCATAGACGGCTAGCGCATGTCGGTATGAGGAATCTTCAAAAACTCCTCAAGGGCGATCACATCCGAGGTTTGAAAGATGTTTTTGAGAAAGACAGGCCTTGTAGCGCGTGTCAAGCCGGGAAGCAAGTTGGAACACATCATCCCGCAAAGAACATCATGACTACAACAAGACTGCTCGAACTACTTCACATGGACTTGTTTGGTCAAGTTGCTTACATAAGCATCGGCGGTAACAAATACGGTTTGGTTATCATTGATGATTTTTCTCGCTTCACTTGGGTTTTCTTTTTGCATGATAAGTCAGAAACACAAGGAACACTCAAGAAATTCTTCGAGCGAGCTCAAAACGAGTTTTCATTGTCAATCAAGAGTATTCAAAGCGACAATGGCACGGAGTTAAAGAACATACAAGTGGAGGAGTACCTTGATGAAGAGGGCATCAAGCACGAATTTTCAGCGCCATACTCACCACAACAAAATGGAGTTGCCGAAAGGAAGAACCGAACACTCATAGAGATGGCAAGAACAATCCTCGATGAATACAAGACTTCGGATCGATTTTGGGCGGAAGCGATTAACACCGCTTGCAACGCCGCAAATCGGCTTTATCTTCATCGACTACTCAAGAACACTCCCTATGAGCTACTCACCGGTAACAAACCAAACATTTCATACTTTCGAGTTTTCGGTTCTCCATGTTATATCCTGAACTAGAAGCCCAAGACTTCAAAGTTCGCTTCGAAGTCCGATGAAGGTTTCTTGCCCATTTACGATTCGAACACCTACGACTATCGTGTTTTCAACAAGGCCTCCGGACTTGTTGAAGTAGCACGTGACGTAGTGTTCGATGAGACTAACGGCTCCCAAAAGGAGCAAGTTGATCCATGTGAATTAGGTAAAGAAGAAGCTCCTTGTCTAGCATTGAAAAGAATGGCTCTAGGTGAAGTTCAACCACAAGAGTCATCTTCACACATAAATGAGGAAAATGAACCACAAGAGGAGACCAACAATCAAGGGGGAGCTTCAACACAAGCACGAGAGTATGAAGATGATCAACAAGTCAACGAGGGCAACCACTCAGGGGGAGAAGAAAACGATCATGAAGACACAACTCCCGAAGTGCCCCACCCAAGAGTACACCAATGCATTCAAAGGGTCACCCAATCGACAACATCATCGGTGACATCCAAAAGGGAGTAACCACTAGATCTCGCATAGCTAACTTTTGTGAGCATTACTCGTTTGTCTCCTTTTTGGAACCACGCAGGATTGAGGATGCATTGAAGGATCCGGACTGGGTGGTGGCAATGCAAGAAGAATTGAACAACTTCAAGAGGAACGAGGTGTGGGAACTTGTGGCAAGACCCAATGCAAACATAGTGGGCACCAAGTGGGTCTTCCGCAACAAACAAGACGAACATGGAGTGGTAACAAGAAAAAAGGCGCGACTTGTGGCCAAAGGGTACTCACAAGTCGAAGGTTTGGATTTCGATGAGACTTCTACTCCAGTAGCTTGGCTTAAATCTATTAGAATATTACTTGCATATGCTACTCTCCATGATTTCAAGCTGTATCAAATGGACGTGAAAAGCGCCTTCCTCAACGGACCGATCATGGAAGAAGTGTACGTGGAGCAACCACCCGGGTTTGAAGATGAAGAAGTCCCCAACCACGTATATAAATTGCGTAAGGCTCTCTACGGCCTCAAACAAGCTCCTATAGCTTGGTATGAGTGTCTTAGAGATTTCTTAATTGAAAATGGTTTTCAAATTGGCAAAGTAGACTATACATTATTCACATAGAATTTAGATACTGATCTTTTATCTGTCAAATCTATGTTGATGACATAATATTTGGGTCAACTAACCAATCCTTTTGTGAAGAATTTAGTAGAATCATGACAGACAGGTTTGAAATGTCAATGATGGGAGAATTGAAGTACTTCTTGGGATTCCAAGTGCGGCAACAAAGGGAAGAAACGTTCATAAGCCAAACCAAGTACACGCAGGACATACTCAAGAAGTTTGGCATGGACAAGGCAAAGCCCATAAAGACCCCCATGGCAACGAATGGCCACTTGGATCTCAATGAAGATGGACCTAGCGTCGATCAAAAGGTATATCGCTCCATGATTCGATCTCTACTTTACTTATGTGCATCTAGGCCAGATATTATGTTGAGTGTATGTTTGTGTGCACGATTTCAAGCCAACCCTAAGGAATGTCACTTGACAGCCGTAAAAAGAATATTGAGATATTTAGTTCATACACCCAACCTTGGTATTTGGCACCCAAAAGGCTCAAAATTCAATCTCATTGGTTACTCCGATGCAGATTATGCCGGGTGCAAAGTAGATAGAAAAAGCACCTCTGGCACATGCCAATTCCTAGGGAGATCCTTAGTTTCTTGGTCATCCAAGAAACAAAATTCCATTGCTTTATCCACAGCCGAAGCGGAGTATGTTGCAGCCAGGAGTTGTTGTGCACAACTCCTTTGGATGCGACAAACTCTAAGGGATTACGGTTACAATTTGAACTGTATTCCTCTCCTTTGTGACAATGAGAGTGCCATTAAAATAGCCCACAATCCAGTTGAGCACTCTAGAACTAAACACATAGACATAAGACATCATTTCTTGAGAGACCATTCCATGAAAGGAGACATTACCATCTCACATGTCAACACCCAAAAACAATTGGCAAACATATTCACCAAGCCACTTGATGAAAAGCATTTTTGCGAACTCCGAAATGAACTAAATATCCTTGATTCTCGAAGTGTGGCTTGAAAAGTTGCATACCTGTATGACCTCTTCAAAATTTTGACTGAAATGTGAAAATCATCCCTATTCATTTTTCTCGAAAAACTATGTCAATTATTAGATCTTGATGAATTATGATCATTGTGTGATTGTTGTATGCTTACTGGTCAAATTCATCAAGATTAATTGATTTGTTTTGTCCCACCTATTCTCTATTAATGAACCTTCAAATATATATGAATGGGCTATGCAATTTCTCCTGGTGACCACGGACTAGTCCGTGGTTACCCGGACTAGTCCGCTCTTGCAGACTAGTCCGCAGAGTGCCGGTTAGACCGGACCAGTCCGATAGACCACGGACTAGTCTGATATAGCTCTCTGTATGACTTCGGACTAGTCCGATCATGTCCGTACTTGTCCGATATAGCTCTCTGGATGACTTCGGACTAGTCCGGTCTTGTCCGGACTTGTCCAATTTTTCGTGTCCATAACCCTAGCCGCCACCAAACCCTAATCTACTCATCCCCACATTTGCTCACGCCTTCCTCTCTCTTGCGCTCGAGCTACCAAGGCGATTCTCTGCTCCCTCCGTTGAAAAAGTCCACATTTAGGCGGAGATAAAGCTTGACCTCTTGGGGATTGAAGCTAGCGGACTTGTCCGGCCTCCAACCCCCAAACCTTCAAGCTTCAATCGATTTCTTCGGTAACTTTCTTCAAAACCCTAGAAATCTTGTTTTTCTCCATTGTTGATTGTATAGCCTAGCATCCTTCACTAGATACATGCTTATTTGATGTACTACGTGTATGCTAGAGTAGAGTTGCATTAGGAATCATTCCTTGACCAATCTGTTAGGTTTTTGAGGATGAACACCGGACTAGTCCGGCCCATGCATGGACAAGTCCGGTCCTCCAGACTAGTCCATGCCTGTGCACTGGACAAGTCCGATGTTTCTGAACTGAAAACCTAATTTTTCAATTCCTCAATGCAATTCATTGCTATCTTTTCATACCTATTCCTTGTATCACTTACCATCATTCTTGCAAAATCATTCTCAGATCATGTCGAGCTCAAACAATGAAATCTCCGACTTTGAGGCCGAGTTGGACCACGAAGTGGCACCTCGGTCCTCGACGGGTCTTGGCAAGAAACGCCAAGAAAGACACTCGGAGCCAGCTCCTTCACCTCCTCAGGTTCGAAGGAAGGTGCTAGCAAAGAAGCCAGTGTCAAAGGCAGCAGCATCCTCAGGTGCATCTCGCCAAGCCAAGGGCAAGGGCAAGGGCAAGGGGATAGCAACGGGGCCAGTCGGGCCCTTGAAGCTCCATGCTCCCAGGGAAGGGGTCCGGGAACCTATTGAGAAGAAGTTCAACGGCAAGGGAAGTGATTTTGCAGCCAAGTTCAGAAGCATTGACTGGTATGGCAGGCCAAAGCAAGCTGTCGATGGAAGGTTTTGGTGCAACTTCCATGCAGACTTCTACAAATCGGTGTATCTCCCAATGAAGACACCAGTGGTGCACAGTCAATGGATTGACAGGGCACACCTTGAGAAAAAGAAGTGCTCAGCTTTTGATGAAGTCATTGCAGCAGTTGAGAGGCATGGCCTGAAGGATCTCTTTGCCTTCAGGCATAACTGGAATGATGAAGTGATTGCACAGTTCTTTGCAACTTTCCACTTCTCAAGTGAGGATGAAGAGAGTGTTACTTGGATGACACACGGATCTAAGTATAGTATCACTCAAGAGGACTTTACTAATCTGCTCCATCTGGACACCTCTGGACATGACAGGATGATCAACCACAACATAGGTGTCATGGAGAAGGATAGGATGAAATTCCTATATGAGCTGAACTCAAAGTATGTCCCTCCCTCTACAAAGAACATGAAACCATTCTTTGTGGTCCTCAACACAGTGCTGAGGAAGACTATTGCTCCTAAAGATGGAGATGCTGGGAGCGTGCAGGGTTACCTCCGAACCCTAATGGGAGTCATAAGCAAGGACCGCCCATTTGATGTGGCGGAATACATTTGGAATGATATGGTCAACATATCCTGCACGCCTAACAGGTCATGTGGCTATGCTCCCTACCTCATGTATATGATTGAGAAAGTCACAGGTATTGAGTTCGTGAAGGATGTGGAGCACACTCCTTTGAGGCCTCAGAAGCCTCAACCAGTGAGTGTACAGGCTGCTTCCTCGCCAGCCTCCAGTCCTGAGGCACCTGCAAGATCAAGAAGTGGTGCTAGGGCTGTCCCTACCTCTAGGGAAGCCCCTCAGAGAGGATCAGCTAGTGGGATCCTCAAGTACCTAACCGCCATATTCTCCTCCTGCAAAAAGACTGAAGTGAAGGTCCACAAGGTCAACAAGAGAAGAAAGGAGGACATGAAGTATATAAAGGCCAATATGAAGCAAATCTGCCAGAAGCTGGAGATCGACCCCATTGGATCTCCAGTGATTTCTGAGGAGTCCGACCTGGACTTCACCGAGCTCGGGCCTCTGAACCCCTCCGAGCTTGCCTACTTTGGCATTGGGGGCTCGAGCGACTCCGTCCCTCCTCCTTCCCCCCCTTGTCAAGTTGATGATGATGAAGATGAAGACGACGACGAGAGGACCGACAGTGAAGAGTGAAAATCTTAGAACCCTCCTCTCTCTCTTTTTTGTGTCTTGATGCCAAAGGGGGAGAGATTGAGGGGTGTCTTAGCTTTAGCTGTGGTAGGGTGCGAGGAGAGAGTTCTCTTTATCTTTCTTTGTGATTGTAATGCTTTAACGCTGTTTTCATGTTAACTATGGTTCTGTGTTGAAATGCTTAATTAATTTGCAAGTATGTGTTGAAATATGCAACTTTGCTCCTGAAATGACATATGTACTTTGTATTGATTCATCAATGTAAATTATGTCATTCTCAATGTTTCAATGCACTTAGTTATGCATCCCACCATAAAGAATGCACATATGGATATTTCTCTTACTGCTTGATGTATTTTTGAGTCATATGTGCATACTTTATAAAAATCTCATCTCTTTTTGTCATATTTTGTGAAATCTCAATTGGTTGTAATCAATCACCAAAAAGGGGGAGATTGAAAGTGCATCTAGGACTCCCTTGTGGGTTTTGGATGATTTATGACAAGCAATTGGGATCCTAACCTTTTTGTTGAGATGAATGCAGGCCAATAATGAAAAATGAGCAAAATACCAAAAAGAAGGGATAATGAGGAGCAAAGTGAACTTGAGCTCATGGAAAAGAAATAGTAGATTATTGTGTATGGAGTGTGTTAAGGAAACACACCGAAGAGCTCAATCATATTTAAGCACACACACATATTGCACAAAGTTACACAGGACCGGATTAGTCCGATATCAACCGGACTAGTCCGATATCCTTTCTGCACCAGATCGGACAAGTCCGATATCTGTCGGACTAGTCCGATATCTCTCTGACTTGAGTCTGACTAGTCCTCCCCAGGGCGGACTAGTCCTCAACACACTTCATAAGTCACAAAAAATGGGACAAGTCCGTTGTTAACCGGACTAGTCCGATATTCATTCTGATCCACTTCGGACAAGTCCGATGTTTACACGGACTAGTCCCAAATACCCAATGATCTAAATCGGACAAGTCCTCCAAGTGCGGACTTGTCATCCAACACACTTAGGGTTTCACATGGCCGGACAAGTCCGATGGCTATCGGACTAGTCCGAAGATTTGTGAAATCGGACAAGTCCGTTTTCGACTGGACTAGTCCGATATTTCGGGACACTTGGGGTTTGCTACACACAGCACACCGGACTAGTCCGGTGATCACCACAGACTAGTCCGATCTTTCTAAACCCTAACGGTCACTTTTAGAAACCCCATATAAATAGAGGTGCACGGCCCACTTTTACAATCTCTCGAACCCTAGCGCCGTCACACCTCCCAAGAGACTCAGAAACCACCTCTCTCCACGAAATTAAGTGCAAAATCGATCAATCCTTTGAGGATCACTTTTAGATCATTGGAGAGACACTTGGCACACATCATTGAGCTCTTGGTTTGAATCTCTAACACACTCCTGCGTTTCAATTGTAATTTTTGAGTGTGTTTTTGGTGGCATTGTGATTTGTAATCTAAGGGAGCTCTCAACGTGTGAGAACGCCCCTTGAATTTGGTTATTCACCCCTTTGTGATTAGTGGAAGAGGGTTGGCCTTCATGGCGATCCGACGAGGGTAGGGTTGGAGAAGACCCGGTCCTTTTGTGGGCTCCTCAATGTGGACGTAGGTTGCCTTCGTGGTAGCCGAACCACGTGATAAATCATGTGTCTTGTACTTTTTGTGTTCATCACTCGAATTGATCAACTTACTCTAGGGTTTGATACACATTGTTCAATTTACAATAAATTGTAGAACACAAGCCCTAATTGTAACACAATCCAATATACAACTGTTAAACTGTTGTTTGATTCTATATTTCCGCTGCACACATTGAAGAATCAACCTAATAGATTAATCTTGATCAACTTAGTTCGTGAACACCGGACTAGTCCGCACTTTACCAGACTAGTCCGATTTCTCTGGTATTGAACTTGTTGTTGAGTGTTGCAGGATCCGACGAAAATTCAAAAGGCCTATTCACCCCCCCTCTAGGCCTACATTCAGTAGAACCATTGTTTCACTCTCCTAAGAAGAGAGAACAGGAACAGCCTAAGATGGACAACATCAGGGGATACATCCTTAATCTTAATAGTGCTGTAGATCTCAAGGAACTGTTGCAGGTGAGCACTTGCATCCTTGTTAGCCTTCCCACAAAATGGGTTGGCTTGCACCATAGTAACAAGGCCAGTCTTGATTTCGAAGTTCGCGTCTTCCATGTTAACAGTGGGCCCAACAGGCACATTGTTAGCAAAGGGAGCCGAACACTCACGAAGGGTCTTCTGGTCCATTAGCATTTTTGTTGTTGGTGCAGTTGTGTTGGCTTGCTTTGCCGCTCGAAGCTTCTAAGGAGTAACGACACGAGGTCGATCTCTCAGAAGAGATTCGATATCTTCAACAAAGTTTTCTGGAAAGCGGAAACCAGACATACACTACCCTATTTTCACATAAAATGTGAAAACAAATAAGGGTCATCCTACTAAAACCTACCAGGGTCCTATCCTATTCACTCAATCATGTAATACTTCGGCTGCCTTCACCGGCAACGGTGTCATAAATGCTTGTTGATATTTCATAAGCACAACTAACAATTCATCCCCAGCAGGGGTGCTAGAAATATTTGTTTGTAGGTTTTATATTATACATGTAAGTCCGCAAGCGCACGAAAACTATCGATGTAGCATTTCCCCTTTAAAGAGTATTCCCAAAGGGTGTCATTTATATTTTCCCAAAGGAAGGCTAGATGGAAGTAAAACAATCATCAAATGGAGAGGATAGGTTGGTCTAGGTAGGGCTCTATTAAGGATGGATAAAAGGTAATTGAGGTAGTGTCACGCACACAAGAGCATTCTATCCTAAGGGGATAAAAGAGGTAAAAGAGGGACTAGGCTAAGAGTTAGGTAGATACTCCTACTATGCTTCTAATGTACATATATATTGTCTAAGTTAGTTACTAATGATTATACCAATTATGCAATCTCATGCTAAGTGGATTAACACATCAGGCACGGGTTTACCCCTAGCAACACTAGGCGACTCCTGCCAAGAGCCTGTGGCATAGCCAAACGTGGAGGATTACAAAGGACGGATAGGGCTGTCAACACCTACTGTCTACCTCTTCAATCCGTGGGCATACGGGACATTCAACGCTACTCTCTATCCTATCACCATGCTAGCATATTAAGTAATTACCTTAAGAGCCTAGGCAGAAGCCATCCTAAGGCAATGAACTAAATCATCGTTGAACCAATGTTAATTCATAGCATAAGTGATTCATATTAATATATTCATATCATAGCTAATTAGACTATAGTGGAGGTTTGTAGTGTTTATAATGATGTAATAAGAGTGGTATAGGACATTCATAAATATTATTCCTACGAAATACATGGAATCAACAATCAAACAAGAAACGCTTCATCCAAGTATATGAACAATAGAAGGCTAAATATATCATCTTTATTATGAATAAAGTCACAAATACAAATAGGAATATGAGAGATATATCTTTCCCAACTGGGAAGAGACTCCTTCTACTCCTCTCCTACTTGGACTATGGACTAGAGGCTCTCCTCTCTACAACCTATACTCCTCTAAACCTATGGTGAGTATTGGATACAAAGGAAGAATACTCAAGTGGTGTGGGTTGAAGTAAGGTGTGAGGGGTCCTATTTATAGCTTGGAGAATGGTTGGTTCCTGCCATCAAAAGCGCGCGAATCAGTCACCTCTGACCTCTTCAAGCCGGGAGGAGCCAACACGTGGTGTTTGACCGTGTATGGTGCCAAGACCTAGTCGGCCGACTAGGGGGGTCGACCGACCTGGTCTTGGCCCCGTTGGGGTTGTGCTTCCTCCAGGTCTCTGCCAGGTGGGTCCCATTCCTTTATATGGTGCTATACCGTTGGATGGCCTCAGATACTCCTATTTGTGGGCCATTTGATCCATGTGGTGCCACGTATCATCGCTTGATTTGCCGAAATGATATTTTATAGGTTCCATCCCCTTGTTTCACTTCATTTCTACATAAACTCCTGCTTGTACCATTTTCTCCAAGGAAAAGAGGAAATAGGTTAAATAAAAAGGTAATGTTTGCAAGAAATGACAATTCCTTCACATAATTGAGTTATATTGATGGGTGAAATTGGTATATAACAGCCGTCAACAGCAACAAAAGGGTTTTCAAACAAGTCCGGTATGTGTGGTCATACAAGTCCATCTTGGATCAGAAACTATTTTGGACGGTTCCGGTTCACTGGCTGGACAAGCCCGGGGTGGCAAAGCAAAAGTCTTCTGGACTAGAAGTTTGACAAATCGGACTAGTCCGCTTGAAATCAAACAAGTCCGGGGAAACATCAGAAGCTCAACCGGACTAGTTCGTGCAATATGTCGTACAAGTTCGGGCTCTGAAGAAGGCTGAATTTTCTCAGTACAACAGGAATACCGGACTAGTTCGGGTTATGATCGGACAAGTCCGCACCATGACATACTTAAATTCCTGATTAGGCCTAAAGTCATTTTAAATATTGTTCCTTTTAAAGTTGCTTTATGTTACACGTGTATTAGGATGTATGCAATGCATTATGCATGAAAATGAGGGTGTTACAAACCTACCCCCCTTAAAATGAATCTTGCCCTCAAGATTCAATGTGGAAGGAAAGAGATAGGGAAATTCCTTCTTGAGATCATCTTCTTGCTCCCAAGTTGCTTCCGATTCTGTATGGTGCTTCCATTGCACTATGTAATTACCTTGTTCCTCGTGACCCTTTCCTTGGTGTCCAAAATTTTGACAGGTTGCTCGGCATAGGTCAAATCTTCTTCAAGCTCCAATTCTTCCATCGGTACTTGCTCTTCCTGAACCCTCACACACTTCTTGAGATCAGAAACATGAAACACATCATGGACATCGAAAAGATGTGCATGCGTCTCCAGTTTATATGCTACTTCACCCCGTTTGTCCCAAATCATGAGTGGACCAATATAGCGAGGTGCCAACTTGCCTTTGACATTAAATCGCTTATGACCTTACATGGGTGACACTTTGAGGTATACGAAGTCTCCCACCTCAAAAGATAGGCTCTTTCTTCTATTATCCGCATAACCCTTTTGCCTTGACTGAGCAGCTCTTAAGTTCTCGCGAATTGTTTGAACTTGCTTTTCAGCTTCTCGTATCACATCAGGTCCAAACACTCGAGTTTCTCCTGTTTCATTCGAAAAAAAGGGTGTTCTACACCTTCTCCCATACAATGCTTCATGTGGTGACATCTTCAAACTTGCTTGATAACTGCTGTTATAGGAAAACTCAGCATATGGCAGACTTTTGTCCCAACTTACTTCATACTTTAATGCACAAGCTCTTAGCATATCTCCAATATCAGATTTGTTCTCTCGGTCTGTCCATCCGTTTGAGGGTGATAGGCAGAACCGAAATTCAATTTGAGTTCCCATTGATTTGTACAGCTTTAGCTAGAACCTTGAGGTAAATTGAGAACCTCTATCGGATACTATTTTCTTAGGTACTCCATGTAAACACACTATTCTTCCCATGTATAATTCTACCAACTTTGCTCCACTATAGGTAGTCTTGACAGGAATGAAATGCGCTGATTTCGTCAATCGGTCCACAATGACCCATATTGAGTCATAACCTGCTAAAGTGCGAAGTAAACCAACTATGAAATCCATACCAACTTCTTCCCACTTCCATTCTGGAACCTTCAACGGCTGCAATAATCCAGTTGGCCTTTGATGTTCAGCCTTGACTCGTTGGCACACATCACATAGTGCGACATATTCAACTATGTCCCTCTTCATACCATCCCACCAAGCGTGTCTTCCGTCCTTGTACATCTTCGTACAACCGGGATGGATAGAGTAAAGTGAGTCATGTGCCTCCTTTAATGTCAACTATCGAAGACTCTTATCATTAGGCACAATAATCCGCTTTTCAAGCCATAGAGTACCATGGTCATCTTTGTCAAATCTGAATTCCCTCCCCTCTTGGATCCTTTCTTTGATTTCCTGGATTTCCTTATCCTTAGAATGGCCTTCTCTTATTTCTTGCTCCAGGGTTGGATTCACTTCCATCGCTCCCATCTCATTTATGAATCCAAGATTCAACCGTTCAAAGTCCTTGCATAGCTCGGACGGCAATTGCCGAACTGTGAGCTGGTGGCTTGCTCCTTTCCTACTCAAGGCATCAGCCACTACGTCGGCTTTTCTTTCGTGATAATTGATTCCCACATCATAAACCTTGATGAGTTCCAATCATCATCGTTGTCTCGAATTCAAATCCGTTTGCGTGAATATATTCTTGAGACTCTTACGATCCGTGTAAATGTCGCATCTATGACCAAGAACGTAATGTCTCCAAATCTTCAACGCATGCACTACGGCTGCAAGTTCAAGATCATGTGTAGGATAATTCTGCTCATGTTTCTTAGATTTCCTAGATGCATAAGCTACAACTCGGCCTTCTTGCATCAATACTCAACCAAGTCCTTGCTTTGAAGCATCGCAATAGATATCAAAGCTCTTGCTCACATATGACAATACCAACACAGGTGTTGTTGTTAACCTCTTCTTTAGCTCCTCAAAACAGTCCTGACAAGCTTGAGTCCACTTGAAATGCTTTTCCTTCATTAACACTTCAGTCATGGGCTTCCCTATCTTGGAAAAGTCCTTGTTGAACTGACGGTAATATCCAACCATTCCAAGAAAACTACTTATTTCCTTCACATTCTACGGCGGTTCCCACTTTAGCACATCTCTAACCTTTCCTGGGTGAACTGGCACTCCTCCTCCAGATATGACATGGCCTAGGAATGATACCTTCCTCAACCAGAACTAGCATTTGTTGAACATGGCATACAACTCGTGCTCTCTCAATTTTTGCAATGTCAGCCTTAGATGCTCTTCACACTCTTCTTCACTTTTTGAGTAGATCATCATATCATCAATGAATAGTACCATGAACTTATCCAAATACTCCATGATGACCTTGTTCATAAGATACATGAAGCATGCGAGTGCATTAGTCAACCCAAATGACATGATCGTATACTCATATGATCCATACCTTGTCCTAAATGTTGTCTTAGGTATGTCTGATGGTCTAATCTTCATTTGCAAATATCCTGACCAAAGATCAATCCTATAGAATATTCTGGCTCCCTTCATTTCGTCGAACAGATCCTCTATACGGAGCAACGTGTACTTGTTCTTAATTGTCACCTCGTTGAGAGATCGGTAATCCACACACATTCTTTGTGATCCATCTTTATTATCTACAAAAGCACTAGGGCTCCCCATGGCGATGAACTTCGGCATATAAAACCCTTCTCTAACTGCTATTGAATCTATTTATTGAGCTTTGCTAGTTCCTTAGGAGGCATCATATATAGCCTCTTTGCTATAGATGAAGTTTCGTGTATTAAATCAATGACGAACTCGATGTCACGGTCAGGTGGCATACCTGACAATTCTTCTGGAAACATCTGGGTACTCACAAACAACTGGAATCTCCTCTAAAGTTACTCCTTCTTCATGATTTACCATTGCCTTCTCAGTTGTCGGCTGAACTACCTTGAATTCTATACTGACTCCTTTGTCATTTCTCAATTGCACTGTCCGAGTGGCATTCTGAATCACTCCGTTTTGCTTCCTTAGCCCATCCATTCCAAGTATGATGTCCAAGCCTTGAGAATTCTAGACTATAAGGTTGGCGAGGAAATTTACCCCCCTTATGGAAATACTTACTTTTGGAGATACTATATTCGTCCTCATCTCTCCTCTAGGAGATTTAACCAACAAGTTATACTTAAGGTGTTATATAGGCATGCTATGCCTTGCAACATACTTCGATGAGATGAATGAATGGGATGCTCCAAAATCAAATAATATAGTAGCGGGGTTTGAGTTTGTGGGAAACATACCAATCACAACATCTTCAGCTTGTTGAGCCTCTTCTGTAGATACATGGTTCACCTTGCCAAGAGCGAAATTTGGGGGTCCTCGGTTGCCTTGAGTTGCTCCTCCATTAGGCCTTGGATTCTGCCTTGGAACATTGTTCATCGGAGCTTGACTCGATCTTGGGCATTGATTTGCAAAATGTCCCGCTTGACTACAAGTATAACAAGTCTTTCCACCAATGGTGCCAACAAAGTTAAGGTGAGGCCGATTCTGAGCATAAGCAGACATATTTGGGTGTGGCGCCGGCTACATAGGTAAGCAAGGTGCTTGCATGGGTGGGCGTTGCTGCATTGGCTGTTGCGATCGCGGTGGATAAGCAGGGTGGTATGCAGCAGCAGACAGGTTATAATATGGTGCAGCAGGTGGTGCATAGCGAGGACGGACATTGCTTTATTGCGGCTGTCCTTGACATTGCATTTTCATCTTGTGATCTAGCTCCATATCACGAATCTTGTTCTCAACCACAATGGTCTTGTCAACCAGCTTCTAAAAGTTTGCACAGTCAGTATTGGGCAACTGAACTTGAATTTCATTGTTGAGACCCCTCATGAACAGGTTTTGCTTCTTGCTATCAGTGCTGATGTCCTCTAGAGAATATCGAGACAGTTGAGTGAATTTATTGAGATAATCACTCACACTCATCCTTCCTTGCCTAAGGTTTTCAATCTCTTGTCTTCTCAGTTTCATAACTCCCTCTAGCACATAGTGAGAGCAAAAATTCTCCTCTAATTCAGCCCAAGTGATTCTCTCTTCATTCTTATGGGCATTGCATAGAGGTTCCCACCAATATGCAGCAGCTCCAACCAGCCGGTGTGAGGCAAAAAGAACATTCTCTCTGTCACTACACTGGACAATAGCAAGTTTCTTCTCAAAGAATTCAGCCAATCATCAACATCCATAGAGTTTGTGACTTGAGCAAAGGTAGGTGGTCTGGTCCTCATAAACTCCCCCAAAGGATTGTGGTGTGGCAGGGATGGTGGTGGTGGCAGCATGTGGGGTTGATTATTGTTGCCAACTTGCAGCTGTCCCATGGTTTGTATCATGGTCTGCATGAGCTGGTTCTGCATAGCCAACAACTATGTGCAGGTCCCTAGTTGTTCTGGGATGCTTCATTGTTCTCCTCACCATTTGCATTCCTTTGGTTGCGTGTCCTCGGCATCTGTTGGTGAAAGAATAGTAGATACAAGGGAATTTAGAATTTGAAAGGAAACGCCCCAACTATATGCATCAAGGTATATGTAACTAACAATTGTATTAATAATAATATAAACCCTATTAGAGGATGTAGACAACGATCCCACAACTCTCTACTATATGCGGATGTGGACAAAACACTATATGTCCCACGACTCACACCAAGCACACAAGCACAAGCACACACCAAGAAAATTCAGCACACCACATTAAGTATGACTAAGACGATCTAAACTCTTTTTCTAACTTCTAAACAGTAGACCCAGACTTAATTATGTGATCCGTGGCTTTCTTGACTATGAGGTGGCGAAGGCGACGACGGTGGCGAGGCATACTTGGGCGCACGCTAAGGTGAGTTGTCCGTCCATGGTGGCACTGGAGGGGTTGCTACACCATTCACCATCACGGTGGCATAGACTTCCTCTTGCTTCTCCATGATGAAAAACATCTTACGAAGGTAACGAATCTCTTCCATGGCATCAACATAGCAATTTCCCAATTTCACCAATACTTCGTGAGATCTATCAATGGCACGAGAACTGATTTGAGCTCCCTCTTGCGCCTTAAGACTTCCCTTGTTTCCTTCATGTGTTGCAGGTGCAGCGCAAAACTAGTACCTCCAACCTGCTCCAGATAGATGTGACACAATGTAGTAAGTGCATCCCAAGCGACATCATCAATAGCTTGCTCCCTGGTACCTCTCCATGTGGATGCAAAGTGTCGGGTGACTACCTCATCTTTGGCAAGAACAGTAACTTGAGCCCTCCATTCTTCACGTCCACAGCGAGGAATCCTCTTTACATAATATTATGGGTGCATTTTGCATAAATCAAGAAACTCCTTCAATTGCTTAGCTGCAAATCCTCCATCAGTACCGTCGGAATGAAATTCTTGGGCATCACAGTAATTAAGGCACTTGTTCTCCTTCCTGGCTTCACTAGGGTGTGATGCATTCCTTTGGGCTTCAGGTACTTCTTCTTGTGCAGAGGGCTCTTCTTTTTCTTGCGGTTCATCTTCATCTTGGGCTTCATCTTCATTCTCCTCAAGTTGTTTACCTTCCTTTTCCTCGCTATCATAGATTTCTACCATCTCCAGATCTTCCTCCTCATCTTCATAGGACTCCACCATCTCAGGGTCTTCCTTCGTCGAGTTGGAGTGTTCATGCTCAACTTTCTTTGTGGGAGAACTCACTTCTTCCTCCTCTCGAGCTGGTTCCATTTGCGGCTCCTTGCGAGTCCTAAGCTTACTTCCAAGGGGTGGCAAATGGGTTCTCTTGCGGGCTGTTATTTTGGTGTGAGCCATCTGCAAAAAAACATCAGAAAAATAGAGGAAAACACAAATATTAGTTCTGAAATTGTAGCAGCCATAAATTAAGATGAGAGGATGTGCATTTGCCCAAAAAGATGGAAAATAGCAAAAATTGCAGCAGCAGCAAAAAGCATAAATTTACCCACATTATATAGCTAGTGGAAGGCAAAATAGTGCAAAACGGGCTAGTTTTGAATATGAAAGAAGTCCTAAGTGATTTGTGGGGTCTATTCTACCTAGGCATGCGTCCTAGGGTCAAACACGGCTTTGATACCAATTTGTGACATCCGGTTCCGAAAATGAACCAATCGTAATGCATATGTGTGCCCAGGATGTTTAACACACATACACAAGTGATTCACAAACAATAAAAAGATTATAACCATGTCTCAAATACCAATACCGATAATAGTACCTTATTACAAACTAAATAGTCTCTAATACAAGCTCTAAATAACTACAGCAAAAAGACTAAACTCTAAGACTCCAAACTCCACAGGCAAGCTTTACGGTAACACGCACGCCTAGAATTCCTCAAAAACCTCCTGGTACTCCACATTGTCGCCTGCGTCTGAATTTTTTGGGGGAATAGCAATGGTGAGAACATGTCAAACTCAACAAGTGTGGGAAAGTATGACATGTAGCTTAAACAAGGAATGATAATAAAATGGGCTCATTGCATAAAAGTACATTCGAAACAGTTGAAAATGCAATACTATGTTCATTTAGTGAGCTCTTTCCCAAAATAACCCAAATAACATTAATATCAACTTAAGTAACTAATACCAGCAATAATAATCCATAATCAACTCATATCTGCTCATATGTCTGTTGACGACTGTTATAGACCAATTTCATCTGTCAATATAACTCAATTATGTGAAGGAATTATCACTTGATGCACACATCACCTTTCTATTTAACCTATTTCCACTTGTCCTTGGAGAAAGTAGTGAATGCAGGGATTCTATGCAGAAATGAAGTGAAACAAAGGGATGGATCCTATTAAATATCATTCCAGTCAATCAGGCGATACCACATGGCACCACATGGTTAAAATGGGCCACAAAAAGAAGTATCCAAGGCCATCCAATGATGTAGCATCAATATCAGTCAATGGGACCCACCTGTCGGTCATCTGGAGGAAGCACACCGCAAAAGGGGCCAAGACCAGGTCAGTCGACCCCCCTAGTCAGCCAACTAGGTCCTGGCGCCTTTCTCGGTCAAACTCCACATGTAGTCTCCTCCCGGCTTGAAGAGGTCATGGGTGAATGATTCGCGCGCTTTTGGTGGCAGGAACCGACCCTTCTCCACGCTATAAATAGGACCCCTCACTTCAACACACACAACTTGAGTATTCGTTCATTGTATTTACTACTCTCCATAGGTTTAGAGGAGTATAGGCTATAGGAGGAGAGTCTCTAGTACATAGTCCAAGTAGGAGAGGAGTAGATGGAGTCTCTTCCCAATTGGGAAAGGTATGTCTCCCATATTCGTATTTGTATTTGTGACTCTATTCATAATAAAGATGATATCTTTAGTCTTCCATTATTCATATACTTGGATGAAGCGTTTCTTGTTTGATTGTGGATTCCATGTATGTGGTAGGAACAGTATTTATGATTGTGCTATACCATTCTTATTACATCATCATAAACACTATAAACCTCCACAATAGTGTAATTAGCTATGATATGAATATATTAATATGAATCACTTATGCTAAGAATTAACATTGGTTCAACGATGATTTAGTCAATTGCCTTAGGATGGCTTGTGCCTAGGCTCTTAAGGTAATTACTTAATATGCTATAATGGTGCTAGAGTATAGAGTAGCGTTGAATGTCTCGTAGACCCATGGATTCAAGAGGTAGGCAGTAGGTGGTGACAGCCCTATTTGTCCTTTGTGATCCTCCACGTTCGGCTATGCCACATGCTCTTGGCGGGAGTCATCTACTGTTGCTAGGGTAACACCCATGCCCGATGTGTAAATCCACACAGCATGGGAATTCATAATTAATATAATCATTAGTAACTAACTTAGGCTATGTATATGTATATTAGAAGCATAGTAGGAGTATCTACCTAACTCTAGCATAGTCCCTCTATTACCTCATTTATCCTCTTAGGATAAGATGCTCTTGTGTGTTTCATACTACCTCCACTTATCATTAAACCCATCTTTGCTAGAACCCTACCTAGGCCAACCTAGCCTTTCCACTTGATGATTGTTTTACTTCCATCTAGCCTTCCTTTGGGAAAATATAAATGACACCCTTTGGGAATACTCTTTAAAGTGGAAATGCTACATCGATAGTTTTCGTGCACTTGCGGATTTACATGTATAATATAAAGCCTACCAACAAGCATTTCTGGCACCACTGCTAGGGATGAATTGTTAGTAGTGCATAGGAAATATCAACAATGTCTCAATTTCATCAATTCCATGTACCAAAGTCAATTAATAAACCATTACTGATTCCCAATCCAATTCCAGCCATTAAACCATGTTCAGGTCCAAATTCTAATCATGTGAGGGTCCAGGTTGCTCATGTCCGGGAGCATAGATATCATGATAGTTTTAAACACACCCTGCAGAGGTTGTACCACTTTACCCACAAGTTCGTGATTTCATCACCTTTCGATGACTAAGGAATCTCAATTATGTCGTCTCACACTTCCTTATGTGTGTGGCCAACAAATCACAAAATAGCCTTGACAAAGTGATTACTAGCATATTTAGACACCCACTGAGGTTTAACCGGTGGTGATGTCTCCAATTGAGCACATCCAACCAAGGGCCCCCTCTTGAGCCATTCGGATCCCAGGGTAGTCCCACCAATATCTACAAACCCATTCGACTACCCCTTCCCCAAGCATTCTTAATGGTCCAAATAGTACTGGCATAATACTAATTAGTCGGCTAAGCCGCACTCATACTTGGCCCTGTGGTGGCACTGTAAATCCTGGATGGCTGCTTAAGGAATCGATCCTTTGATCTAAAGCAAGGAAAACCACCAAAAACAGTCCAACCCATTCCACATAATCAGCTTGCTTAGATCCACAGGTACCATGTTGCTAAAGGGTCATTAATACCACTTCTCATCATTTATGTGTTCAATAGTTCATAAAGAAGTAATATAATGTTTTCCCAAACCCAATTGAGTAATGCGATGAAAAAGTGTAAAATCCCCTTCTAGACTCTCTACAATGTGTTCAAGCAATAAGGGTGGTCATGCAAGACTAGTAAACTGCTACAATTGGGTTTTCCCAGCAATTTTACATAAGCATGCAATTTTCTAAACAAAACAATTGAAAACATGGATCAAAATGATCAAGGACATTTGCCTTTCTCTTGAGCTTGGTTTTGATCGAAAGCTTCAAAAGCACTCTTTACAGCGAGACCTTCTATTCCACAAGAAAAACATGCAAAACAAACATTACAATCAATAAATGCTCATACATTACTCAATATGCTATGATATGCATAATTAATGCAATTGTGAGGTAAAACAAGTTAATGAGTTGCTATTAATATTTAAAATAATTCCAATAGTTTACAACATGTTTGAACAAGTTTGGAATTGATTTGAGTCAATTTAGATTCAATTCAGCATTTAACAGATTCAGACACCAGACTAGTCCGGTATCAGGACCGGACTAGTGTACCCTGATCAGAACTGTGAACTTAGGGTTTTCTGATCAGCGGAAATTGGGGGTTGATTTCATGTGGAAAAGTGGATGTAGAGGGGGGTACCACGTATTTAGAGATCCAAAGATCAAGGATTAGGTGTGAAACTTGAGTCTTGACAATCTAGGGTTGGTGGAGATGAGTTGATGAAGATTGGGTGATGAAGAATGTTGATTGTTGAAAAGTTGATGAAGATCGATCTTGATTGAGCCTTCTCCCTCTTCTCCTCCTTCTCCTTGCTCCTGGGCTCCTTCTTGACATCGGCACACGATCATGGAACGGCAGTGAGGGTTTTCTCAAAGGTTGGAGAGGTGAGGGTATTGGGTTGTTTATATAGGGGTGGAGAGGTAGGGTTTTGGGGTGAATTACAATTGGATTTCGGTGGGGGACGTGTAGGGGCCAAGGTGGGGTCCACTTGGGCTCCTCTGAGGTTGGGCACGAAGTTCTTGGGCCTAATTACGGCAAGTACCCAATAATCAATTGTGGAAGAATAATAGAATCCAAGTGGAATTCAGTAGGTCGAACTAGTCCACAATATGGACCGAACAAGTCTGTTATAGAATGGAGACATTTTCGGACAAGTCCAGTTTGGATAGCCGGACAAGTCCATTTGGCAACAGAAGGATTTTCAGGCAAGTCTGGTATGTGTGGCTGGACAAGTCCGTTACGCATTCCCCGCTCCCCACATGATCCGAACAATCCTGGCAATACACCTAATTAATTGGCTAAGACGCACCCATACTTGGCCTTGTGGTGGCACTAATGTCCTAGCATATTCTCGCATGAACTGGTCCTTAGATCCAGGGCAAGCAAACCACCATATCATCCAACCCAATACATAAACAATGCTTGCTTAAATCTCCCAAGTCCATTGTGACCAAATAGCCGTGTTCATCAATTCTCATAATCCACCGGTCCATTAAATCATAGTTAAGCATTTTGGTTGTTTTCCCATCCTAATTAATTAGAGCGAAGCAAAAAGGTAAAAATGCCCTTCCCGACTCTCTACAACATATTCCAAGCGACAAGGATGGTCAAACAAGTCTAGTAAACACCTATCTTGGGTTTCCCATCAATTTGACACAAGCATGCAGTTTTGCAAACAAAACATTTAAAAACAGGATCAAAATGTTCAAGGACACTTGCCTTGCTCTTGAGATTGGTTAGGATCAAAAGCTTCGAAGTTCTTGTGCTGGAGGTCCTTGACAGCACCCTCTAGAGCAACACCTTCTATTCCGCGCAATAAACATACAAAACAAGCACTATAATCAATAAATGCTCATATGTTACTTAATATGTCATGACATGAATGAATAATGTAATTATGTGGTAATGCATGTTATTAGGTTCATATGATATCCTACTAACTATTCACAATTAAGTATTACATGTTAGAACAAGTTCCAAGTCATTTCGGAGATTACTAAAGAAGTTCTAGGAATATTCACAACAAGAAGACCAGACTAGTCCGCAGTGAGGCCGGACATGTGTGCTCTGGACCAGAGAGTTGAATGGACTAGTCCTCACTGGACTGGACAAGTCCGCTACGACTAGTTAAATATTAATGTGGAACCATATTTTACATAGAAAAGATGCATCTAAGATAATTACTTTGAATCCTAAGGTTCAAAGGTTGAGGATTTGAGAATTCAAAGTCAAGATCGAAGGAGACAAAGAATTGGTGGAGAATTGATGACGATGAAGGATTGATGATGAAGATCGCAACAGCGACGGCGATCTTGATTGATCCTGCTCCTTCCTCCCTGCGGTGAAATCCTCTTAACGGCGGCTCCCACAAACTAGGTGAAGGGGTGGGTGTTGGGGTGTTATATGAGGTGGAGGTGGTAGGGTTTGATGGATCTCTAGTTTAAGGTTGTGGATGCCGGGGTGGGACACAACAGTCTTTGGCCCAATTAAGGCAAAAACCCAATAACACAACATGGAGGGAAAACTGAATCTGAGCCGGGCACATCAGACAAGTCTGCTAGAGGCCGGACAAGTACGATATTGAACAAAGGCTAAAACGGTCGTGTCCAGGAAAGTACGGACAAGTCCGATCTTCTCCAGAGATCAAAACGGACAAGTCCGGTATGGGGCCGGATAAGTCAGCGGACAACTCCAAAAAGTTCCAGTGACTAGGAACGAACTAGTCCCCACTCAAAAACGGACAAGTCCGGACAATAACAGAAACATTTTTGGACTAATCCTCAAAAAAGCGGAAAAGTCCGGGGGACAACAGTGAGCAAAATCGGACTCGTCTAGGGTCCAAACCGGACAAGTCCACAACTATACAGGTTTTTATATGCTATTTTGCTTATAATTCATTTTATACTTGTTCCTTTTTATGTTTCTTAATTTTAAACATGTATAAGAATGTATGCAATGCATGTCAATGAAAATGAGGGTGTTATAATGCTCAAGTGGTGTGTGTTTAATTGAGGGGTGAGAGGTCCTATTTATAGTTGGAGAAGGGTCGGTTCCTTCCACCAAAAGCGCGTGAATTAGTTTTCATTGTTATCAGGGCACCATAGGGAGTCGACACGTGGAAGTTGATCGCGTTTGGCGCCATGCCCTAGTAAGCCGACTAGGGGGGGGGGGGTCGACCGACCTGGTCTTGGCTCCGTTTGCGTTGTGCTTCCTCTAGGTCACTTCCAAGTTGGTCCCATTGACTGATATGGGTGATACACCATTGGATGGTCTCAGATACTTCTGTTTGTGGACCATTTGATCCATGTGATGCCACGTGTCGATGCTTGCTTGGCTGGGATGATAATTTATAGGATCCATCCCCTTGTTTCACTTCAATTCTATATAAAATACCTGCATGCACTATTTTCTCTAAGTACAAGTGGAACTAGGTTATTTCTAACTATAATGTGTGTAAGAAATATTCATTCCTTCACATAATTGTGTTATATTGACGGTTGAAATTGGTATATAACAACCGTCAATAGTAGCTCAGTCTTCTCGATTGAAATCTTGGTCTTCATACCTTCATGTTGCTTCTTGATCGTGACATGAAAGTTTATAAACTACCAATGAATGGTAAATAAGAGCAATCAAGCACAATACACCATACATACAATACTTCTTAGAAAGGCCACTGTGTGGACACTTGACGGCGGAACAAGGACCTATACACAATAACATCTTAGATCGGGGTAATATGTGTTTTATCATGTTATATCAACATTTATAGTTTAAATGGTAAGTTTTTTAATTAATTATTAAAGTGACAAGTAAAATTTTATTTTTCAATTATGGTTGTATAAGAAAAGTTTGTTATTTTATAGGTTTGCACTATTTTAATTTTTGTTTCCAAGGTTTTCATTATTTTAAGTGAATTATATATGCTAAATTACATTTAATATGTATGATCAAGATTTTAATCATTAATGGACATTTACTGATTCCCTACATATTTTACTTAATTCAATAGCTCATGTATTATCTTTAATGGTTTCTAAGTGCTAAATAAATTTAATACGCAATTACAGAATTAAAAAACATTAGTAGATATTTTCTAATGCAAAAACAACACTGCCGGTACCCTGCGGACCAGGTATCCTCGCTTACCAGAGTAATAAGCGTTGAGTCCCACCTTCCAGGAGAAAAGACATTTGGAGACCACCACGTGTCCCGCAGCGTCGGACCTGCCTCCCTACTAAGGGTGGTTCCGGTGCTGCCACGTGTCCTGTGGCGCTGGACCTACCTCCTTGCTAAGGGTGGCTCCGGTGCTACCATGTGTCGGATCCTACCTCTCCAATGGAAAGGACTCTGAGATTTCCAACGGCATGGACATCAAGGCTATAAATAAGCTGTTTCAAGACCTGGTTAATGTGTCATTAATTCCGCATTAATGATGTACGATCAGAAGTGTGGTAATGTTGCCATCAGGTTATGTTAATACACAAATAAACCACTATTCAGTGCCTTAGATGTGAAGGGTGCTTAATGGTCCGGGGCCACCTGTCGTCCTCGATCTCACTGTAACAGCCAGGCCTTCGCTATAAAAGGTTTGCGCTGCACGCTAGAAGACAACTCTACAATCATTCACCCGCATACTAACTTAGGCTTAGTAACAATCAATACTACACACAAACCCCCGTGGAGTAGGGTATTACGTCCAGGCAGCGCGAACCACGTAATAATCTTTGTGTCACATTTCTTCTTGAGTTCTTTGAGTTACGCCTCTCCTAAAAAAGAACCTCCACGGACTACTTCCTAGTAGTATCATGGGAAGTGTCGATCACACACTTTGACATTTGGCGCGCCAGGTAGGGGGACTCTCAAGAATTTCAAGATCAATGATGTTGAACTCTACTGCTACTTCCTCTGGCCCAGATGCATGTGTTGGAAGAGGAAATAAAGTTGGTGGCACCTCTCACCGTCCTGGTGGCAATCGAGCCACTGATCCACAAGTTGATGCTACAGTGCGTCAACCTGGGAACAATGGGCCATCACCTACTGCAGCAGCACCCACTGCTCAAATGCAGGATAGTGCCCTAGCATTAGTAACAGAATCGACCACAAGCCCGAACAACGTGTTGATTGTAGCGCGACCTCTTATCTAGCGTCCACCCACTCCGGACGCACATCCATCTCTAGTTGAGCAGTGGTGCAACAATGTCGACCATCTGGTCATCACTGCAGCCATGACGCTCGATAATCCGCCGCAGTTCGGGCCCAGGTCAGCTCCAACGAGCAACAGAACCCTATCGGGATGACTCGGTCATGTGCCTTCATAGAGGAGACACGCACCATCGCACAACATGACATTGGGCACTCCTTCGATGGTCAAGCACACCACCATGGTGTCTAGGCTATCGATGTGAGACCTCAGGGCGGAGGTTAACCGTCATTACACGGAACAAGATGGCTGAGTCACCATCGAGAGTAGTTGCGGGAGGCGACGTGACCTAGAAGATACCACTATTTTAGGAGAAGGAGGTGGTTGTTCAGCGCTTGCACCACACCTTCGCATGGTGGATTAGCCACCCCAAGTTCCGGTCTCATCTGCCAGAGAAGTACGACGGGACTATCAACCCCGTCGAGTTCCTGCAGATATACTCCACCGCCATCCTTGCTGCAGAAGGGAATGAGGCCGTGATGGCCAATTACTTCCCAGTAGCCTTGACTAGAACTGCTCGATCATGGTTCATGAGCTTACCCCCTGACTTCATATATAGTTGGGGAGAGCTATGCTGCCAGTTCGCTGCCAACTTTGGGAGTTCCTTTGCTCGCCCAGGCACTAAACTTGACCTCTTTGCCGTACGGCGAAATTCGGAAGAGTAACTTCGCTCATTTATCCAGCGGTTCTTTTAGGTTTGGAATACTATTCCCTCTATTTCGAATATCTCTGTCATTTTTGCATTCCTACAGGGCGTGAGGGATAAGACGATGTTGCAGAAGTTGGCCACAAAGGACATCCATGATTCCACGGAGCTCTTCAGCCTGGTAGATAAATGTGCCAAGGATACTGAAGGGCATGACTGGCACTCCAGACCAGCCACATAGGAAGGTGCACCATCTGCTTCCAAGGAGGAAACCACTATCCAAGGCAGTGGAAAGAAGAAAGACAAGAAGACAAGTGGCAAAAAGACACTTGTCGAAGCGCCTACATCTATATCTGCAATGGCTCCAAGTGGTCGTGGGCCGCGCACTGAAAAGCGCCCACGACTGTCGTCTAATGATAGCGACAACAAGAACTAGTGCCCGATCCACAGCACTTCGGGTCATAGCCTCAAGGACTGCTGAGAGGTCAAAAGGTTGGCCAAACGTGCCCAACACAATCGTCGAGAAGACGCGCCTTGTTGATATTTCCTATGCACTACTAACAATTCATCCCTAGCACTGGTGCCAAAAAGGCTTGTTGGTAGGTTTTATATTATACATGTAAATCCGCAAGCACACATAAACTATCGATGTAGCATTTCCCCTTTAAAGAGTATTCCCAAAGGGTGTCATTTATATTTTCCCGAAGGAAGGCTAGATGGTAGTAAAACAATCATCAAGTGGAAAGGCTAGGTCGGCCTAGGTAGGGTTCTAGCAAGGATGAATAATAGGTAATTGAGGTAGTATGACACGCACAAGAGCATTTTATCCTAAGGGGATAAATGAGATAATAGAGGGACTAGGTTAAGAGTTAGGTAGATAGTCCTACTTTGCTTCTAATGTACAAATACATAGCCTAAGTTAGTTACTAATGATGATATCAATTATGAATTCTCATGCTAAGTGGATTAACACATCGGGCACGGGTTTACCCCTAGCAACACTAGGCGACTCCCGCCATGAGCCTGTGGCATAGCCGAACGTGGAGGATTACAAAGGACACATAGGGCTGTCACCACCTACTTCCTACCTCTTCAATCCGTGGGCATACGAGACATTCAACGCTACTATATATCCTAGCACCATGCTAGTATATTAAGTAATTACCTTAAGAGCCTAGGCACAAGCCATCCTAAGGCAATGAACTAAATCATCGTTGAACCAATATTAATTCATATCATAAGTGATTCATATTAATATATTCATATCATAGCTAATTAGACTATTGTGGAGGTTTATAGTGTTTATGATGATGTAATAAGAATGGTATAGCACAATCATAAATACTATTCCTACAACATATATGGAATCCACAATCAAACAAGAAACACTTCATCCAAGTATATAAACAATAGAAGACTAACGATATCATCTTTATTATGAATAAAGTCACAAATACAAAGAGGAATATGGGAGACATACCTTTGCCAATTGGGAAGAGACTCCTACTCCTCTCCTACTTCGACTATGCACTAGAGGCTCTCTTCTCTACAGCCAATACTCCTCTATACCTATGTAGAGTAGTGGATACAAAGGAAGAATACTCAAGTGGTGTGTGTTGAAGTTAGGGGTCCTATTTATAGCTTGGAGAAGGGTTGGTTCCCGCTACCAAAAGCGCGTGAATCAGTCACCCATGACCTCTTCAAGCCGGGAGGAGCCAATATGTGGCGTTTGACCGCGTTTCGCACCAAGATCTAGTCGGTCGACTAGGGGGGTCGGCTGAACTGGTCTTGGCCCCATTGGGGTTGTGCTTCCTCCAGGTCTCTGCCAGGTGGGTCCCATTCCTTTATATTGTGGCTACACCATTGGATGGCCTTGATTACTTCTGTTTGTGGTTCATTTGATCCATGTGGTCCCACGTGTTGTCCCTTGATTGGCCAGAGTGATATTTTATAGGATCCATCCCCTTGTTTCACTTCATTTCTGCATAAAACTCCTGCATGTACCATTTTCTGCAGGACAAGTGGAAATAGGTTAAATAGAAAGGTGATGTGGTCAAGAAATGATAATTCCTTCACATAATTCAGTTATATTGAAGGGTGAAATTGGTATATAACAGTCGTCAACACGCCTTTCCGCTAGCTGGAGGGCAATCAGAAGGTCGGCAAAGCTTCGATGGAGAAGGAGTTGGGCTTCCTGTAACACCCTCATTTTCATGCATCATGCCTTGCATACATCCTAATATATGTTTAACATTAATACACATAAAAAGGAATAAGTTTAAAATGAATTAGAAACAAACCGCACTTATGAATTCTAGGAAGTTCGGACTAGTCCGATTTTGGTGCGGACTACTCTGATTTTCCTCTGACCTCGATCGGACTTGTCTGTTTTTCTGCGAAAGAGTCTTTTTTTGCCTCTGGACACATTCAGACTTGTTCGGTCTTGTGTGGACTAGTCCGGTGTTCCAATTCCCTTTGAAATTTCGCTAAGTCCCTGGACTTGTCTGGACTAGTCCGGACTTCAAACGGACTTGTTTGTTTTCCTCTCTCACTAAAGTCACACTTGTCCGATTTTAGGCCAGACTTGTCTGTTTTTCCCCTCTGGATAAGTTCGTACTTGTCCGATGTCCAATCCAAACTTGTCTGATTTTTCTCTGGACATCTTCGGACTAGTCCGGCCTTTTTCGGACTTGTCCGATATATCGCGACTCCGAGTTGATCTTTTGTTTCACGACTTGTTTCTTGGGTTTTATGTTGAGTGGTCCTAGGGATGTCGTGCCTAACTCTTTTAGAGCCCATGTGGGACTCCAAACCGGCCTCTACTCATCTCAAACTCAAAATCCATCTAACCCTAGCCTCCACCTCTATATAAACAACCCCACCCCTTGGCTTGACATCTATTTGCCACTTTTCTTTCACACCCAAACCCTAGCTCGTGATTAGCCGCCACTAAGGAGGAAGAAAGAGATCTAGAACAAGAAGAAGAATAGGAGGAAACGAAAGAGGATCAAGTTCTCCATCAATTTTGCGTTCTTCATCAACAATCCACCATCAAGTTCTTCATCAACCCTAGATCATCAAGATCCAAGTGTTACCTCCAAGATCCTTGATTCATTGGAGTTCTAAACACATGGTATACCTTCTATTCTCTTTTCCTTATGTGAATTCAACCCCAAATCTCTAAATTCACGTCAACCTAGAAAACCCTAATCTGCTGATCTCGTGCAGTGCGAACTTGTCCGGTCCCTAGCGGACTAGTCCGATTTTCCTGGTTGTGTCAATTTGATGAGAAATCCTATGATAGGAAGTTTACTAGCTTTGTTTGACCACCCTTGTCACCTGGAATTCATGGTAGAGAGTCGGGAAGAGCTTCTTACACTTTTGCTTCGCTAATTAATTGGGATGAGAAAAACAACTATATTATTTAATTATGCAATAATGAGATTATGATTAACATGAACTGGTTAATGTAATATGGTAATGTGTGATCTAAGTAAGCATGGTATGTGGATGGGTTGGATGTCATGGTGGTTCGCTTGCTTTAGATCATAGTACGGTTCATGCGAGAATAAGCCAAGACTACAGTGCCACCACGAGGGAAAGTATGGGTGTGGTGTAGCTGATTAATTAGGGATTTGCCAGTGCTATTTGGACCATTAAGGATGCTCGGGGAAGGGGTAGTCGGATTGGGTTTGTTGATGATTGGTGGTACTACCCTGGGATCCGAATGGCTCAAGAGGGGGCCCTTGGTTGAATATGTGCTCTGTAGGAGACATTGCCACCGGTGAAACCTCAGTGGGGTCTAAATAGGCTAGTTATCCCTTTGTAAAGGCTATTTTGTGATCTCTTGGCCATACACCAAAGGAAGTGTAATTAGCATAAGGGAGGTTGTTTAGTCTCCGACAGGTGATGAAATCACAAACACGTGGGTAAAGTGGTACAAACTGTGCAGAGTCTAATAAAACTATCATGATAGCTATGCTCCCGATTATGAGCACCTGGATGACCTATATGATTAGAGGGAACTTGGTATTGGCATGGTTTTTGGGATAGTTTGGTAATGGTTATGGTTGATAATATGGTTATGGCTGGTTATGGATTAAATTCTGGTATTGAATATGGTTAATGGTAATGGATATGACAGATGGACTGATATTATGGTAACTTCATGGTTTATGATGTGTTTACTTCTTATACATATAATATATTGCTTTTCAAATGTTTTAATGTACTTTTCAGCACTTAGCCAATATTATTATCGTCATTTGACTCAGCTACATGTCATACTTTCCACACTTGCTGAGTACGACATGTACTCACTCTTGCAATTCCCCACCAACAGTTGCAGTTCAGGATTGGGAGTTTAACAATGATAATGCAGAGTTCTAGGCCGTGTCTACCGTCAGCTTTGCCTGTGGTGTTGTGTGAGACCTATGTGTGTTGAATACATTGGCTTGTAGTGAATACACTTGGCTTTGATGATAAAAGTTTTAAATATCACCAAAACACCTTTTTATCAAGGTCCGACTCTAGCTCTGAGCTACAGCAAGATCCAACGGTAGGTCCGGCTTGTTTTGGGTAGCTCCGGCTATGTTTGTAGCTAGGTCTGACTTCTTGGTAAGGTCAGACTAGCATTGGTTAGCTCCGGTGAGCTTTATCTTTAGCTCTGGCATGTCTTTGTTAGCTCCGACATGTCTTTGATAGCTCCGACATATATTTGATAGCTCCGGCATGCTTTTGCTAAGCTCCGACGTACTTTGTCTAGCTACGGTTATGGGTTGACTAGTTTTGACTAGTTTTTGGTAAGCTCCGGTGCTAGTATCTACTAGTTTTGGTAAGCTCCGGCAGGTGCTTCATTGTACTAGTTTTGTTAGCTCCAGCTCAAGGTCCGGGATGTTCTGGCAAGGTCCGGAACTTGACCGCAGTGCTTCTGCTTTTCATTTGCAATGTTTCATACTTGCTTTACATTGTTGGAAAGTTTGCTTAGTATTCATTTGCTAACTTTTTGGTGCATTTTGGATGATATGGATGATATCGTGTTACTGTGGTTTTGCAACATTCTTATGTGAGGTTCTCACGTAAGGTGTTGTGTTCAGAACTAACTTGAGTCAAGTCGAGGACTTGGGCTCGTATGGATTGGTTGTTTATTCATGTGCAGGTGTTGCTTGAGTTCAAGAAATGGCTGGTGACGGGATCCATTGGACTAGTCTCAGGGAGGAGATGAGGTTCCAACAACCAAGTTCGGAAGGAACTGTGGTTGAGCTGATCAGGAGGTCGCGCAGGATGATTGAATCAAGAGCGGTGCATATGAAGGTTACTGGACGTCGAAGGAAGATGTTTGCACGTGTGCAAGGAGTGCATGGAAGTGGCTACATGGTTCCGAGACGTGATGAAGAGATGTGGACGTAAAGAATTGGTCGGAAAGGTCCAACCGACTAGGTTATGGACTCAGGCTGCGGCTGATCGGGTTTGACTCAAATATGGAAATATTTGAGTTTGTTATGATAGGATTTAGTGTGGGTCACGAATTTGAGTTGTTTAGTAGTGTGGGATACGTTCCTAAGGTGTTTGGAAGTCTTAAGATTGCTTCTATCTGCGTATAGAAGAATCTTGAGCAGTTATGGAAAGTTACGATTCGTGATCTGAGTAGGATTGGAGTCCTAGTTGATATTGGGTTGGCCTAAGGGCTGGTTATATAAGCAAGGGAGCCCAGAGCTCGTGGTAGACGACTTTGGGGCTGTTCCTCTTGTGTTATATTGAACAAAATTCGTAGTTCGAAGGAACTTTTATGCCTTGTTCTTCCGACTTGTTCCAGACAAGTTTTACTCATCGAGTTTCTGGACACCACTACCTTTCGTCGGTGGTTTTATCATAACTCGAGTTTTACAGATCCAATTGATGTGATTCTTTTTGCGTTGTCTTCAAAAATTGATTATCTATCATATATCAAAATCTAACGATCATTGGATTTGTGTTTTATGATCTACACGAGTTTCTTTGCAGCGTTCCAGAACTGTTTTTCCTCAGGTATGGCAGTTTAACCTGTGTTTGATCTTTCGATCATAACTTGAGTTTTTCTCGACGGATTTGAGGGATTCCTTTTGTGTTGTCTTCTTAACATGATTCTCTCTGATATCCATCACTTTTTGTCACGATGAAACACATTTAGATCAGTCTCACACATGATTTCTCTAACAGATCGTTTTTCTGCCGAAGGGGTTGGGGTTTAATTGTTTCCGCTGCGTAAGATTTTTAAATCTACCATTCACCCCCACCCATCTGGTAGCTTTTCACGTGCTCTTCGATCCTACAATTGGTATCAGAGCCACGGTGCTCTAATCTTTGAGATTTGCACGTGTTTTTACTAATCATCATGGAGAAGTACTCCGCCAAACCATGTGTGTTTGCTGGTATTGATTTCCAGGTTTGGAAGGCACGCATGGAGGCTTTCATCCAGGCACAAGGCTTTGCAATATGGGAGAAGGTGTACAAGCCTTACGAAGTGCCATCAAACAATCAAGTTACAGCTACAAATCTGAGAGATGTCGACAACAACAACAAGGCTCGGAACTTGATCATACAAGAATTAACTCAAAGCGACTTCGACCGTGTTGCACACCTCCGATCTGCATACGATGTGTGGAAAGCACTTTGTGACTACCACGAAGGATCCAACACGATCAAAGAGGTAAGGCAAGACATGTTCAAAAAGGAATACATGCGCTTCGAGATGCAACCCGGTGAGTCTATTGATGACCTTTTTGCTCGCTTTAATAAAATTCTCAGCAACTTGCGTAGTGTCAATGTTAATTTTTTAGATGCTGAAAATGCTAGGCAATTGCTAAGTGCATTAGATATGTCAATTTGGGAGATGAAAGTCACATCTATTCGTGAATCTACTGTCATTAGTTCTCTTACATTAGATGTACTCTATTCTAAACTAAAAACTCATGAAATTGACATCCTAGCACGTAAGAACCCAAATAAGTCTATTGCATTTGTTTCACAACGTGATATGTCTAGCTCCGGCCAATCATCATCTTGCAATACTCTTGCTTTGTTGTCCTCACTAACCCTGGAGCAGATCGAAGAATTTCCAGAAGAGGAGTTGGCACTCATCTCTACTAGATTCTCAAAAGCATTGCAAAATGTGAGAACTAGAAGGAGAGGGAGCTCCGGACCTCAACGTTGTTTTGAATGTGGTAAAACAGGACACTTTCGTACAGAATGCCCTAACCTTTCAGGTCCGACCACCCGGGAAGAAAAACAAAGCAAGGTCCGGACCTCCTTTGGAAATTCCAACAAGAAGAAGAAAGGCACCATAGGACGCAAGATGATCAACAGTTACATCACCGCGCTTCAAGAGTTCAGTTCAAGTGACGTGGACATTGGAAGTGATGAAGATGAAGATGATTTGGCAAACTTGTGCTTTATGGCGGGCAAGTCAAGATCAAGTATGGAGGAGGCAGAACACAACAGCGACAATGAAGAGGTATGTCCTACTTGCGAAGAAATGTGTGATGCTATTTCTCGTGCCACTGTTATTGTTAAGAAAAAGGACAAAAAGCTTAGGGATAGTGCTGCTAAAATTGAATCACTAAAATCTGAAATCAACCATTTAAAAACTTTGATTCCTAGTGATGATGCATGTTCCTCATGTGATTTAATATATGAACAATTGTCCTCATTAAGAAGTGCGCACACCTCTACACTTGATAAACTTGATTTAGAAATTGAAAAGAACAAAGAGCTTGCTGCACTTAATGATAAAAACTTGAAAGATGCTAGCTGTTCTACAATTGATTTGCATTGTTCTACTTGTGATGATCTTGATAAGAAACTACAGGATGCCATGAATGAAATTTCTATATTGAACAATGCTTTACGTTCTCATGAAATTAAATTTTGTTCAAATTGCAAACTAAAAGGAAAAACTTCATGTGAAAATTGCCTTGATCTGTCCAATAAACTTGATGACATGCATAGGACAATAGATCGGTTTTGTAATGGGAATAAGAACCTAAACTTACTGCTGAATTCTTCCAAGTCTTGCAATGATAAAACTGGTTTAGGTTTTGATTCTCATGCTCATGATAAGGCACATCCACCTAAAATTGTAAATTCATTAGGAAGTGGTTTGATTCAAACAGTTCCTAAACAAAAAGGAGTGGTTTTCAAATCTGCAGGAGTGTTGCCTCATTCGGTTTCAAATAATAATATTGCTTGCTCATCTAGACATGAACACAAAGTTAAATTTCATTGTACCTTCTGTGGTAGAGATGGTCATGTCATATATTTTTGTTATAGACTAGCTAAACAACAGAAAAGGGAAAGAATAGTTGCTAGATCTCAAAACTTTCATGCAAAATTTGCTGCACACATTGAACCGAATGTACAACCTGCTGTTTTGAGTCAAAAACATTCAAAGCTTACCTCTGGAGCTACTGATTTTTGTGCTACACAAGTAACATCGTATAGGTCAGTAGTTAAGAATAAAAAATCTCACACTTTAACTCATAAACCTGCTGTTTTGTCTCAGCTTTTGCGTGTTTTTCCTACTGCACGTCGCGTGACTCAGTACTGGATTCCTAAATGCCTTTTGACTAAGCCCAGTATTGAGTCATCGATGTATTGTGCTTCTATGTAGGTTACACATTTGATTAAGGAGAACATTTGGATTGTGGATTCAGGTTGCTCACGCCACATGACCGGTGACAAAGAATGGTTCTCCTTCCTCTCTTTTGTGTCACGTGTAGAGAATGTTACTTTTGCCGATAATTCTTCAACTCCTATAATTGCTAAGGGTTCGGTTAGAGTAAATGATCACTACACTTTGAAGGATGTGGCACTTGTCAAAAATTTGAAATACAACTTGCTTTCTGTTGCACAATTGCTAGATGAAAATCTAGAAATTATTTTCAATAAAAGCTGCTGCAAAGTTGTAGGTTCAAATAGTGAGCTTATTTTTAACATGTCTCGGTTTGGAAGAGTTTTTAAAGCTGATTTTGATATGTCTTTCTCTAAGCATAGGTGTCTATTTGCTAATGATTCAAAGGACTTATATTTTTGGCACGTAGACTTGGTCACGTAGGCTTTGATCATCTAACGCGTGTTAGTGCTCTTGATCGCATACGTGGGCTGCCTAAGCTTAAAGGGGATAGAGAAATTGTGTGCTCTTCTTGTAGACATGCTAAGATGGTTGCAGGTTCACATACTCCTCTCACAATGATCATGACAGCTGAACCATGTCAACTTTTGCATCTTGACACCGTAGGACCTTCACGTGTTCAATCCTTCGGAGGTAAATGGTATGTTCTTGTTATTGTTGATGATTATTCTAGATACTCTTGGGTCTACTTTATGGCGTCTAAGAATGAAGTTTTTAGTCACTTTAGAACTTTATTTCTTAGATTATCAATTGATCACCCAGGATCTTTAAAGGCAATTAGAAGTGATAATGGAACTGAATTTAAAAATCAATCTTTTGATCACTTTTGTGCTGAAAATGGAATAGATCATCAACTTTCTTCCCCATATGTACCTCAACAAAATGGTGTTGTAGAAAGAAAGAACAAAACCTTAGTTGAGATGGCTAGGACTATGCTTGATGAATATCAAACTCCTAGGAAATTTTGGGCTGATGCGTTAGCAACCGCTTGTTATGTCTCAAATCGTGTTTTCTTGCGTACTAAGCTATGTAAAACACCATATGAGCTCCGGTTTGGACATAGGCCTAGTGTTACACACTTTCGGGTCTTTGGTTGCAAATGCTTTGTTAAGAAACATGGTAATCTTGATAAATTTGAACCTCGATCCATTGATGGCATGTTTCTTGGTTATCCATCTCATACTAGAGGCTACCGTGTGCTTTTACTTGACGCTAACAAAATTGTGGAGACTTGTGAAGTGTCTTTTGATGAAGCTAGCCCAGGTACTGGCTCCAGTGTTGCAGGACCAGATCCGTATCCTCAGGGTTAGGGTATTTTTGAAGATGAAGAAGAACCGGTGATACTGCCTGGTAGTTCCGAAGTTGACATGTGTCCAGCTCCGGACATTGAACAAGCTCCGGCTATCACCGATGCTGGTTCTGATCGTCCACAAGTCACAAGCTCATCAATCTACGATGAACCTAATGAAGAAGAAGCTTGTGAGACATCTGTTCCCCTACGTTATTACAAAGATCATCCCCCACAACAGATGATTGGAAGCTTGCACAAACGAGTCACACGGTCCAGGTTTTGCGATCCAAACTCTCATGCTCATCCTGCTTTTGTTGCTTCTTTTGAACCCAAAGATATATCACACGCACTCACTAATGAATCTTGGATTATTGCCATGCAAGAAGAGTTAGAAAATTTTGAAAGAAATAATGTTTGGAAACCTGTACCTCCACCTCTAGGTCACACTTTAATTGGAACTAAATGGGTATATAAAAATAAGCAAAGTGAGGATGGGTTTGTGGTTAGGAATAAGGCTAGGTTGGTTGCTCAAGGTTTCACTCAAGTTGAAGGTCTAGATTTTGATGAAACTTTTGCTCCTGTTGCTAGATTAGAAGCCATAAGAATTTTGCTAGATTTTGCAGCATCTAAAGGTTTTAAGCTATATCAAATGGATTAAAAGTGCTTTTCTTAATGGCTACATAGATGAGGAGGTTTATGTCAAACAACCACCGGGTTTTGAAAATCCAGATTTTCCTAATCATGTTTACAAACTGTTCAAAGCCTTATACGGTCTCAAACAAGCTCCTAGAGCATGGTATGATAGGTTAAAAACATTCTTACTTGAAAAGGGGTTTACCATGGGCAAGGTTGATAAAACTCTTTTTGTGCTTAAACATGACAATGACTCATTATTCGTTCAAGTGTATGTGGATGATATTATCTTTGGTTGTGCTTCTCATGATCTTGTGTCCAAGTTTTCAGCAATGATGAGTTCCGAATTTGAAATGAGTATGATGGGTGAACTCACTTACCTTTTGGGGCTGCAAATCAAGCAAACCAAGGAGGGTACCTTTGTGCATCAAACGAAGTATACCAATGACCTCCTAAGGCGCTTCAACATGGACAAAAGCAAGCCTCTTCGGACAACAATGGGAACAACAACAACACTTGAACTTGATGAAGATGGTGAACCCGTGGATCAAAAAGAATATAGAAGCATGATCGGATCACTTTTGTACCTCACGGCATCAAGACCGGACATACAATTCAGCGTATGTCTTTGTGCACGGTTTCAAGCTTCCCCACGTGTTTCACATCGTCAAGCCGTCAAAAGGATTCTCAGGTACTTACATGGAACCCAAGAATTTGGCATTTTTCTTCCTTCTTCCTCAACCGTTACTTTGAAAGCTTTTTCGGATGCTGATTTTGGGGGTTGTAGGATTGATAGGAAAAGTACTTCAGGTGCCTGTCATTTTCTTGGTAATTCTCTTGTTGCTTGGTCCTCTAGAAAACAAAATTCAGTTGCACAATCCACAGCCGAATCTAAATATGTAGCTGCTGCTAGTGCTTGCTCACAAATTCTTTGGATTGTTCAAACACTTAAGGACTATGGGGTTGATCTAGATAGTGTTCCACTATTCTGTGATAACACTAGTGCCATTTGCATTGCTAAAAACCCCGTGCAACATTCTAGAACTAAGCACATTGACATTAGGTATCACTTTCTCCGAGATAATGTTGAAAAAGGAAACATTGTGCCTCACCATGTAGATATCGAACAACAATTGGCTGACATTTTTACAAAACCTTTGGATTTCACTCGTTTTTGTTACATTCGTAGTGAAATAGGGGTTATGCATCCTCATGGCTTAAATTGAGGGGGGGGGGGGTTTGACATTTGGGAAGTCTATGTGTGAATCTGAAATTAAAATAATATGAGCATAGTATTTCATACATATATGACTTTGTGATTCCTTTTACATGCTGAAAGTTCTTACTACATTACTCGTGTTATACATTTTGTAGTTTTTGCCATGTCTAGTAATTGGAATAATTACTTACACTAAAACTGGTGATGGTCGAACTTTCTTGCTGTTTTGAACTTGTTACATGTTCACAAGTGCTTTTAATCACAAATAATTAATCAAGTAATCAACTCACATGTTGAGTTTTTATGAACAAATATAAATTGAGAAAAGATCAAGAGAATATGCATGCATCGCACTTCTTCTTTTGAGATGGCTTATTATTGCACTTAGATATGAACTTGGAAGAAGTTGTGTATGACTAAAATCATGTCCTTAAGCTTCTGATTGTCAAATGACATAGGCTTGGCTTGGTTGGTTAGAATAAGGTAGATGCGCATATAATCTCTTGCAAATATCATATGATCTAAATTTGTGTTTTGAAAAATAATAAAATTCAGCAACTAGTGTCAGACTTTCAAGTTATGAAATAGTTAAGTTTGTAGATCATGACTTGCCTAAATTGAAAATTACATTTGATCTCTAGCATGGCTTACACTACTTTATGTATTTCATTGATGTGATAATGTAAGGTACTTGATAGTATGACTTGGATGAGCTTTGTTTATATGTATATGTTATAATATGCTCATAACAACTAAAGGGGGAGAGATAATTTGTTTATATCTCTTGACTTGCTGAATACATTGTCAAAGGGGGAGAGATAAGCATGAAGAGAGAGAGAATATGTGCATAAGGAGAGATAATAAAGGGGGAGAGATAATATGGGATAATTTTTCTTCTCATTTACTTTTGATTTACAAAGGGGGAGAGAAATTGTTTTCAAAACTTTTATGTGAATAAGCCAATGTTCGGATTTTAAATGGTGTTGCCAATGCATTCATCAAGGGGGAGATTGTGAGACCTATGTGTGCTGAATACATTGGCTTGTATTGAATACACTTGGCTTTGATGATAAAAGTTTTAAATATCACCAAAACACCTTTTTATCAAGGTCCGACTCTAGCTCTGAGCTACAGCAAGATCCGATGGTAGGTCCGGCTTGTTTTGGGTAGCTCCGGCTATGTTTGTAGCTAGGTCCGACTTCTTGGTAAGGTCATACTAGCATTGGTTAGCTCCGGTGAGCTTTATCTTTAGCTCCGGCATGTCTTTGTTAGCTCCGGCATGTCTTTGATAGCTTCGACATATATTTGATAGCTCCAGTATGCTTTTGCTAAGCTCCGACGTACTTTGTCTAGCTCCGGTTTTGGGTTGACTAGTTTTGACTAGTTTTTGGTAAGCTCTGGTGCTAGGATCTACTAGTTTTGGTAAGCTCCGGCAGGTGCTTCATTGTACTAGTTTTGTTAGCTCCGGCTCAAGGTCCGGGATGTTCTGGCAAGGTCCGGGACTTGACCGCAGTGCTTCTGCTTTTCATTTGCAATGTTTCATACTTGCTTTACATTGTTGGAAAGTTTGCTTAGTATTCATTTGCTAAGTTTTTGGTGCGTTTTGGATGATATGGATGATATCGTGTTACTGTGGTTTTGCAACATGCTTATGTGAGGTTCTCACGTAAGGTGTTGTGTTCGGAACTAACTTGAGTCAAGTCGAGGACTTGGGCTCGTATGGATTGGTTGTTTATTCATGTGTAGGTGTTGCTTGAGTTCAAGACATGGCTGGTGATGGGATCCATTGGACTAGTCTCAGGGAGGAGATGAGGTTCCAACAACCAAGTTCGGAAGGAACTGTGGTTGAGCTGATCAGGAGGTCGCGCAGGATGATTGAATCAAGGGCGGTGCATATGAAGGTTACTAGACGTCGAAGGAAGATGTTTACACGTGTGAAAGGAGTGCATGGACGTGGCTACATAGTTCCGAGACATGATGAAGAGATGTGGACGTAAAGAATTGGTCGGAAAGGTCCAACCGACTAGGTTATGGACTCAGGCTGCGGCTGAGTCGGGTTTGACTCAAATATGGAAAGATTTGAGTTGGTTATGATAGGATTTCGTGTGGGTAACGAATTTGAACTGTTTAGGAGTGTGGGATACGTTCCTAAGGTGTTTGGAAGTCTTAAGATTGCTTCTATCTGCGTATAGAAGAATCTTGAGAAGTTATGGAAAGTTACGATTGGTGATCTGAGTAGGATTGGAGTCCTAGTTGATATTGGGTTGGCCTAAGGGCTGGTTATATAAGCAAGGGAGCCCAGAGCTCATGGTAGACGACTTTGGGGCTGTTCCTCTTGTGTTCTATTGAATAAAATTCGTAGTTCTAAGGAACTTTTGTGCCTTGTTCTTCCGAGTTGTTCCAGACAAGTTTTACTCGTCGAGTTTCTGGACAGCACTACCTTTCATCGGTGGTTTTATCATAACTCGAGTTTTACAGATCCAATTGACGTGATTCTTTTTGAGTTGTCTTCACAACTTGATTATCTATCATATATCAAAATTTCACGGTCATTCGATTTGTGGTTTATGATCTACACGAGTTTCTTTGCAGCATTCCAGAACTGTTTTTCCTCGGGTATGGCAGTTTAACCTGTGTTTGATCTTTCGATCATAACTTGAGTTTTTCTCGACGGATTTGAGGGATTCCTTTTGTGTTGTCTTCGTGACGTGATTCTATATGATATCCATCACTTTTTGTCACGGTAAAACACATTTAGATTAGTCTCACACATGATTTCTCTAACAGATCGTTTTTCTGCCGAAGGGGTTGGGGTTTAATTGTTTCCGCTGCGTAAGATTTTTAAATCTACCATTCACCCCCCCCCCTCTGGTAGCTTTTCACGTGCTCTTCGATCCTACATGTTGATTGAAGCTGCGCTATCTCTTTTCTTAGTTTGCCTAGTTGCTTATTTAGTTATTTCCGCTGCATTTGTTGAACTTGTCATTAATATTCACTAGAGCTTGTATTTGAGGATATTATGAATTGTGCAATAAAATTTGGTTATTTAATCTTGTTCTGTGGTAATTTTCTGTATATCCTTTTGTGAATGCACTCGTGTATGTGTGTTGAACGTCCTGGGCACACATATGCGTTCGCTTGGTTCATTTTTGGAACTGGGTGTCACAAATTGGTATTAGAGTCACATGTTGATCGTAGGACGCAGCCTAGATAGAATGGACACTTTAGAGCACATAGGAGCACTCAGGAATCAATGTGTTTTTGCTTGGTGTGCTGTTTGCTATATATTGGTTGCTTGTGTGCTTAATAGAGGATTTTGGGATGCTTTAGCATTGCCATGTCCATCTAGGCTAGTTAGTTGTTTAGTTTCATATCCCTTGATGCATAGTTGGGAATGTTTCTAAAATCTTATCTCTTGCTTTTCTTCAAATGATGAGGACTCGCAGCCAGAGGGATGCTAATGATGAGGAGGATAATAGTGGAGCACCTCAGAACAACAATGGACAAGGATCTGCTAATGGAGCTATCAATATTGAGCAGTTGTTGGCCATGCAAAACCAGCTCATGCAGACCATGATACAGACTATGGGACAACTGCAGGCTAGTAACAACAACAATCAGCCCCACATGCCTCCACCACCACCCCCATCTCCTAATAACTGGTTGGGAGAGTTTATGAGGACTAGGCCGTCGACCTTTGCTCAAGCTGCTGACCCTCTGGATGCTGATGATTGGCTCAAGTCTGTGGAGAAGAAGCTTGCTATCGTTCAATGCAGTGACCGGGAGAAGGTCCAATTTGCTTCTCATCAACTAGTTGGAGCAGCTGCTGATTGGTTGGATGCTTATTGCAATGCTCATGAGAATCAAGAGAGAATTACTTGGGCCGAATTCAAAGAGAGCTTCCGTTCTCATTATGTGCTGGAAGGAGTTATGATTATGAAGAGGCAAGAATTTGAAAACTTGAGGCAAGGAAGATTGAGCGTGGGTGAATACCTCAATAAGTTCACTCAACTTTGAAGGTATTCCCCTGAAGATGTTAGTTGGAACAGCGGAAAGCAATATCTATTTATGAGGGGCCTTAACAATGAGATCCAAGTGCAATTGCTCAATTGTAATTATGCTAACTCCCAGAAGATTGTGGACAAAGCAATTGTGGTGGAGAACAAGGTCCAGGAGATGGAGCAAGACAACAAGAGGAAAGCTCCATATCAAGGACAACAACAAGGAAGTAATGTGTGCCCACGCCTTGCGCCTCCTAATGCGCCTTATTATAGCTCTTCTGCGCCTGCTAATCGCCCTGGATTTGCACCGCGCCCAACTCAGTTTGTACAGCAGCACCCTATTATGCAAGCACCTAGGCCTCCAATGCCTTATGCACCTCGTGCCAATTTTCCTGGTGCAAATGTTTAGAACCAAGCTCGCCCCAATAGTTCTGGTGGAGTTAAGAAGTGCAATACTTGTGGAGAAGCTGGACACTTTGCACATCAATGTCCTAAGTCAGACCTTGGTCAAGGAAGCAATGTGCCAAGGCAAAACCCAAGACCAAATGGAGGACAGCCACAAGGAAATCATGGACAGAATAATTTTGCTCGTGGCAACGTGAACCATGTCTCTACGGAGGATGCTCAACATGCGGATGACGTGGTGATTGGTATATTTCTCACAAATTCCAACCCGGCAACTATGTTATTTGATTCTGGAGCATCGCATTCATTCATTGCATCAAAAAATGTTGCCAAGTATAGTTTGTCTATCTCTCATATGAAGTTTACTCTATTGGTTAAGTCTCCTGGAGGAGAGATGAGGACAAATATAGTATGTCCAAAAGTAAGCTTTAGAATAAGGGGGGTAGACTTCTCCGCCAACCTCATTGTCTTGGATTCTCAAGGATTGGACATTATACTTGGTATGGACTGGTTGAGGAAGCAAAATGGAGTTATTGAGTGTGCCACGAAGATGGTAAAGTTGACCAATGAGGAAGGGATCACCGTAGAGTTTGAAGCATCTCAAACCGCACTGAAGCAATTTGGAGCTGAATTATATGGACGGTGCCGCAATTGGGGAGATTCCAGTGGTGTGTGAATTTTTGGATGTTTTCCGGACGAGTTGCTAGGTATTCCACCCGATCGAGACATTGAGTTTGTTATTGATTTAATACCTGGAACTGCACCTATAGCTAAGTGGCCATATAGGATGCCTCCTAAGGAATTAGCAGAGCTCAAGAAGCAAATTCAAGAGCAACTAGAAAAGGGTTTTTTTCGCCCTAGTTCTTCACCTTGGGGAGCGCCCTTTTTATTTGTGTACAAGAAGGATGGGTTGCAAAGGATATGTGGAGATTACCGAGCTCTCAACGAGTTAACGATCAAGAACAAGTACACCTTGCCACGCATAGAAGACTTGTTTGATCAAATGAAGGGTGCTTGTGTTTTCTCCAATATTAATTTGAGGTCAGGCTATTTCCAAATGAAGATTATACCATCTGATATACCCAAGACAGCTTTTAGGACACGGTATGGACCACCGTGATGTCCTTTGGATTGACCAATGCACCTGCCTATTTTATGTACTTCATGAATAAGGTCTTCATGGAGTACTTGGATATGTTTGTAGTGGTGTTCATTGATGACATTATGATCTACTCGAAGGATGAGAAGGAACATGAGGAACACTTGAGGCTTACGTTGTAAAAATTGAGGTAGCCTCAATTGTATGCCAAGTTCAACAAGTGTCAGTTTTTGTTAAGGGAAGTATCGTTTTTAGGTCATATCATCTCTGGAGGAGGAGTATCGGTCGACCCAGGAAAAGTGAGGGACATGTTGAAATGGGAACCACCGCAAAACGTAAAGAAAATAAGGAGTTTTATTGGAATGGCTGGATATTACCATAGATTCATCAAGGACTTTTCCAAGATAGCCAAGCCCATGATAGAGTTCCTAATGAAGGGAAGGACTTTCAAATGGACTAAAGCTTGTCAAAAACGTTTTGAGGAGTTGAAGAAAATGTTAACTACAGCCCCAGTTTTGGTTTTGCCGGACGTGAGCAAGAGTTTTGACATTTATTGTGATGCATCGAGACAAGGACTTGGATGTGTGCTCATGCATGAAGGACAAGTGGTTGCCTATGCATCAAGACAATTGAAGAAACATGAGCAGAATTACCCAACACATGATTTGGAACTTGCAGCCGTGTACATGCATTGATGATTTGGAGACACTATATTCTTGGTCATAGGTGTGAAATTTATACGGATCACAAGAGTCTTAAGTATATTGTCACACAGACTGATCTAAATTTGAGGCAACGAAGATGGTTGGAGCTCATCAAGGACTATGATTTGGGAATCAACTATCACCCGGGAAAAGCAAATGTAGTGGCCGATGCCTTGAGTCGAAAAGGAGTAAGTCACCAGCTCACGGTTCGAGTGTTGCCATCCGAGTTATGTAAGGAGTTTGAACGGTTGAAACCCGGATTCATCAATGAGATGGGGATGATGGAGTTAAATCCGAATTTGGGGCAAGAAATTTGAGAGGGTCAAATAAATGACGAGGAACTCCAAGAAATCAAGGAAAGGACCTAGGAAGGGAGAGAATTCAGATTTGATGAGGATGAACATGGTACTCTATGGCTGGGAAAAAGGATTGTCGTGCCTAATGGGAAGCATATTCGGGAGACAATACTAAAGGAGGCACATGACTCACCGTACTCAATCCATCCCGGTTGTACAAAGATGTACAAGGACTTGAAGACATGCTATTGGTGGGCTAGCATGAAGAAGGACATAGCTGAATATGTAGCATTGTGGGATGTGTGCCTACGAGTCAAGACGGAACACCAAAGGCCAGCTGGATTATTGCAGCCATTGAAGATCCCAGAATGGAAGTGGGAAGAGATCGCTATGGACTTTATAGTTGGATTGCCACATACCCAGTCCGGTTATGACTCAATTTGGATAATTGTAGACCGTTTAACCAAGTCATCTCCTTTTGTTCCTGTCAAGACCACCTATACCACCGCGAAGCTAGCAGCATTGTATATGGAGCACATTGTGTGTCGACACGGAGTACCAAAGAAGATAGTATCAAATAGAGGTTCTCAATTTACCTCCAGGTTTTGGTAGAAATTGCATGAAGCAATGGGAACAAGGTTGAATTTCAGTTCAGCATATCACCCTCAAATAGATGGACAAACCAAGAGGACCAACAAGATTTTAGAGGACATGTTAAGAGCTTGTGCTTTGAAGCATGGGAAAAGTTGGGACAAGAGCTTGCCATATGCAGAATTTTCCTATAACAATAGTTATCAAGCAAGTTTGAAGATGTGACCTTATGAAGCACTATATGGAAGGAAGTGTAGGACATCTTTTTTCTGGAAAGAGACAGGAGAAACTCAAGTATTTGATTCAGATGTGTTGCAGGAAGCTGAAAAACAAGTTCAGGTAATCCGTGAGAACTTGAAGGCTGCTCAATCAAGGGAAAAAGGCTATACGGACAATAGAAGAAGAAACTAGCCTTTGAAAAAGGAGACTTCATTTACCTCAAGGTGTCACCAATGAGAGCTCATAAGAGGTTTAACATAAACGGCAAGTTAGCTCCTCGGTACATTGGACCATTCAAGATTTTGGACAAAAGAGGAGAAGTAGAGTATAAGATGGAGATGCCAGCTCATCTTTCATATGTCCATGATGTGTTTCATGTTTCCTAGCTCAAGAAGTGCTTGAGAGTACCGGAAGAACAAGTGCCAATAGAAGAATTGGAACTAGAGGTAGATTTGACTTATGTCGAACAACCGGTCAAAATCTTCGAAACCAAGGAGAGGGTCACAAGGAACAAGGTTATTATATGGTGTAAAGTTCAATGGAAGCATTATACAGAATCAGAGGCAACATGGGAATTGAAGGATGATCTCAAGAAGGAGTTTCCCTATCTTTTCTCTTCCGCATCAAATCTCGAGGGCGAGATTCATTTTAAGGGGAGTAGGTTTGTAACACCCTCATTTTCATGCATCATGCGTTGCATACATCCTAATATATGTTTAACATTAATCCACATAGAAAGGAATAAGTTTAAAATGAATTATAAATAAACCGCAATTAAGAATTCTAGGAAGTGCGGACTAGTCCGGTTTTAGTGCGGACAAGTCTGATTTCTCTCTGACCTCGATCGGACTTGTCTGTTTTTCTGTGGACTAGTCTGTTTTTGCCTCTGGAAACTTTCGAACTTGTCCGTTCTTGTGTGGACTGGTCCGGTGTTCCAATTACCTTGGATATTTCGCTAAGTCCCTGGACTTGTCCGGACTAGTCCGGTCTTCCAGCGGACTTGTCCATTTTCCTCTCTGACTAAAGTCAGACCTGTTCGATTTTAGACCAAACATGTTTGTTTTTCCCCTCTGGATAAGTTCGGACTTGTCCGATGTCAAGTCCAGACTTGTCCGATTTTTCTCTGGACAACTTCGGACTAGTCCGGCCCTTTTCGGACTTGTCCGATATATTGTGACTCCGAGTTGGTCTTTTGTTTCATGACTTGTTTCTTGGGTTCTACATTGAGTGGGCCTAGGGACGTCATGCCTAACTCTTTTAGATCCCACGTGGGACTCTAAACCGGCCTATACTCATCTCAAACTCAAAATCGTTGTAACCCTAGCCTCCACCTCTATATGAACAACCCCATCCCTTGGCTTGACATCTATTTGCCACTTTTCCTTCACACCCAAATCCTAGCTCGTGATTAGCCACCACTAAGGAGGGAGAAGGAGATCTAGAACAAGAAGAATAAGAGGTGGAAACGAAAGAGGATCAAGATCTAAATCATTTCGCGTTGTTCATCAACAATCCACCATCAAGTTCTTCATCAACCCTAGATCGTCAAGATCCAAGTGTTACCTCCAAAATCCTTGATTCATTGGAGTTCTAAACACCTGGTATACTTTCTATTATCTTTTCCTTACGTGAATTCAACCCCAAATCTCCAAATTCATGTCTACCTAGAAAACCCTAATCTGCTGATCTCGCTCAGTGCGGACTTGTCCGGTCCCTAGCAGACTAGTCTGATTTTTCTGGTTTATTTCTGTTGAATTACTTCTAAAATTTGATCTAATCAACTCCAACCTGTATAAACTTGTTAAAAGTCATTGGAACTAGTTAGTGATCATTAAAAGCAACTCATTAACATGTTCCACATTGCATTTGCATTAATCATGCATGTCATGCCATATTGAGTAATATTTGTGCACTATTTGATTGTGTTTCTTGTCTTGTATGTTTGTTGTGCAGATTAGATGGATTTGCGTTAGAGAGTGCCGTGGAGGATCTACAACACCAAGAGTTTGAAGTCTTTGATCCTAATCAATCCCAAGAGAAAGGCAAGTGTCCTTAAAGCATATTGATCCTTTTTTAAAATAAATGTTTTGTTTGCAAAACTGCATGCTTGTGTCAGTTTGATGGGAAATCCTATGATAGGAAGTTTACTAGCTTTGTTTGACCACCCTTGTCACCTGGAATTCATGGTAGAGAGTCGGGAAGACCCCTTTACCCTTTTGCTTCGCTTAATTAATTGCGACGGGAAAAACAACTATACTATTTAATTATGCAATAATGAGATTATGATTAACATGAACTGGTTAATGTAATATGGTAATGGGTGATCTAAGCAAGCCTAGTATGTGGATGGGTTGGATGTCATGGTGTTTCGCTTGATTTAGATCTAAGGACCGGTTCATGCGGGAATAAGCCAGGACTACAGTGCCACCACGAGGCCAAGTATGGGTGCGGCATAGCTGATTAATTAGGTCTTTGCCAGTGCTAATTGGACCATTAAGGATGCTCGGGGAAGGGGTAGTCGGATTGGGTTTTTTTATTATTGGTGGGACTACCTTGGGATCCGAATGGCTCAAGAGGGGTCCCTTGGTTCAAGATGTGCTTTGTAGGAGACATCGCCACAGGTGAAACCTCAGTGGGGTCTAAATAGGCTAGTAATCTCTTTGTAAAGGCTATTTTGTGATCTCTTGGTCATACACCAAAGGAAGTGTAATTGCCATAACGGAGGTTCTTTAGTCGCCGACGGGTGATGAAATCACAAACATGTGGGTAAAGTGGTACAAACTCTGCAGAGTCTAATAAAACTATCATGATAGACGTGCTCCCTATTAAGAGCGCCTGGATGACCTACATGATTAGAGGGAACTTGGTATTGGGATGGTTTTTGGGATAGTTTGGTAATGGTTATGGTTGATAATATGGTTATGGCTGGTTACGGATTAAATTCAGGTATTGAATATGGTTAATGGTAATGGATATGACATGTGGACTGATATTATGGTAACTTCATGGTTTATGATGGGTTTACTTCACATACATATAATATATTGCTTTTCAAATGTTTTAATGTAATTTTCAGCACTTAGCCATTATTATTATCGTCATTTGAATCAGCTACATGTCATACTTTCCACACTTGTTGAGTACGACATGTACTCACTCTTGCAATTCACCCACCAACAGTTGCAGGTAAGGACTGGGAGTTTAACAGTGATAATGTGGAGTTCTAGGTCGTGTCTACCATCAACTTTGCTTGCGGTGTTGATTGGAGTTGCGCTATCCCTTTGCTTAGTTGCTTATTTAGTTATTTCTGCTGCATTAGTTGAACTTGTCATTAATATTCACTAGAGCTTGTATTTGAGGATATTTTGAAATATGCAATAAAATTTGGTTATTTAATCTTGTTCTGTGGTAATTTTCTGTATATCTTTTTGTGAATGCACTCGTGTATGTGTGTTGAACGTCCTGGGCACACATATGTGTTCGCTTGGTTCATTTTCAGAATCGGGTGTCACACTTCCAGGATGCCAAGAAGGCGATGAAAGCAGTCTACAACAATGTCGACGACTCCATATGATGTATGGAGGGTCATGGGACATTACTTTCGGGCGCGTTGTAAAAACTCTATGTCACGAGATAGCTGTTGTAGCTCCCACCGTCAAGGCGGATCTCCATCAGAAGTGGATGGACACTCCGATCACCTTCGATGCCTTCGACTGACCAAGAACATGGCAAGCATTGGGCATGCTCTGTTGATTGTCTCCCCGACCATCAACAACCTGCAACTCTTTCATGTTCTGGTTGATGGTGGGGCGGCTCTCAATCTCATCAGCTTCGCTGCCTTCAAGAAGCTGCAGGTCCCCATGACAGACCTTAAGCCCTCACGCCCATTCTTTAGAGTGGGTTCAGGAGCTATCACTCCGCTCTGTTGTGTCGCTCTCTCGTTAACATTCAGGACTCATGAGAACTACCAGTCGTCAAAATTGATCTTCAATATAGTGGAGATCAACCTTCCCTTCAACGCCATCCTCGACAGACCGGCCCTGTACTGGTTCACGACGGTAGCTCACTACGGCTACCTGTTGTTGAAGATGTCGACTCCAACGGGCATCCTCTGGATCCAAGGGGACTGTACTGCTGGAGTCACTGCGTTGGAGAAGCTTCATGCACTGCCTGTTGCGCTAGAAGCTGATTCCAACAAGGAGCAATCAGCTCAACAACCTCCAAGCATGCGCCAGCGCGGCTCAACCTCTGCACCCCGTGTGCAGCCAAGTGGTGACAACGACGCTCCTGTCAAAGTCATCCAGATCGGTTCCAAAGCTGCCCAGACCACTCGCATTGTGGGAGGTCTGGGTGATAAATAGGAACTCACGCTCATCACCTTCCTCCGGACTAATGTCCACGTGTTTGCATGGCAACCATTACAAATGCCTAGGATCCCCAGGGAGGTGATTGAGCACCCTCTGAAGATCTACCCCAACGCACGGCCGATTCAACAGAAGCCCCTGAAGGAGTCCATGAAGCGGCAAAACTTCATCCATGAACAAAGTCAAGAAGCTGCTCGATGCTGGATTCATCCTCGATGGCTGGCAAACCCAGTCGTCATCCCCAAGGCCGGCGGGAAGCTTCAGATGTGCATCGACTATACCAATCTCAATAAGGCATGTCCAAAAGAACCTTTTCCACTTCCAAAAATAGATCAAGTAGTGGATTCTACTTCTAGCTGTGAATTGTTATGCTTCCTGGATGTCTATTCTGGTTTTCATCAAATATCAATGGCTAAGGAAGATGAAGAACATACAACATTTATCAGAGTAGATGATGTGTACTGCTACACTGCCATGCCTTATGGTCTCAAGAATGCTCTTTCAACGTTTGTGCGAGCAATGAGTAAAACGTTTGCGAAGCTTACCTGGGATCTTGTGGAATTATATTTCGATGACATCATCGTCAAAGTCAAGACTAAAGACTCTTTGCTCGATAATCTTCATGCATCCTTTGACATTCTTCGTATGACGCACACAAAGCTCAATCCCGACATGTGTGTCTTCGGGGTTTCCTTTGGAAAGCTTCTTGGATTCCTGGTAATGAACCGAGGAATTAATGCAAATCTAGAGAATATAAAATCCATTTAAGTGATGCATCCACCTGCCCGTGAAGCTTACGGGGTGTCTAGCTTCACTCAGCCGGTATATCTCTAGACAAACTGAGCGGGCACTCCCATTCTTCAAGCTCATGCAGAAGTCTGAGCTTTTCAACTAGTCTGAAGAAGAAGACAAGGCGTTCCGAGAGCTAAATAAGTCTCTCACAACACTGCCAATCATGATAGTTCCAGAACCTAGTGAGCCTCTACTGCTTTACTTTGCTGCAAAGATAGAGGTTGTCATTATGGTCCTAGTCACGGAGAGGCCAGAAGCATTACCAAGTTCTTCTTCACAAATGCTCAGACCCCTCCGGTAGGGTCCAGATCCACCTGGAGGAGTCAACAATCAAGGCAAGTCTGGGTCCCAGCCCCCAGACATTGAAGAAGATCCCGAAAATCGGGGGCCTCTGGATCTTCCTTTACAAGAGGACATGTTGGACCCCTCTGGGAGCGTCCCGACTACACATGAAGAAGATCTGGACCCCTATGGGAGGGTCCGTGTAGATGGAGAAGATGGACCGGACCCCTCTAAGAGGATCCGAACTGTCCTGCGACCTATCTACTTCATTAGTGGGGTCCTCCACGATGCCAATACAAGATATCTTGAAGTACGTAATGTGACACCCGGTTTTGAAAAATGAACCAAGTGTGACGCATATGTGTGCCCAGGATGTTCAACACACATACACGAGTCCATCACAAACAATATACATAAAATTACAATAGCACAAGTTAATAAGCGAGTAATTTTATTACAATATTCAAGTAATCCTCAAATTACAACCCCAATAATCATTATTACTAATAAAATTTGAAGCCAATGCAGCGGAAATAATCAAACTAAGAAAACTAACCATATAGGGTATAGCGCGACTCCAAGCAATCCACAGGTAAGTCGACGGCAGCACACAACCCAGTACTCTGCATTATCCTCAGGTTACTCCCAAACATCACCTTAAACTATTGGTGTGAGAATAGCAAGGGTGAGCACATGTCGTACTCTGCAAGTGTGGGAAAATAATGACATGTAGCTTAAACAAGGAATGGTAATAAATAATGGCTATTTGCTAAAAAGTACATTTAAAACATATGAAATCTATACTAGGATGTCTATGCGAATTAATCCCATCATATCCCAAATAAACATAATAATTCATATCCATCATTCATTATCCAACCATATGCCATATCCTTACCGTCATCGTTAACCATGCCCATTTATCATCATTCAATCCATAACCATAACAAAACCATCACAAATTTCTCTCTAATCATGTGAGGGTTTAGGTTGCTCATAACCGAGAGCACGGCTATCATGATAGTTTTTAACACTCTATAGAGGTTGTACCACTTTACCCACAAGTTTGTGATTTCGTCCACTTTCAGTGACAAAGGGACCTACATCATGTCGGGGACCCGTTGGTCACATTACACACTTCCATCGGTGTGTGGCAAAGAGATCACAAAATATCATTTACAAAGGGACTACCAGCATATTCAAACCCACTGAGGTTTCACTGGTGGTGATGCCTCCAACTGAGCAAATCCAACCAAGGGCCCCCTCTTGCGCCGTTCGGATCCCAGGGCAGTCCCGCCACTATTGTAAACTGAATCGACTCCCGTTCCCCGCTCCCCCAAATGATCCGAATAATTCTGACAATACACCTAATTAATTTGCTAAGCCGCACCTACACTTGGCCCTGTGGTGGCACTGTAAAACCTGGGTTGTCGCTCCACGAACCGGTCCTTAGATCTAAAGCAAGTGAAACCACCACAACATCCAACCCAGTCCATAATCCATGCTTTCTTAGATCTCCCAAGTTCCATGTTTACCCGTTAACCACATTCATCAATTTTCATCATATACTTGCTCATTAACTCATAGTTAAACTATTTGGTTGTTTTCCCATCCCAATTATTTAGATCCAAGAAAAAAGGTAATATACCCTTCCTGACCCTCTACAATGTATTCCAAGTAACAAGGATAGTTAAACAAGTCTAATAAACACCTATCTTGGGTTTCCCATCAATTTGACACAAGCATGCAGATTTGCAAACAAAACATTTAAATATGGGATCAAAATGTTCAAGGACACTTGCATTGCTCTTGAGATTGGTTAGGGTCAAAAGCTTCAATGTTCTGGTGCTAGAGGTCCTCGACATCACCCTCTAGAGCAACACCTTCTATTCTGCACAATAAATATACAAAACAAGCATTACAATCAATAAATGCTCATATATTACTCAATATGTCATGACATGCATGATTGATGCAATTATGGGGTAATGTATGTTATTATGTTGATATCATTGCTTACTAACTAGTCCTAATTATGTTTTTCATGTAAGAACAAGTTACATGTCATTTCAGAGGATATTAAAGAAGTTCCAGGAAATTTCAGAATTGGAAGACCGGACTAGTCAGCAGTGAGCCTAGACATGTCCGTTTTGGTACAGAAAGGGGATCAGCCTAGTCCGCTCAAGGATCGGACAGGTCCATTAAAGTTAGGGTTTTGGCGAATTTTCAACTAGAGCATGTTTAAGTTAATATGGAACCAACTTTTACGAAAAGAAGAGGGATCTAAGGTACTTACTGTGAATCCTAGGGTTCATGGGTTGAGGATTCAACGAAACTCGATATCTTGACGTTAAGATCGATTGGAGATGAAGAATTGGCAAAGGAGGTTGTCGACAATGAAGGGTTGATGATGGAGATCGTAGCAGCAGTGATGATCTTGGTTGATCCTCCTCCTTCCTCCCTTCTCCTTCTTCTCCCTGCAGTGGAGGCTTCTTGATGGGGGCTCTCATGAACTAGGGTTAAGGGTTTCTTCTAATGTGACAAAGGGATGAAAGGGTGGCTGTTGGGGTGTTTATATAGGGTGGAGATGGTAGGGTTTGGTTGAATTCGAGTTTAAGGTAGTGGAGGCCATGGTGGGGTCCCACATGGGCTCCATAGGGGTTAGGCACGACTTTCTTGGGCCCACATAGGGAAACTACCCAATAACTCGCCGGGAAGGAAAAACAGAATCTGAGTCGGGCACACCAGACTAGTTTGCTATGGGCCGGACAAGTCCGATATGGGACAGAAAATGGAATGGCCAATCTGGTGCAGATCTAGACAAGTTTGAAAAGGATCAAAAAGCACAACGAACAAGTCTGGTTGGAGGCCAAACAAGTCTGGGGGCTCGCCTAATTTTCAAATTTCGGACCAATATGGGGAATTACCGGACAACTCCTAAAGTTTCCAGTACCAAAGATCAGACTAGTTCGTACTCGAGAACGGACAAGTCCGGACAACAACAGAAATGCTTTCGGACTAATCTGGGGCAAAAAGCGGATAAGTCCAGAAGGCAACAAAGAGAAGAACGGACTAGTCCGGTGTCCAATCCAGACGAGTCCACACTGAAACAAATTTTTAGTTGTTGTTTTTATTTAAGTGATTTTAAACTTGTTCCTTTTTGTGTTTCTTAATGTTAAACATGTATAAGAATGTATGCAATGCGTAATGGATGAGAATGAGGGTGTCACGCATAAGCTGCTATATGCAGTTCTTATCGCGTCAAGGAAGCTGCGTCACTATTTTCAAGCTCACAAGATTTTAGTGGTAACTTCTTATCCAATGCGAGTTATACTTCATAATCCCAATTCAACGGGAAACATCTCCATGTGGGCCGCAGAGCTAGCTGAGTTCAACCTTGAGTTCCTGCCTCGACATGCCATTAAAATTCAAGCGCTAGCTGACTTTCTGGTGGAGTGGACTCCATCTCCATTAGGACCAGGAGATCTTGACGTCGATATGCCGGAACCTAAGGTCCCGATCTTCACCGAGCCTCGCTGGACCCTGTTCTTCGATGGCTTTGTACAAAAGCAGGGGCCGGAGCTGGAATTCTTCTCCTCGCACCAACTGGGGAGCAAGTCAAGTACATGGTCCTCCTTGACTTCAAGGCAACGAACAACATGGCAGAATATGAAGCTCTCATCTTCAGACTGAAGACGACACAATCCTTTAGCATCCAGTAGTTTTTGGTCAAAGGGGATTCACAACTCATGATCAAGCAAGTTAAAGGTGAATGTTGTTGCAACAATCCACAACTAGCAGCATATCTGCTTTAAGTCCAAAAGTTGCAAAAAGAATTCTAGGTTATGGACCCATGCCATGTCGAGCGTGCCAACAACGCTAAAGCTGAGGAACTCTTGACAAAAGCTTATTTCGGGGCTTCGGCACCCGACATAGTTTTTGAAAGGAGACTACCAGCACCTTTCTCCTAGTCTGGAGAATTCGATGAAGGGGGCGAGACCAACACCTTGAAGTTGGCGATCCCGGTGGCTCTGTTACCTTGGCATCCACCAAGGATCGTAGGCGTCACATGGGTTTCGTGCAACCTGGTGCACAAGATCCAAAAGCTCAAGCTAGTCCTGATGCATGGATCATGAAGGTCCGAAAATACTTGAAAGATAATATCCTTCCTGAAGAAGATATACCTGTTGAACGGAATGTTCGCATTGCTAAGAGATACACGTTGGTAGAAGAGGATCTCCACCGACGTGGCACCAATGGCATCCTATTGCGGTGCATTTCCTAGGAAGATGGTTGCGAGATCCTTGTAGAAATCTATAAAGGCGAGTGTGCGAATCATGCTTCGTCCCGCACGCTGGTCGGTAAGTCTTTTTGACATGCTTTTTACTGGCCTACAACTCACCAAGATGCAGTCGAGCTAGTCAAGAGATGCGAGGCGTGCTAGTTTCATACCAAGCAGATCCACACACTAGCACAATCACTGCAGATGATTCCTCCCTCATAGTCTTTCGCTGTGTGGGGGATGAATATTCTGGTACTTTTTCCCTAAGCCGTCGGAGGTATCGGTTTCTCTATGTCACCATCGACAAGTTTACAAAGTGGCCAGAAGCAGCTCCTATTGTGACAATCAACAAGCAATCAACAATCAAGTTCTTGAAGTTCATAGTTTGCTAATTTGGAATCTCGAACAGAGTCATCACTGAGAACGGGACCCAATTCACAAGTGCAGCATTCCAAGAATATTGCGAAGACCTTGGCATCAAGATCAGCTATGGATGAGTAGCGCAACCAGCAAGTAATGGGCAAGCCGAGGGAGTTATGCTGAAATACTCAAAGGACTCAAGGCTCGAACCTACGAACGCTTGAAAATGCATGGTGCCAATTTGATTGAGGAGTTTCCGTCTGCATTGAGGACAAGCTGGACAACACCCAGCCGGGCTATAGGAGAGACAACCTTCTTCTTGGTGTATGGAGCAGAAGCTATTCTCCCTCCAGAGATCACCATGTGTTATCTCCGATTTGGACCTACGATAAAGCCGCACAGGACTAGCTCCAGCGTGATGACCTAGACCTTGCTGACGAGGCAAGATGCCGAGAAACTCTCCGAAAGGTGCGGTACCGCCAGGCGCTCCGGCACTATCAGCAAAGGCATGTGCGCAATCGGCAGCTGGAAGTAGGCGATCTGGTGTTGCGGCATATACTTTCTTGAGAAGGAGTGAACAAGCTCTCCCCTAGTTGCGAGGGTTTCTTCCGAGTCACAAAATATTCTCGCCCCGGATCCATACGCTCGGCAACCGAGGATGGGGCACTGCTTTCCAACGCATGGAACATAGAGCACCTCTGTAAGTTCTACACTGAGCATGGAGGTGAGTCTGTTTTCGTTGTAGTATTTCATAGTGTCTATGAACAAATCAAGTTGGTCCAAGATGTTTAGCATACTTAGCATGGTTCTGTACCCTAAGTGTGTACCCTTGCCTACCCTCTTATTCGGACCTATTATGTACTACAATAACATGAAAATAGACTCTACATGCATTTACATTGTGCATGTCTATTTGCTCCCTTATACCTTCTTGCCAATAGAGATATTGTGCAATCTTCTTGAAAATTGGTTCCTAACAATTCATGTGATACATATTTAAGTATTTTTGGTAGTCTTTTTAGGGATCTAGTGTTCGCTAAATTACCTACTCGCCTGGAAACCAATGCTAATGATAGTTCCGGAGTGTGCTAAAGACTTAGCCTGGTCTAGCATCCAAAGTACCCCACTCCACCTTTTCTGGTGTTGTGTCAAAGTAAGGCTGGTATGGACATCACATGGATCTATGGAAGAACAACCAATATACTAGTATTATCACATTGAACTGATTAGGACCCAGAGTTCAACTAAGGACAGTAAGCCACAACTAAGCTATAGGCAAGAAGAAGCACTTTTACTCCTTTTCTTGTCTCTCATGTGCAGGACAAATGATTTACATGCTCATTCCGGGAGCTTCGGCGTTCCTAGGGGGCCTGTTGTTAATGTTCCTCTCAGGACAACAACCTCCAGCACCTATAGGAAGCCCAATTCTAACGTTTTTCATGTTGGCAAGGGGTCTCGTCGATGATCCCTGAGGACACGTCCAAGTTCGGAGCTTTCCTAAAAGCTTCAAGTCATTCTCAAGTTCCCGATGGTAGATGTCCTCAATCAATTAAGTACATCTACCAGGGGGCCAAATAAGCTAAGGCAATGACAACACAGAAGACTCAACAATAAAGACAAAATATGAAGTTCACAAGAATTTCATTCAAGTTCCAAATTTTTTACAAAGATTTTGAAGATACAATGGTAGACACAAGAGGATGAAGAGGATGTAATTGTCACTGGAGTTGCGTTGAAACCATTCAATGACCTTCTTGCCAGCATCCTGCACACTAGCACTGGCAGCTTCCTCTGTATCTTCGACGAGCCCTTCAAGCACCAGAGCTAGTGAAATAGAGGGGTCCCAGCTGCGGAAGCAAGTCAGCACATATTCTGCTACTGACTTGGACAGGTTCCTCCCCTCTATCTCAAGCTGGTCACTGATGACCTCTTCCAGCACTCCTAGCTTGGTTTCGGTTGAGTTTAATGCTATCAAGGCCTGGCCAACTTCTACTTTGGGTCGCTCGGTCGGACTAGACTGAACCCCAGAGGTACCAGTGCATTTTTTGCACGCCCCAAGAAGTCCAAAATCTATTGGGCTTCTATCCTCTGTGTGGTCTACAACTCCTCTACAGACTTCTTGGCGGTCTTCAGCTCTGTGAAGCCCCCCCTTGAGAACTGTTCGACCTCCTTGTTATGCTGCTGCATTCGCTCAGCCAGCTGCCTTTCTTAGTCTGCAACTTGTTTCTCGCGAAGGGTCAGGCGATCCTTCCTTGCCTCCAAGTTCTTCGCCTCTGCTTTCATCTCATCCTACTTGTCAGAGATAGCAAGATCTCGCTTGTTGACTTCCTGTCCCGCCTGCCATACTTGCTTCTTCTCCTCTTTTGAGCGAGATATAAACATATCAAGACGGAGATCCAAATCCGTTTCTTCGCTCTCTAACTTCTGAGATATCTTTGTATCTCTCCTTTGGAGCTCTTGCTCCTTATTATCAGTTGCCTCTTGGCATTGGAGGAGCTCCTCCTTCAGCTTATTCGAAGACTCAAAGCGGGCATTTGGTAAGTCATTGGCAGCCATCGTTTTGTCATTAAACATTAGTCTTCTCATCCGACACTTTGACGATAGCTTGTCTGTCATTCAATAGCTCGTCCATGTGCTACAGCTGCACCCTCTAACTTGTGAGGCAGTCCTCTTTGGCCAGACAGGACTGTGTAAGCTTCGTCTTAAAATTTAGAAGCTTCCGCTACCGCCTCAGAGTCTCCCACTCTGCCTCCAGAACATTGCTCTCATGGTCGAAGCTGAGATGCATTTGGCGAATACTTGAGGAGGCGTTCTCTATAGAGAGAGATAGAGGGATCGGCTTCAGACCTTCCATCGGGTTCACCGGCGCCCCGACCGAATAGTTGTTGGATCCTGTGGCACAAGCATGGACTCTAGCATGTCTTCGTTAGCTGCGCCCATCTCTAGGAGGTTATCCTCCCTTGGCACTGATGCTAGCGCAGCAGTAGATGGGGCTTTTGGTGCCTCCATGGCGTTAGTCAGAAGCTCCAACGTTGCATCAGGTGCTGGCCCCGATGCCATTGTGGCGTCAGCCGGCAGCTTCGGTGCAGCGTCGATCGTTGGCTCTAGCACTACCGAGGTCTCCGCCGGCAGCTCCAATGTCACTTCAACACCTATCACCGGCTCCAGAGTTGGTTTCGGCATTGTTGACAGCTTTGGCACTGCTGGAACTTCTTCCGCCTGGTCTGGCATAACCGCGACATCACTGGCTGGCGCCGAAATCATCCCCACGTCAGTTGACGCTGGTTCCACTATAGGATACGCTACGACCTCAAAAGAGTCCACGACATCAACTGACAGTTCTACCAGCCTGGTATCTTCGATCGCGACGTTGGCTTGGCCAACTGGTGGGGCCCGTGCAGCAACTGGCCTCGAAGCTCTGGAAACAGAGGAATCAGCAAGAAGCAAGAAATGAAAAAGAAGACAAGTTCCTAATGTTACTTCGTACCTGGGGGCTCGGCAACTCCAGTCAGTGCGAAACTTCTTTCGTGGGCGACCGAAGTCATCTGATCCCACTGTCGCCGGTGATGTATATGGTCCGGACTTTGCCCCGCGAGTCCCCAAAGTAGACACTGGCTTCGCAACCGCTGGGACCTTTAGAGCAGATGCCCCATCTCTTGCTGCCAGAGTCACTGTTGAAGGATTTTTTCCATACCCGGTGCCCGCTGTTGGCGTCGGGACCGAAGCTGAAGATTTTTTGGACCCGGTGCTCGCCTTGAGCGTTGGGGCCGAAGATGAAGTTGCGGGAGGTACGAACACCACAAACTTCAATGTTGGGCGTGGCACCGACGATGGCACTGCTTCCGTCGGACCTCGCATCAATTAGCTCTAGCTTCCCTCACTACAAGGATTCTGACCTGTTGCAACGATTGTACTGCAACGAATACTAAATCGTTGCAGTAAGATTGGCTTTTTGCCACGATTCACTAGTTCGTGGCACTAGGATCCATCACCACGGAACATAATCGTTGCATTAGGATCTGTTGCCACAAATCACTAGTTCGTGGCGTCAGGATGCTAATGCAACGGATCACAATCGTTGCATTAGGATCTGTTGCCACGAAATAGTGGTTCTTGGCGTTACAGCTTTATTGCCACAGAAAACAGTCATTGCATTAGGATCTGTTGCCACGAATTACTGGTTCGTGGCGTTACAGCTTTATTGCCACAGAACACTGTAGTTGCATTAGGATCTGTTGCCACGAAATACTAGTTTGTGGCATTACAGCTTTATTGCCACGGAAAACAGTCGTTGCATTAGGATCTGTTGCCACGAATTACTGGTTAGTGGCATTACAGCATTATTGCCACAGAAAATAGTCGTTGCATTAGGATCTGTTGCAACGAATCAGCAAACAGTTGCATTTGGACCGTAATGCAACAAAACAGGATCGTTGCATTAGGATGTGTTGCCACGATACTCTGGTTCGTGGCCTTACAGCTTTATTGCCACGGAACATAATCGTTGCATTAGGATCTGTCGCCACGAATTACTGGTTCGTGGCGTTACAACTTTATTGCCATGGAACGCAGTCGTTGCATGGATTTGTTGCCACAAAATATTGGTTCGTGGCGTTACAGCTTTATTGCCACGGAACACAGTCGTTGCATTAGGATCTGTTGCCACGAATCAGCAAACAGTTGCATTTGGACCGTAATGCAACAAAACAGAATTGTTGCATTAGGATGTGTTACCACGAAATACTGGTTCGTGGCGTTACAGCTTTATTGCCACGGAACACAGTCATTGCATTAGGATCTGTTGCCACGAATTACTGGTTAGTGGCGTTACATCTTTATTGCCACGGAACATAGTCGTTGCATTAGGATCTGTTGCAACGAATCAGCAAACAGTTGCATTTGGACCGTAATGCAACGAAACAGAATCGTTGCATTAGGATGTGTTGCCACGATACTCTGGTTCGTGGCATTACAACTTTATTGCCACAGAACACAATCGTTGCATTAGGATCTGTTGCCACGAATTACTGGTTTGGGGCATTACAGCTTTATTGCCACAGAACACAGTTGTTGCATTAGGATGTATTGCCATGAAATACTGGTTCGTGGCGTTACAGCTTTATTGCCACGAAACACAGTCGTTGCATTAAGATCTGTTGCCACGAATTATTGGTTCGTGGCGTTACAGCTTTATTGCCATGGAACACAGTCGTTGCATTAGGATCTATTGTCACGAATCAGCAAACAGTTGCATTTGGACCGTAATGCAACAAAACAGGATCGTTGAATTAGGATGTGTTTCCACGATATTCTGGTTCGTGGCGTTACAACTTTATTGCCACGGAACACAATCGTTGCATTAGGATCTGTTGCCACGAATCAGCAAACAGTTGCATTTGGACCGTAATGCAACGAAACAGAATCGTTGCATTAGGATGTGTTGCCACGATACTCTGGTTTGTGGTGTTACAGCTTTATTGCCACGGAACACAATCGTTGCATTAGGATCTGTTGCCATGAATCAGCAAACAGTTGCATTTGGACCGTAATGCCACGAAACAGAATCGTTGCATTAGGATGTGTTGCCGCGATGCTCTAGTTCGTGGCGTTACAGCTTTATTGCCACGGAACACAATCGTTACATTAGGATCTGTTGCCACGAATTACTGGTTCGTGGTGTTACAATTTTATTGCCACGGAACACAGTCGTTGCATTAGGTCTGTTGCCATGAAGTTTGTGGCATTACAGCTTTATTGCCATAGAACACAGTCGTTTCATTAGGATCTGTTGCCACGAATCAGCAAACAATTTTTGCGTTCTCCTCGGCGTAGTGCTGATCAATGATGTTCAATACTTTTTGCCTCCTGACGACTCAGTGCTGGACTAACGACGCTGATGATCCGTAACATACTCAATGATGTAAAACATAAGGTATTAACACATCAACAAATATGAGGGGGAGAATACCAATGCGAAGATTTAAAAGTATGTTGCGGATCATCAGCGTCCTCAGTCCAGAAGCAGGGTAGAAGCGGCGCCGACGCCGCCGCGAACTCGAGAATGGATGAGTAGAAGGCTCATCGCCAACGGATCGAGGGGAAGGAAGCTACACGACCGCTATGGGCGATGAGCCTTCCCCTCGATCCGTTCTCGAGGATCGCAGAAAATTTATTTCCGCCTGCTTAGGCCCAGAGCCGGGCCTGCCTTTAAGACCATCCGCAGTGGTTCATGGTAAAGCGGTGATGGGACACGAAGCGGTTCCAATTGAATTCAAATATGCGCATGCGGGATGCATAACCTCTGCATTACTACAGGTGCAGTAAAAGTCACTAACATGTGGGCCCCACGGCCAACCGGACCCACATGTCAGTGACTGTTACTGCATCTACTGTACCGCAGGTGATTTCAACGCATGTGTTGCGCGCGTCTAAGGCGCCTCGGTGACTGGCGCGCACGTAAGCTCGGTGCGCCCGGTCGCATCAGCCGCCTGTACAAATGGCTACGGCTTGAACGAAGGACGAAACCTTATGTGGCAAACAGCAACGTATAATACTTCCTCCGCCCCAACTCAACTCTATTTCTGTTTTGGTCGAACTAATTACCTTTGACAAATGATTTATATGGAATTTATTAACTTCAATAACATGTAGTACTAGATTTTATATTATGGAAATATTTTTCATGGTGAATCTAAAAGTACAATTCTTGTATTGTTAAAACAGATCAAAATTGCGTAAATCTGAAAGATAGATTTGCCGAAATCTAAGACTTCCCTTTGAAAAAGTTTTATACTTTACATTAGTTTTACATATGTAATATGCACATAGGATATATCACTATATAGTTTTGCAAAAAAAACATGCAGGAGAAATATGTATATCCCATATATATGCTACTACTACGTAAATTAGGGGTGGGCAAATAAACCGAGACCAAAAAACCGAAACCGATAAAACCGAGACCGAAACTGAAAAGACTGAAATATCAGGTATCAGGTACTTTTCGGGTAGCAAATATAAATAACTGAAAAATAAATGTCGGGTTCGGACGGATGAATTCATTGTGGAGCTACATGTCACGTACTTAATTATACTAAAAATCATCATCTTCGCTGTCGTCCCCCCACAATGGAGCTACATGACCATCATTGGTATATGTATTGTCGTCGTCGTCGTCTTGATTTTCTGATGCAACTCCATCTACCTCAAACCGATCACCTGACGTTGTCATTATAAGAGTGGAAGCATCGCCGCTGGCTCCGTCAATGTCATTCCTAGCCCATGTGGTCGTATCCTCATTATTGATATCATCAGTAAGCAGATCATCATGAAATGTCTCATCCTCCATCGTCTCAGTCACTATTTTCACCTGTTCCGCCACAACGTGTTATACTCTATGGGCTATATTCCCTCCATTCCCTTTTAGATGCACTACCCCTAGTTCTCCCAACACCAATGAAAAGTGAACAAAGGGAGTACTATATATATAATAGACTTGTATAAGGCATGTTGATATGTTTCTCCTATATATGCATGCTCGTCTTTGATGAATGTTGCACTTTTTGTGTTTCCCCTATGCGCGCTCGTCTTTTGTTTAGCCCCGTTTGCATCAAAGAAAACAACATGACAAAACGTGAAAAGAAAAAATATCAAAAAAAAAAAACAAAAGAAACACAACATCACGATTGGGGATGTTTTTCGATTCACGGACGAAGTGGGTTAATTAAAGGTTAAAACTTGGCGTCGTTAAAGGAGATGTTTTTCGATAAAAGGAGAATTTTTCGATAATACATTAGACACATTGTTCATGAACATAAAAGACATATTACATTAACATACTACCAACACATATATTACAAACAAGAGTAAAGAAAACATGGACGAAAAACACGTAGAAACAAGAACAAAACTACTCCCAATCCTATTCTACTCGGAGGCCTCGTCCACCTCCGCCGCCGCGCGCGCCGTGGCTGATGTATCCTCCGGCGGCTCCTCTTCCGTCTCCACACCGAGCTTACAGGCGACGCTGTGCAGAATCTTCCAACGGCCCTGTACCCCAGCAACCTCTGCGATCGTCTCGTGGAGGGCGTCGAGACAAGCGGCCACAAAGCTTAACCCAAACAAGTAGTAGCCAGTGGAGTCCATGCTGGGGAGCTGGGGAAGCCTCCCAAGACCCAGACGGCGACAGATGAGAGGTGTATTGTTAAATACATCCCACGACATTGTGTCCAACGCTCTTGCATGCTCGACGACGGAGGACACGTCGTCTTCGACATCTTTAATTCGGCGCGTTAATTCGTCGATGCGGGCGGTAAAGAGGCGGATAGTCTCCTGTAACCAGTCGGGCTGAGGAGATGCGGGCATCGCCATCAGTTCCACCGGCATTGTCGGCGGCGATGGAAACGAAGAAGGAGGTTCGAAGGACGTCGATGGCCTAGAGCGCTTCGGCAGGGGGCTACCCATTTGTGTGGCGACGGAGGTGCAGAGAAAGAGCGAGAGGTGGCCGACGGTGGCGGGGGGAGAAGTTTGGAGTCTAGGATCTAAGGAGTAGTGCGGCGGAGAAGCAAGAGAACGGTGAGCCTTTATAGTGGGTCGTCGTCTAATAGCGGGCGTGTGGTCAGGGGTCCCCGTCTCGGCGTCGGTTTTTCACAGGCGGTTTTTAGTTTATCTCAGGCAGGTTTTACTTACCAACCGCCTGATAAGATATTCAATCAAGAATATTAATTAAGAAGAAGTAAATATCTTCACAAGCGGTTGGTACTTAATAACCGTCAAGAAAGATTTTTATCTCATACGTGTATTACTTACCAACTGCCTGAGATAATAGCTGATACTGTTCTTCAATTTCCTTATCCCTTGCTTCTTTTTTATTTAGATTCCAATATATATATTCAAACATGTTTAGATTCTGCAAATTGTGTCCAAATTCGACGATTCTTTCTTATACATTTGTATAAAATCAACATCTACCCCATGAACAAAAATTTTAAAACTTGTATAGCTAACGTTGTAATGTTTTGGTAAATATCAAATTAATTGCTACTCACATATTATTCTCATTTGTGTATCGCATAAAAAAAAGATCCTTCACTCAAATTTGTTTGTATGAACATATTTGTATCATTTACACATGTATGAATTTTGTTAATTTTTTTTTAAAGCATTCCAACATGTCAAACTTCAAATTTTCCATCACTCTAACTAAATGCTCGTATACATATGAGGCATTTATCAAATTATGAACACACATTGATTTAAAAGAATTTTAAAAAAATCTGAAAAAATTCATAGAGGTTGGTATGATGAGTAAAAATGTCCACTGAAAAAATAAATGATAAAGGCATTATATTCATCAAGATAGAAAAATGAAAAATAGCATTTGTTGTATGTTTTTTATGTTCTGACCAATTTCAAAAGATTTATGAAGTGAAATTTAATAGTAACCTTTACTTATCAATAATATTACAAGAAAGTGGAATTTTGCCTTTTTAAAGGACCCACATTTAATCAAGAATATTAATTAAGAAGAAGTAAATATCTTCACAGGCGGTTGGTAATTAATAACCGTCTGAGAATATTTTTATCTCAATCGGATATTACTTATCAACCGCCTGAGATAATGTCCGATACTGTTCTTCAGTTTCCTTATCCCTTGCTTTTTTATATAGATTCCAATATAAATACTCAAACATGTTTAGATTCTGCAAATTGTGTCCAAATTTGATGATTCTTTCTTCTACATTTGTATAAAATTAACATTACCACCTGAACAAAATATTTTAAAACTTGTGTAGCTGACATTGTAATGTTTTGGTAAATATCAAATGAATTTCTACACACATATTATTCACATTTGTGTATCTCATAAAAAAAGATCCTTCACTCAAATTTGTTTGTATGAACATATTTGTATAATTTATACATGTATGAATTTTGTTAATTTTTTTAAAAGCATTCCAACATGTGGAACTTCAAATTATCCATCATTCTAACTAAATGCTCATATATACATATGAGGCATTCATCAAATTATGAACACACATTGATTCAAAAAAATTTAAAAAATCTAAAAAATTCATAGAGGTTGGTATGATGAGTAAAAATGTCCACTGAAAAAATAAATGAAAAAGGCATTATATTCATCAAGATAGAGAAATGAAAAATAGCATTTGTTGTATGTTTTTTATGTTCTGACCAATTTCAAATGATTTATGAAGTGAAATTTAATGGTAACCTTTACATATCAATAATATTACAAGAAAGTGGAATTTTGCTTTTTTGAAGGACCCACATTTAATCAAGAATATTAATTAAGAAGAAGTAAATATCTTATCAGGCGGTTGGTAAGTAAAACCTGTCTGGGGTAACCATCTTCCTTGGCGGTCGGTACTTAAAATCCGCCTGAGAAAATTGGAGTTTATGTATACCCCTCGGCAGCGTAGGAAAAACCTAACCCGGGCGAAACACTTAGACGCCGTTAGGCTGCCAAAATTTCGTTTGCCACCAAGTGTTCGCCCTCATCACTTCCAGGTACGCCGCCGAGCTTCGCCGTCGCCATCGAGCTTCGCCCTCGTCACTTCCAGGTACGCCCTCATCGCTGAAAAAGAGTATCTCTTCTTGCCTGCATCTACCTTGCCTCGCCTAACCTCACCATCCAAATCCAAGTGCCACACTTTGCGATTCTTGATACTAGAAAAAGGCTGGAGGATTTGCTTTTTGTCCCTTGCTTGATCAGTTATAGGTTCGGAGCTAGGCGCCGCCTAGTAAACCTCAAGAACGTGGTCGCCACTCTGAACGAAGCTAGCATATTTAGAATAAGAAGATAAAATTGCCACCGGTGCAGACGGAGCAATCGGCTTGGCCAGAGCAGCCGGCCCACTCTCCTGCTGCATCGTCGTCGGAGGAGGAGGAGGAGGAGGAGGAGGAGGAGGAGGAGGAGGAGGAAGAGGAGGACGACGACGACAACGACAACGACGATGACAACGACGATGATGACAGCGACGACGACGGCGACCGCCACCACCACCACGACGACGACGACGAGGAGGAGGAGGACCGCTTGTCGTGGTTTGAGAAGTTGGGGGAGAGGGCGGAGGAGGCGAGGCCGACAGAGTAGTTTTTAGGAGTTCTTGTACATATTTAGCTTCAATTCTGTTCTTGTACATATTTCTTGTGTTTTGTAATATATATGTGTTCATTCGTGTCAATGAATACAGGTGTGTTAGAATTTCTGGATTTCAATCAAGTGAATGTGCTCTAAGTTTAGTAATGTGTTAATCTGCCACAAGTGAACCGAGCAAATTGGACAAAAACAAAAGATCTTAGGGTTTGAAGCTCGTCTCCATTTGTAATTGCAAAGCTAAAGGAGACAAACAATGACTTTAAGCGCGTCTCGCATCGCTTTGTGATCGATGGACATCCGATCTGTCGCCCATCATTGTCTCCTATTTGTGTTTCTTACGTAGTGTAATTGGTTGATCATGTTTGCGGTACGTGCATGTTAGACATAGCTAGAACTAAAACACCTCGGACCTCGGTCACGTTTAACAACACTAACATGCATGCATATATATATATACCTCAAACAGTACATGACTATCTTTCAACAAAAAGAGAAAACACACGTATAACATCATGAAACATGATCGTGGATCGAGGTCGCACGTGCATGTTGAACATAGAACGGAAATAGTAATAGACAATAGACAGAGAAGAAAAGAACATATGGAACAGGTGCGAAGGATTAGTCCCACCACGGAAACTTGAGGTCGGTGCACCGACGTTATAAGGCATGGCGCACAGTTGCAGTTAAAAATCCGAATGAAAGTAATGCGTGCAGGACTAGGCCCATGTTCGCTGGAAGGCGTCCCCTGGCACGGACGCGCGGTCACGAAGTTGGCTTAGGTGTGTACGGACGGATTTTTTTATATAACAAAAAAATTGTTTTTCCCCACGTGTAAATTTACTCCTAATGGGACGCGTCGAGCCGTTGGGACCGAGAGGATGCAAACCGCGGTTTTGAGGAAACTGGGGCCACCGACCGGTTCATAATTAAGCGTTGTTTCTTCTAACGTCCGATCGTCTCGACACGCCCGCTTAGACGACGACCCGCTATAAAGGCTCACCGTCCTCTTGCTTCTCCGCCGCACCACTCCTTAGATCCTAGCCTCTAAACTTCTCCCCCCGCCACCGTAGACCACCTCTCTCTCTTTATCTGCACCTCCGTCACCACACAAATGGGTAGCCCTGTGGAGGCGCCCGCATCTCCGCCCGCGGCACCTGCACTTCCTCATCCCGGTTGGGTTGAGCAGACTATCAGACTCCTCACCGACTGCATCGACAAAGTCGATCGGCGCCTTAAGGTGGCCACGGACGCCAAGTCCGCAGCCGCTCATAGCGCACTAGCGCTCAACGCAGTGGCGCGGAAGGTCTTTTCCGACACAGATCGCTCGTGTCGCCATCTGGGTCTTGGGACCCTTCCCTTCCACGCGAGCATGGACACCGCGGGCCACTACTGCTACGAGTTGATGACTATCGCCGGTCGTCTCGACGCCCTCCATGAGACGATCGCGGAGGTTGCTGGGGTAGAGGTCCTTCTGAAGATTAAGCACCGCGTCGCTGGGAAGCTTCGGACTGTGACGGAGGTTGAGGAGTATGAGGCGGAGGTGGACGCAGCTATGGAGGCGGCGGCAGCGGCGGAGGAGGAGCAGGAGGAGGCGGCAGCGGCGGCGGAGGCGGAGGCGGAGGCGGCAGTAGCAGTGGCAGCGGAGGAGGAGGGGGAGGAGGCACCGGCAGCGGAGGCGGAGGAGGCGGCAGCAGCGGAGGAGGAGGACGTGGTTTTCTCCCAGTAGAGTAGTATTAGGAGTAGTTTATCTATTTCGTGATCTCTCAGTAGAGAAGTATTAGGTGTAGTTTATCTTGTTCTTGCTGTCTACTACGTGTTTTCCTATTACTTGTTTGTTAATGAAATATGTCTTTATGTTCATGAACAATGTGTTCTATATATGTAGTATTGAAAAATTTCTTTTATCGAAAACATCTCCTATATGCTTGTAACTTGGGACGGTCTATATTTCTTGTGGCTGAATGAATGAAATCTGGTAAACATATCCTTACAAGTAATAGAACTAACAACAGACATGATGCATAATTAACTTGATTAGGAAATTACGTCATCTAAATTGCTAACTAGTCCATCGCCTGATGCAACAGGTGCATGAAAAGTACTTTATCCGTTGTAACTAATATCCGATGACATTGTTGATATATATATCGTATGTACCTGTGATACTCGTATCACAGGCGGCTTTGGATCGACGGCTTGAAGATTAGACATCACAGGGGAAAATGTTTTTTTGTAGTAGTAGTATATACTCTATATATGTTATCGTTTCATTGCGACGAATGTTATATATAAAATGCTAATTGTTTACCACTAGACCATGGATTTGCCGTCCTCCTTTCGTGGACTTGGGTGTTCTCTGTATTTGCATATCGTTTGCATTAGCACAATGATACAATTGTCGATTCATATTTTTATTCGTATTTTTTTTGGAATGTCCCACTACCACATGACTGCTTTTACATCTCCATGAAAACAAAGATGAACGGCAGGTAGCGGTCCCTCGAATTTTTTTTGTTCTTCTTGGCGCACACAATTGAGATTTTCATAATTGAAACTTCACTCCGTGCGCCCAAAATTCCTGTCCCACCCATTTGTAGCTAGCCACGACGAATATAAATGTGCGTCTCCTTCTAATCCCGCAGTGGCTTCCGTTCCTGGCACACATGTTCTCCTCTTAGTGTTGTGTTCCAAACATGCATTCCTAATAAATTCCCGTGTGAGTGGTGGTGGTGACTGTGGGTACAACGTCGAGCGACCAAGTTTTTCGGGCTCTACTGAACCTCTTCGTCACCGACCCCACCCTGCGACATCCCGGACTCCAGTTTTGTGCTACGTAAGTTCTACACGATCCATGCTGTCTTTTTATAGAGCTACTCCCTCCTTATTGCTTTAGTTGTCGTCCCAACAGCTGCAGCCAGTTCATTCCTAATTGTCGTCCCAACTCCTTATATGCACTTATGTTTCATGAATGTCTAGTATAAAATCTGATTAATGGTGCAATCATGCAATCAACTATCCTCAATCGTTAGATCTGCATCCTACAGTCGATTCATCTTTTTATTTTACCCTAGCATCTGATTGCATTCTACTTTTTTCCATATATAAAATACACTACACCTCTGCCCCGAAATAAATGTCGCTCGGACAGTTTATGGTAGTGTATTTCTAGTACATTTCCATGTTAGGAAAGATAACTATTAAAAACCGCATGTACTATGTAATTTCTTGATTTAGAAGTAAATGACGCCAGGGTTATCTTATCAACCACTCCCAATGTTGTACTCTCATTCCTGTGTTCCAAACTTGTATTCCTAAGATTTTCAGTTCCCACGGTTTATACACGTTTTTCTTGTTTTTCTTTCTCGGATTGTACGGTTTTTTTCCTACTCCTTCATTTCTAATTCCTCCGTTCAAAACAAACATTTTCAGTTCATAGCAACCACACCGCCCGATCTAAAATACACATCCTCATGTAATCTGGCGTTATCACTGTTTACTTACTATATATATATTCTTTACTTTAGGAACAAGACACCAAACCGTCATGTCGTCTACAAGTAATCATGATGGGCAAAATCACCTGGTATAACAATAAATGTTTTTACTATCAAAATACACATATTTATAACACGTTAATTCATTTGCATTGTATGCAGAGAATATTGCAGCACCTAATGCTCAGGAACCCCGAGATTCGTCATCCCATGCTGGTACTACGAGTATAAATATGTACCGGGCTCTACTAATTATTTTAGCATTGCGATTGTAGTTTCCTAGTCCGAGTTAACAGTTAATCAGTATATGTGATGGTGTGATTTATTGATGCCTACACATGCACGATGGGCTCTCTCGCCGCCGGCCACTCCAGCACCGGCGACCACAACCTGCTGCTGCTCACTTCAGTGTCCTCCCCGACGTGTCTCCCTCCACCATCGCCACATCCCATCCTTCTCGTGTCATGATGACCCCGCCGCCCGCAAACCCCTGTCGCCGCCGGTCACTCTGGCACCGGCCGGCGCCCACACCCTGCTGGTGAGTATATGTGATGGCGTGATTTATTGATGCCTACACGCGCACGCTGGGCTCTCTCGCCGCCACCACTCCGGCACCGGCGACCACGCCCTGCTGCTGCTCACTTCAGTGTCCTCAGAAACGCGTCTCCCTCAATCATCGCCACGTCCCATCCTTCACGTGTCATGATGACCCGGCCGCCCGCAAACCCATGTCACCGTCGGTCACTCCGGCACCGGCCGGCACCCACGCCCTGCTGGTGGTCACTTCACTGTCCTCCCCGACGCGTTTCCCTCCATCTCCATGTCCCATCGTTCATGTGCCATGATGACCCCGCCGTCCGCAAACCCCTGTCCATTACGGTGTACCTACATGCTATGCCCCATATGACATGGCATACCCTGGAAAAAATAGTACAATATCATTAACCCTTGTCCACTAAGAAATATTAGTATCATATAGTTTAGAGATGCATGTACATGAGGGTTCATTGCTGCTTATATGACCTCAATTCCGTTTTTTACACTGCCAAATGCATTGCTGATGTCTAGTAAATAATGCAAGATTATATTCATGTATCCGTTCTAGTAGCACTTTAGGGCAAGATGCTAACATGCAGAGCAAAATATCAGTATGCAATCCACCTAAATTTAATTCCTAGATCCGCCACACTGTCCTCCTAGCCTCGAGACTTGCTCTGAGGTGATATCAATGGATGCAGATCACCTGACTTATACGTTTTTACTGCATGCAATGCAGTAAAGATCCAACGGAATCACACCGTTAGATCTTTACTGCATCGCCTGCAGTAAAAATGTAAGTCACGTGAGATCACCGGTGTGATCTAGACGTCGATCCTCTGACTTAAATGTCATCTCTGCACTGCCAGACCGAACCCTAGATTTGTTAAACGTCGCAAGCTGCCTGCCTCATCTGTCTGGCATCCTCTACCTGCTAATACCGCTGACGTACATGACTCACCCTGCCACCAATTCGCCTCGAGACGCGCTCCTGCTGATGTTGGTCATACCGAACCGGCAGTACTGCAAAGGATGAGCACCCGACGAACCCTCTCTTTCTCTAGCATCGCCAGCTACTGTCTTGCCTTCTTCGCAGCTGGACTGAAAATCCCCTGTAGTACTACGGGTGCTGTAGCGCCACTGACTACTGCCTGATGCCTGATTGTAGGGTATGAACAGCAACAAAGAAGTCAACAAGTCGATGCATCGCCCAATATGGAGCAAAATGCTATTGCGACGCGTTGTTCCCACGCTCGTATTTGTCGCACTCGTCCTGAAGATGGTAAAACATCAGACTTCTTCTTCTTTCACACTATTTGTACATGATACTAGGCCTGGTTAGTTGCTAATTTGCTTTAAATGTTTACCATTTAAATGACACTAACAGAAGGAAAGAAGTTTGGAAGAGCGGTTGCTAAAGGACTTAAGGTTGCTAAATTGCGCTATCTAGCATCTGCAAATAGAACGAATGATCAGAATCGGAAGCTACAAATTCAGTGGTCCGATAGGTTGGGTGCTGCGGTTGGTCCTAATCAGCGGCACTTTGTCGATGATGTGGTTATTACAACAAAAAAAATGCACCCCTCGCTGGTGTAAGGAAGGGGCAGAGGTTGGCGATACTTCGAAGAGCGATATAGTGAGAGACATTCTGGTTAGTGTTGTGACACCCCACATAAGTATTTTTTTTCTAGCGACCTCCATCTTGTACGTTTATAACAGTGTGATATACAATGTACAGAATGCCTGGGACTTGGAGGACACTGATGATGCCAGAAGAAAAATATTGAAGATTGCTGGTGAGCGCTACAAGGGGTGGCGATCAACATTGCATGCCACCTATAAGAAGTATTCGACCGATGAGGAACGTATACAAAACAAGCCTGTTGACGTAGCAGATTCCGATTGGTTGGCGCTTACGGACTATTTTGGGTCCGAGCGATTCAAGGTCAGCTAGCTTTCTAATACCTTCATATCCTACAAAAACTATTTGATAACACCCATTCATGAAATTAATTCTTAAAATTGCAGTCAGTAAGCAGAACCAATTCACGAAATCGAAGTACTCAAAAGACAAAACACTTGCTTGGCCCAACTTAGTTACGAGAAGGTATGAAAACTAAATCTTGCTATTACTTTGCACTGCAATCATTCAATCAAATTTTACTTGTATTTGATGTAGCGAGACCCAGAGACCGGAAAAGAACCCGATGACATAGAACTGTGGGAGGCAAGCCATGTGAAGAACGGTCAATGGGCAAACGAGCAGGCAGAAGCTGTACATATGAGAAACACTTCAAACAGTCCCCATTTAAATAAATATTTGCAATGTACATGTGACTTTTCTTTTTGTATATAGGCCCAGTCACGTGCCCAAATCAACGTCAAGGAAGCTGAGTTGGGAGTCCAAATCCCAGATGAGGAAAGAAACAACATCTTCCAGCTTACTTATATATCCGCAACCGGTTCTGGAGGATCACAGTTTCGGGGGCGTGGTTATATGGCTAAACCTAATGTTTCTGAAAGACTGCGTATCCAGATATCTGACCAGCTCGGCCAGCAAGTTCGATCCTTGCAAAATAGAAATGAAGACCTCAGCTCTCAGGTGCAAGAGTTGGAAGGAAGAAATGATTATATGACCTCCCAAATGGATGGCTTCGTCCTGGCAAATGAACAGCTCAACCAGGAAGTCCAGGCTTTACATGATCAGATGGCAGCCAATTCTGCACGGCAAGAAAAGGAGCTAGCAGACATGCGCAGAATGATGGAGAGCTTGCAAAATCAACAACGGCTAGCAGCAACTCCACAAAAGGCTTCTGCTCGCAACAAGTCGAAGTTGGATGTTCGAGAAACTATTCCTAATACTACAACTCGTCGCGGTGCTATTTTAATGGATACAATGTTGCAACCTGAAAAAACTGTAAATAACATCGTCTCGCAACAACGCAAGGGTCCTTGAGCGTTGCATCAATTGCTGGATGTTTGTTGTTAAGTCGACAGACGTATCGTGTGCGAATAAATTGATTCTGTTGCCACTAATTTTCAAACCTGGTGCATTAGGATTCTAGTGCCGCTAATTATAAAACGTGGCATTAACAGATTATTGCGACGAAAATAAACTGTTGCAATAGGAAGCTAGCTATTGCCACAAATTATAAAACGTTGCACTACAAACATTTGGCTACGACCAAAAAAGCGTTGCACTAGACTGCTATTGCCACCACTCAGAGAACATCGCATTACAACCCTGTTGCAACAGATTTGAATATGTTGCATTACCACACATCAGAAATTGTTGCAATACAATACTGTTGTCACAGTTTTGAAATCGTTGCAATACCATACTATTCGCCATGAACGTGAAATCGTTGCATTACCGTATTATTGGCCACAGATGTGAAATCATCGCGATACCATATTATTCGCCACGAGTGTGAAATCGTCACGATACCGTACTATTTGCCACGGAAGTGAAATCGTTGCAACACCGTAGTATTCGCCACTAATGTGAAAACATCGCGATACGATATTATTCGCCACGAGTGTGAAATCGTCGCGATACCGTACTATTCGCCGCGGATGTGAAAAGGTCACGATACCATATTATTCGCCACGTGTGTGAAATCGTCGCGATACAATACTATTCGCCACGGATGTGAAATCGTTGCAACACCATACTATTGGCTACGAATGTAAAAACGTTGCCATACCGTACTATTCGCTACGAATGTGAAATCGTTGCAACACCGTACTATTCGCCGCGAATGTGAAAATGTCGCAATACCATACTATTCGCCACGAGTATGAAATCGTCGCGATACCGTACTTATCGCCACAGATGTGAAATCGTCGCAAATAACGTACTATTCGTTGCGCACTCCACCGCCCTCCCCGCCGTCCACCGTCCCTCCTGCGCACTCCACTGCTGTCCAGCTTCCTCCACCGCCCCTCCCCATCATCCACCACCCCTCCCCATTGTCCACCGCCCGTACACCACCCTCCCCGCCGTCCAGCGCCCTCCACAGTTTTCCAACACCCTCCACCGTCCCTCCACCGCCCCTCCACTGCCCTCCACCGCCCTCTAGAGCCCTCCAATGGAATTTCCTCTTTATCTCCTTTGGAAGTTACTAATGGGCTTGATATAATGTTGACATAATGTTGCACAATTCAAAATTCAATGCAACTTCCCAAACCGTTGTTGACAAATGCATTGCTCATTTGATTTAAGGTTTAACTCAGATCAGCAGCTGAGATCATTGGACGCCAAGTAGGTCAGATTTTGGGCGCCAATTTCAGCCTAGATAGTAGTAGCAATAAGGTAGCTAGTAGTAGTTGAAATTCAATGTATGCAAGTGGTAGTACAATTTTAGTATGGTTTGGACACCTCGTACAGCTATGCAGAGGCTCATGTATGGCATGAATAGTGCCTTATAGTATAAATTTTGCTATATAATCGTGTATAGGCTTTCCTCAAGTAGCTGTTAGAAATTAGACATTGGTTCTCATTGTCCAACAGCCTCCTATTCCTTTTCTTGTATAGGCGTATATTGTATAGTCTTACTAGGACTTGACCTCTAGTCTGACTGCTATTCTCTAGTGCATCTTTTCAAAACTTGGTGTTGTTCTCCTGCTGCCTCCCTTTCCCCTTTGCCTCTTCTCTGTCTCTCCCCCTCCCTCTTTCACCCTCTCTCCCTTCCTCTCATTCTCTCTCTCTCTCTCTTTCAATAGGACTATAGCTTCTCCTTCACTAAGCCAAGGCGAGCATCACCATCTCTCCTTCCTTCCTAGTGCTTCACGGAGCTTCAAACTGCACCTCACCTCACTCCTCCTTCCCATTTGCTCCCAAGTCTTTTCTCTCAACTTTGATGTGTGCTAACGACTTGATGCTTTCCTGCAAGAGCAGTTAGCCGCCGAACCTTCGTAACGGTAACCGTCCGCTGCCAGTTGCTCCCAAGTCTTCCCCATCAATTTTATGTCATTCATTAATTGGTACTTACTGTTTATGGATATTTAATGATTTGTGTGATTACTTAATATATGTAACTAAACGGGTTTCCGGCCGGCCTGGTCTGACCCAACCCGACACAGCAGGACACGCATTAAAAGCATTCATGCTGATAGATAGTATGACATAACACGGCATGACAAGTATGCGTCGAGACAGCACGGAAGCAAACGGCGATGGTGGGGACGTTAATCGTCTGTGATTGCGTGGACAGTGGATTTGAACGTGGATTTGTCATTGTTGATAGTTCATAACACCACAAGTCATCTCTCTAAAGAGATGAGATCCACAAGCACACAGAAGATACCATTGTAATATTTCACCTGTTATTCCAAAGGGTATCGTATTTATCTCAAAGGAAGGCAATGGAGTAAAGCAAACACTACTCTTATGATCAAGCTATGGGATACTAATCAATTATTAAGATAGGGGTAAGTTGATAATATGGGTAGTATGACACAAACCAAAGCAATATATTCTAAAGGGTAAATGGGTCATAATGGAGATTAGATTAAGAGGTGGTGAGTTTATCCTACAATGCTTTTTATATACATATACATAGCATAGGTTAGATACTAATGAGCATGTCAATAGTGAATCCTTATGCTAAGTTGTTCAACACATCGGACACGGGTTTACCCCTAGCAATACTAGGATAACTCCCACCAAGAGCCTGTGCCATAGGCGAACGTGAAGGATTACAAAGGACAGATAGCGTTGTCACCACCAACTGCCTACCTCTTCAATCTGTGGGTCTATGAGACATCCTATGCTACTTAGTATCCTAGCACCATGATAGCATACTAGGTAAACACCTTAGAGGATCGAGTACAAGTACCTCTCGAAGGCAATGACTAACCTAAACATCGTTGAACTAATGTTGAGACATAGCATTAGTTATTCATATCAACATGATAATATAATAACTTATTAGACTATAGTGGGAGTTTGTAGTGTTTATGACGATAAGTTATGATCATTATGGCATCATCATAAAGACTACTCCTACCACATACATGGAATCCACAATCAAACAAGAAATGCTTCATCCAAGTATATGAATAAAAGAATACTAAAGATAATATCTTTATTATGCATAAAGTCACAAATACAGGAAAAGCTACATGAGCAATACCTTTCCCAATTTGGACTTGGGACTAGAGTCTCCTCTCTACAGCCTAACCTCCACTAAGGAACTAGGAGAACTAGTATATACAATAGAATGATGCTCAAGTGGTGTGTGTTGAAGTCAGGAGTGAGAGGTCCTATTTATAGATAGAGAAGGGTTGGTTCCCGCCACCAAAAGTGTGTGAATCAGTCATCAACGACTTCAGGAAGCCGAGAGGAGCCAACACGTGGAAGCTGAACGTGTTTGGAGAACCAACTAGGTCGGCCGAACCACCTATTTGGCCGACCTGGTACACCCTCCAAACAGGTTGTGCTTTCTCCTGGTGGCTGAGAGGTGGGTTCCATGGCTGTTTCTGGATGCTACGCCGTTGGATCTCCTCGGATACTCCTGTAAGTGGGCCATTTGATCCATGTGCTGTCACATGTCGACGTCTGATTGGCTGGGAAGGTATTCTTTAGGATTCATCCCCTTGTTTCACCTCAATTCTGTATAAAATGCATGCATGCACTAATGTCTCCATGTACAAGTGGATCTAGGTTATTTCTAACTATGATGTGTGTAAGAAATATTCATTCCTTCACATAATTGAGTTATATTGACGGTCGAAATTTGTATATAATTACAGTCAACAGTCATCTATGACTAACTTTCCTACCTCTATTTCTCTCGTTCTTTCCTCTCTCATAAATATTTGTGGAGTGGGAATATGAAGATGACTTCTTTGTATGCACTCTCTTTTCGTGAGGATGAAACATGGCCACATATTTTTTTCTCACGCTCTTGTACATGAGCATGCATTTTTCTTTTTCATGTAACCATGTCTTCTACTCCTCTTTTCTTCTTTTTTTTTCAAGTAATTTTGAGAGAGTATTATGCATGAAAATCATGGAGTATCTTTTTAGTGGTGGAATGGTATGATAAATTTTTGCTAACTTCTAGTGTAAAAGTTTAGCACGTGCCTGTGTAATCATGATCTTAAAAACATGAAAAGATTGTCACATAGGTCTATAATAATTTGACCAAGCTCAATGTGAAGGCAAATAGCATATGCATAAGGTTTATCTAATTCAAATCATCATATGGCTTTGGTAGGAATTTCTATCAAATGAGGAACTCCCATTTTAAATCTTCTCCGCGAAATCAAGGTTTACTTTTAACTAGGATATTAGCAACTCTTATCACTATATCATACCCCACAACAATTTAGAATTGGACTTAGCTTTTGCTAGCCACATATTCCAAGTTTCATGCAAGAATATTCTAGTCCAATAAACCCAATACAAGGAGAATACTAAACTGTATACAAAGGACTAGAGAAAATAAAACAGAGCGACTATTCATCATTTCAACTTATGTAAAGTAAAAATATTCTTACCGCACATCCTTTATTTTGTCAACCTAACCTATACTACATTATTATTATTATTATTATCATTATTTTTTTTTTAAATGCAAATGTGGTGGAAAGAAAGAAATAAAATAAAGGAATGCAAATGGGGTGTGATACAAGTTACCTCAAGTGGGGGTCCTCCCCCAAGCTCGTTCTTGGTCATGGTCCATGATAAGAGCTGAAACCCTAACGACGGATGTAGGCCATGAGGTTGGCCTAACCTTGCTGCAGCATTATTTGGCATTGGAGGGTTGAGTGTCGATGTTGGGTTGCCCTGTATGGGTTCTATGAAAGTGGTCGAGGAAAGTGTTGTCGGTGTTGCTCATCCACACCTTAAGGTCTCCCATACTTGTGATATATCTTGTTATTCCTTGGCTAAGGTAATGGTAATCTTTAGCTACAAAGGAATGATGTGCACTCAACATGCATTGAGTGTGTTCCATCATTCTTGGCTAAGGTGTATCATACTTTCTTGCCAAAAAGAAATAACGTGTACCTCTCATGCATTGGGTGTGATTCATCATTCCTTAGCTAAGGTATTGATAACTTTTAGCAACAAAGGAGTGACATGTACTCAACATGTGTTGGGTATGATCTGTTGTTCCTTGGCTAAGGTACAACATACCTATAACCACAAAGTGAATGTAGGCCTAGAGGGGGGGTGAATAGGCCTTTTGAATTTTTATCGGATCCTGCAACACTCAACAACCAGTTCAATACCAGAGAAATCGTACTAGTCCGGTAAAGTGCGGACTAGTCCGGTGTTCACGGACTCAGTTGATCAAGATTAATCGATTAGGTTGATTCTTCAATGTGTGCAGCGGAAATATAGAATCAAACAACAGTTTAACAGTTGTATATTGGATTGTATCACAATTAAGGCTTGTGTTCTACAATTTATTGTAAATTGAACAATGTGTATCAAACCCTAGAGTAAGTTGATCAATTTGAGTGATGAACACAAAAAGGACAAGACACACGATTTATCTCGTAGTTCGGCTACCACGAAGGCAACCTACGTCCACATTGAGGTGTCCATAAAAGGACTGGGTCTTCTCCAACCCTACCCTCATCGGATCGCCACGAAGGCCAATCCTCTTCTACTAATCACAAAGGGGTGAATAACCAAAATTAAGGGGCGTTCTCACACGTTGAGAGCTCCCTTAGATTACAAATCACAATGCCACCAAAAAACACACTCAAAAATTACAATTGAAACGCAGGAGTGTGTTAGAGATTTAAACAAAGAGCTCAATGATGTTTGCCAAGTGTCTCTCCAATGATCTAGAAGTGATCCTCAAAGGATTGATCGTTTTTGCACTTAATTTCATGGAGAGAAGTGGTTTCTGAGTCTCTTGGGAGGTGTGACGGCGCTAGGGTTCGAGAGAGTATAAAGTGGGCCGTGCACCTCTATTTATATGGGGTTTCTAAAAGTGACTGTTAGGGTTCAGAAAGACCGGACTAGTCCGTGGTGGTCACCGGACTAGTCCGGTGTGCTGTGTGTAGCATACCCTAAGTGTCCCGAAATATCGGACTAGTCCGGTCGAAAACGGACTTGTCCGATTTCACTACTGGAAATCTTCGGACTAGTCTGATAGCCATCGGACTTGTCCGGCCATGTGAAACCCTAAGTGTGTTGGATGAAAAGTCCGCACTTGGAGGACTTGTCCGATTTAGATCATTGGGTATTTCGGACTAGTCCGTGTAAACATCGGACTTGTCCGAAGTGGATCAGAAGGAATATCGGACTAGTCCGGTTAACAACGGACTTCTCCGATTTTGTGTGACTTGTGAGGTGTGTTGAGGACTAGTCCGCCCTGGGGAGGACTAGTCCGACTCAAGTCAGAGAGATATCGGACTAGTCCGACAGATATCGGACTTGTCCGATCTGGTGCAGAAAGGATATCGGACTAGTCCGGTTGATATCGGACTAATCCGGTCCTGTGTAACTTTGTGCAATATGTGTGTGTGCTTAAATATGATTGAGCTCTTGGGTGTGTTTCCTTAACACACTCCATACACAATAATCTACTATTTCTTTTCCTTGAGCTCAATATCACTTTGCTCCTCATTATCCCTTCTTTTTGGTATTTTGCTCATTTTTCATTATTGGCCTGCATTCATCTCAACAAAAAGGTTAGGATCCCAATTGCTTGTCATAAATCATCCAAAACCCACAAGGGAGTCCTAGATGCACTTTCAATCTTCCCCTTTTTGGTGATTGATGACAACCAATTGAGATTTCACAAAATATGACAAAATGAGATGAGATTTTCATAAAGTATGCACATATGACTCAAAAATACATCAAGCAGTAAGAGAAATATCCATATGTGCATTCTTTATGGTGGGATGCATAACTAAGTGCATTGAAACATTGAGAATGACATAATTTACATTGATGAATCAATACAAAGTACATATGTCATTTCAGGAGCAAAGTTGCAGATTTCAACACATACTTGCAAATTAATTAAGCATTTCCACACAGAACCATAGCTAACATGAAAACAGCGTTAAAGCATTACAATCACAAAGAAAGATAAAGAGAACTCTCTCCTCGCACCCTACCACAGCTAAATCTAAGACCCCCCCTCAATCTCTCCCCCTTTGGCATCAAGACACCAAAAAGAAGGAGAGGAGGGTCCTAGGGTCTTCACTCTTCACTGTCGGTCCTCTCGTCATCGTCTTCGTCTTCATCATCATTATCTTGACGAGGAGGGGAAGGAGGAGGGACGGAGCCACTCGAGCCCCCAATGCCAAAGTAGGCAAGCTCGGAGGGGTTGAAAAATCGGACAAGTCCGGACATGACCGGACTAGTCCGAAGTCATCCAGAGAGCTATCTCGGACAAGTTCGGACATGACCGGACTAGTCCGAAGTCATCCAGAGAGCTATATCGGACTAGTCCGTGGTCTATCGGACTAGTTCGGTCTAACCGGCACTCTGCGGACTAGTCTGCAAGAGCGGACTAGTCCGGGTAACCACGGACTAGTCCGTGGTCACCAGGAGAAATTGCATAGCCCATTCATATATATTTGAAGGTTCATTAATAGAGAATAGGTGGGACAAAACAAATCAATTAATCTTGATGAATTTGACCAGTAAGCATACAACAATCACATAATGATCATAATTCATCAAGATCTAATAGTTGACATAGTTTTTTGAGAAAAAATGAAGGGGGATGATTTTCACAATTCAGTCAAAATTTTGAAGAGGTCATACAGGTATGCAAATTTTCAAGCCACACTCCGAGAATCAAGGATATTTAGTTCATTTTGGATTTTGCAAAAACGCTTTTCATCAAGTGGCTTGGTGAATATGTCGGCCAATTGTTTTTGGGTGTTGACATGTGAGATGGTAATGTCTCCTTTCATGGAATGGTCTCTCAAGAAATGATGTCTTATGTCTATGTGTTTAGTTCTAGAGTGCTCAACTGGATTGTGGGCTATTTTAATGGCACTCTCATTGTCACAAAGGAGAGGAATACAGTTCAAATTGTAACCGTAATCCCTTAGAGTTTGTCACATCCAAAGGAGTTGTGCACAACAACTCCCGGCTGCAACATACTCCGCTTTGGCTGTGGATAAAGCAATGGAATTTTGTTTCTTGGATGACCAAGAAACTAAGGATCTCCCTAGGAATTGGCATGTGCCAGAGGTGCTTTTTCTATCTACTTTGCACCCGGCATAATCTGCATCGGAGTAACCAATGAGATTGAATTTTGAGCCTTTTGGGTACCAAAGACCAAGGTTGGGTGTATGAACTAAATATCTCAAGATTCTTTTTACGGTTGTCAAATGACTTTCCTTAGGGTTGGCCTGAAATCGTGCACACAAACATACACTCAACATAATATCTGGCCTAGATGCAAATAAGTAAAGTAGAGATCCAATCATGGAGCGATATACCTTTTGATCGATGCTAGGTCCATCTTCATTGAGATCCAAGTGGACATTCGTTGCCATGGGGGTCTTTATGGGCTTTGCCTTGTCCATGCCAAACTTCTTGAGTATGTCCTGCGTGTACTTGGTTTGGCTTATGAACGTTCCATCCCTTTTTTGCCGCACTTGGAATCCCAAGAAGTACTTCAATTCTCCCATCATTGACAATTCAAACATGTCTGTCATGATTCTACTAAATTCTTCACAGAAGGATTGGTTAGTTGACCCAAATATTATGTCATCAACATAGATTTGACAGATAAAAAGATCATTATCTAAATTCTTTGTGAATAATGTATAATCTACTTTGCCAATTTGAAAACCATTATCAATTAAGAAGTCTCTAAGACACTCATACCAAGCTCTAGGAGCTTGTTTGAGGCCGTAGAGAGCCTTATGCAATTTATATACGTGGTTGGGGAATTCTTCGTCTTCAAACCTGGGTGGTTGCTCCACGTACACCTCTTCCTTGATCGGTCCATTGAGGAAGGCGCTTTTCACGTCCATTTGATACAGCTTGAAATCATTGTGAGTAGCATATGCAAGTAATACTCTAATAGATTCAATCCTAGCTACTGGAGCAAAAGTCTCATCGAAATCCAAACCTTCGACTTGTGAGTACCCTTTGGCCACAAGTCATGCCTTGTTTCTTGTTACCACTTGGTGTTCGTCTTGTTTGTTGCGGAAGACCCACTTGGTGCCCACTATGTTTGCATTGGGTCTTGCCACAAGTTCCCACACCTCGTTCCTCTTGAAGTTGTTCAATTCTTCTTGCATTGCCACCACCCAGTCCAGATCCTTCAATGCATCCTCAATCCTGCGTGGTTCCAAAAAGGAGACAAACGAGTAATGCTCACAAAAGTTAGCTATGCGAGATCTAGTGGTTACTCCCTTTTGCATGTCACCGATGATGTTGTCGATTGGGTGATCCTTTGAATGCATTGGTGTACTCTTGGGTGGAGCACTTGGGGAGTTGTGTCTTCATGATCGTTTTCTTTTCCCCCTGAGTGGTTGCCCTCGTTGACTTGTTGATCATCTTCATACTCTCGTGCTTGTGTTGAAGCTCCCCCTTGATTGTTGGTCTTCTCTTGTGGTTCATTTTCCTCATTTATGTGCGAAGGTGACTCTTGTGGTCAAACTTCACCTAGAGCCATTCTTTTCAATGCTAGACAAGGAGCTTCTTCTTTTCCTAATTCACATGGATCAACTTGCTCCTTTTGGGAGCCGTTAGTCTCATCGAACACTACGTCACGTGCTACTTCAACAAGTCCGGAGGCCTTGTTGAAAACACGATAGGCGTAGGTGTTCGAATCGTAACCGAGCAAGAAACCTTCATCGGACTTCGAAGCGAACTTTGAAGTCCTGGGCTTCTTGTTCAGGATATAACATGGAGAACCGAAAACTCGAAAGTATGAAATGTTTGGTTTGTTACCGGTGAGTAGCTCATAGGGAGTTTTCTTGAGTAGTCGATGAAGATAAAGCCGATTTGCGGCGTGGCAAGCGGTGTTAATCGCTCCGCCCAAAATCGATCCGAAGTCTGGTATTCATCGAGCATTGTTCTTGCCATCTCTATGAGTGTTCGGTTCTTCCTTTCGGCAACTCCATTTTGTTGTGGTGAGTATGGCGCTGAAAATTCGTGCTTGATGCCCTCTTCATCAAGGTACTCCTCCACTTGTATGTTCTTGAACTCTGTGCCATTGTCGCTTCGAATACTCTTGATTGACAATGAAAACTCGTTTTGAGCTCGCCTGAAGAATTTCTTGAGTGTTCCTTGTGTTTCTGACTTATCATGCAAAAAGAAAACCCAAGTGAAGCGTGAAAAATCATCAATGATAACCAAACCATATTTGTTACCGCCGATGCTTATGTAAGCAACTGGACCAAACAAGTCCATGTGAAGTAGTTCGAGCGGTCTTGTTGTAGTCATGATGTTCTTTGCGGGATGATGTGCTCCAACTTGCTTCCCGGCTTGGCACGTGCTACAAGGCCTGTCTTTCTCAAAAACAACATCTTTCAAACCTCGGATGTGACCGCCCTTGAGGAGTTTTTGAAGATTCCTCATACCAACATGCGCTAGCCATCTATGCCACAGCCAACCCATGTTGATTTTTGCAATCAAGCATGTGTCGAGTTCGGCTTTATCCTTGTTGAAGTCAACAAGGTAAAGCTTTCCCTTCAACATACCATTGAATGCAACGGAACCATCACTCCTCCTTGAGACGGTCACACCCTCGTTAGTGAACAAGCAATTATAACCTTTGTCACATAGTTGAGATATGGACAGCAGGTTATAATCTAAAGATTCAACATGTAAAACATGAGAAAACGTGTGTTCAGAGGATATTGCAATTTTACCAGTACCGAGCACCTTTCCTCCGAAGTAGATGCCTTCGTTTGTGTCCTCGTTTTCTTCATATTCCACGAACATCCTCCTTTCTCCGGTCATGTGGTTGGTGCATCCACTGTCTAGCACCCATTTGGATCCACCGGAGGAATAGGCCTTGCGTTTACCTTCCTTTGCCATGAGACAAGTGCCATTTCCTTCTTTGCACCGAGTGTGGGGAAGAGTGTGGATTTCTTGGATGTGCTTTCTATGGCTATGCTAGCCATCTCTTCTTCATCGGATGATGAGGACTCATCGTTTGAGTCCCACTCCTTCCCAATATGTGCTTGTTCGGCTTGTTTCTTCTTCTTGAAGAATTTCTTAGGTTGAGGCTTGGTTTCCTTAGTTTTCTTCTTGTTGTCCTCATACGGGCAATCGACTATAAAGTGGTTATACTCACCACAATTATAGCACGCCCGCCTCATCTTTGGCTTCGTCCTTTCCTTGTACTTTCCTTCACTTGATTTTGTTCCTTGTCTCTTCTTCGTTATCCTCTTGAACTTTTTCATGAACAAAATCATATCCTCTTTGTCTAGCTCACTACTCTCGTCATCACTGTGCTCCTCTAGTTGTGCTTCTCTTGCTTCTTTGGATAGAGGCTTGAGAGTAGATTTTAGGGCAACTCCTTTCTTCTTGGCCGAGGTGAGGTCGGCAATTTCTTTGACGTGCTTGGCTTGTTTCTCCATCATTTCAAAGTTGATAATTTTACCAAGCAATTCATCCGGAGTCATCCTTTTGTAACCGGGGCTTTCTCTGATCATTGAGCATAGCGTGACATTGCGAGGCATAAAAGCTCTAGGGATGAGCTTTACCACCTCGTGGTCATTCCACTTCTTGCTCCCATATGATCGAACCTTGTTGACAAGTGTCTTCAATTGATTGTACATATCCTGGGGTGACTCGTCTTCCTCAATTGCGAATCTTCCTAGTTCGCCTTCGATCATTTCAATTTTTGCCTCACGCACATGCCGGTCACCTTCAAGTGCTGTTTGTAGTGTATCCCATATCTCCTTAGCAATTTCGAGTCCATCCACCTTGGTGAACTTGTCTGGATTGAGAGAGGAGGTGATTACGGCTGCGGCTTGAGCGTTTCTATGGATGGCCTGCTCTTGACTTGGGTTGAGCTCTTCGTCGTCATACGGAATATCTATCCCTGTACATACAACATGCCATAAACTTGGGTTGAGGGAAATCAAATGCATCTTCATATTCTGCCTCCACATGGAGTAATCACTCCAATCGAAGTGTGGGGCTTTTCCAAGTGGGATAGATAAGTAGTGATTGTTATTGGAATTTAGATGATCATAATTAAAAGGATATCGGGAGTAGTCGGTGTGACTACTCCCCTTCTTCTTCTCTTCAACTTTCGCTTTCCCTTTTGAAAGTGCCTTCTTTCTGAGGAGCGCCTTTAGCTCCAGCGTCTCCTCATCGTCGTCCTCGAAGTCTTGAATGGCTTCGAGGTACTTCTCCAGTTTTTGGGTCTTGTCGTTGTTGACTTCCTCTTGGTTGTTGATTTTGTGGACGTCCTTCATGTCCGACATGATCTCTTCGAGTGGTTAAACTCTATCTTGAAGAACCAAGCTCTGATACCAATTGAATGTAGGCCTAGAGGGGGGGTGAATAGGCCTTTTGAATTTTTGTCGGATCCTGCAAAACTCAACAACCAGTTCAATACCAGAGAAATCGGACTAGTCCGGTAAAGTGCGGACTAGTCCGGTGTTTATGGACTAAGTTGATCAAGATTAATCGATTAGGTTGATTCTTCAATGTGTGCAGCGGAAATATAGAATCAAACAACAGTTTAACAGTTGTATATTGGATTGTATCACAATTAAGGCTTGTGTTCTACAATTTATTGTAAATTGAACAATGTGTATCAAACCCTAGAGTAAGTTGATCAATTTGAGTGATGAACACAAAAAGGACAAGACACACGATTTATCCCGTGGTTCAGCTACCACGAAGGCAACCTATGTCCACGTCGAGGAGTCCACAAAAGAAACGGGTCTTCTCCAACCCTACCCTCGTCGGATCGCCACGAAGGCCAATCCTCTTCCACTAATCACAAAGGGGTGGATAACCAAATTCAAGGGGCATTCTCACATGTTGAGAGCTCCCCTAGATTACAAATCATAATGCCACCAAAAAACACACTCAAAAATTACAATTGAAATGCAGGAGTGTGTTAGAGATTCAAACCAAGAGCTCAATGATGTGTGCCAAGTGTCTCTCCAATGATCTAGAAGTGATCCTCAAAGGATTGATCGATTTTGCACTTAATTTCGTGGAGAGAAGTGGTTTTTGAGTCTCTTGGGAAGTCTGACGGCGCTAGGGTTCGAGAGAGTATAAAAGTGGGCCGTGCACCTCTATTTATATGGGGTTTCTAAAAGTGACCGTTAGGGTTCAGAAAGATCAGACTAGTCCGTGGTGGTCACCGGACTAGTCCGGTGTGCTGTGTGTAGCAAACTCTAAGTGTCCCGAAATATCGGACTTGTCCGGTCGAAAACGGACTTGTCCGATTTCACTACTGGAAATCTTCGGACTAGTCTGATAGCCATCGGACTTGTCCGGCCATGTGAAACCCTAAGTGTGTTGGATGACAAGTCCGCACTTGGAGGACTTGTCCGATTTAGATCAGTGGGTATTTCAGACTAGTCCGTGTAAACATCGGACTTGTCCGAAGTGGATCAGAAGGAATATCGGACTAGTCCGGTTAACAACGGACTTGTCCGATTTTGTGTGACTTGTGAAGTGTGTTGAGGACTAGTCCACCCTGGGGAGGACTAGTCCGACTCATGTCAGAAAGATATCGGACTAGTCCGACAGATATCGGACTTGTCCGATCTGGTGCAGAAAGGATATCGGACTAGTCCGGTTCATATCGGACTAGTCCTGTCCTATGTAACTTTGTGCAATATGTGTGTGTGCTTAAATATGATTGAGCTCTTGGGTGTGTTTCCTTAACACACTCCATACACAATAATATACTATTTCTTTTCCTTGAGCTCAAGTTCACTTTGCTCCTCATTATCCCTTCTTTTTGGTATTTTGCTCATTTTTCATTATTGGCCTGCATTCATCTCAACAAAAAGGTTAGGATCCCAATTGCTTGTCATAAATCATCCAAAACCCACAAGGGAGTCCTAGATGCACTTTCACAAAGGGATGGCGCGCACTCAACATGGGTTGAGTGTGATCCGTTGTTTCTTGACTAAGGTATAAAATACCTTCTATACACATAGGAACAGCTTGCACCCAATATATATTGGATGTGATCTTGTCATTCTTTGGTTAAGGTACATCATACCTTTTAGCTATAAAGGAAAAACTTACACCCAATGATGGTGGCAATCCCCTTGAGCTTGAATGAGTGCTTAGAATAGTTGAGAGCATAATGCTCTCACATATTCATAGTAGCCCATTGGTTGCTCATAGAGAGTTTCCATGTCAAATCTCCAGCCCCATATAGTTATAATTGACCTTCGAGCTTAATTTCCGATAGGTAGCAACTATCCTAATTTAATCCTTGCACAAGATATGTTGAATTGGAATCCTCTTAGGGTTTCCAACAATTGGATCTATGAATGCCTACATAGTAATATTACTCCTGCAAACTTTCCCTCTATGATAGAGAGGGATGATTAGCTCCCGATACTTGTACAAATAAATTTTCGGGTTAGGTATCGAATCTTCATTTGTACGTACGGGGAAGAACAAGACCAAAGATGCATTGGGTCCAATTTCAAGTGTATTCATGAACAATGTGTTATTCATTGATAAGAGTGGGGCTTTATGGATAAATCAATTTGCACATTTTCTGAATCTCCTACTCATAGCAATGCAAGTTATATAAATACACTATATGGATCCCTTCATCTTGTTAGGTTTCTAACCATCATAGCTTTTTACACAAGAGCACATGTTGTCATTTGGATCATAGCAAAAAAGATTCTCAATTTTATCCTCCTGAACATTTTTTATTTTTGCCTAGGAATTTAAAATTTAGTGATCCAAGCATGAATGACTTTCAAATCAAAATTATGGATGCCACTGATTCTAGGTTGCTACATACCAATTCAATCATTAAGTTATTCCATAATCATTACTTACTAAACCTAGGCAGAAAATGTCTAAGTCAATTTTAGCAATGCTTATGAAATTCTAGGTACATGTTTAAATTTATTCCTTAGTAAGGTGATATTCCTTTTTGAAGAATAAAAAGAGCAATGCCAACACTTACTCTCATGAGGGTGCATAAGAATTGAATGATACGAAGGTGTAAACTTCCTCACAAGCAAAAATCATTCAATCCTAATGCAGATCAAACGACAAAAAATTTTAAACTTGTACCTCAACTGAAGAGCAGTCCTGGTTGAGGGTTGCTGTCTCAGAAACTCACGACCATGAATCTTGGTGTAGCCTTCATGTTCAATGTCTTCTGCCATGTTGAGGTTGGATTTGAATGAGCTTCATCTTGGTCCTCCGTTGGGCCACCATCTTGAGCATTCCACCACCATGAACTCAAAATAAGATCGATGGAGGGATATGCGCTTGTTATGGCCTCCCAACCTCTTTACAAATTTTGTCCTAGCTGCACTAAAATCAGGAACAAACAATACAACTTGAAAACGGGTTACGTTAGCTAAAAAGCATGTTGTACCCTCTGTCAAATTATTTTGTCCAACTTAAAACAACTCGCAAATGCAATGAATATTAAGGGAAATAATTTTGGTTTGAATTAGGAAGATGAATTCAAGTGGTTACGCCCAAGGTTCATATCCAAATAAATTTATTTCCTAATTCAAAGTTTTAGTTTCATGATGGTTGGAAATTTTGCTCTCCAACATGCAAGTGTGAAAATTCAAACATGCTAAATACAAATGCAAAGATTGATGGGAAATTTGAATATGCAATTGAGAAAGCAAATATGAGATAACTACCAATTAACTTATTGGCAAGGACTCACCGAATTTTTGAAGTCCGATGAGTGGGACATACCTCCGTCCTTTTTAGTGTGATGATCTGTTGCCCAATCCCAGAGTTTAAGATGTGGACAAATTCTCTTGATTGACATGACAAATCTCTTTTGGCATGTCAGTTGGACATGTGGATCACATGATGAACCTAACCTCCCCGTCATCTTGATGGAGACTTATTGATGTAGTGATGACTTCTCCCTTTTGAACATATTCTTTTGTCACAATTGTGGGGCTTGTCCTTCTTTTGGGGTGCCACTTCGACCTTCTTGATGTTCCTTTGAGTTAACCCATATTTTGATCATAGATCAAAGACTTCCTTGGGCATGATAACATGTGGACTCCACAATGAAACAAGAAATGCTTCGTCCACAATGTCATTTGCCTTAGGTTGTACGGGCTTGGTCAAAGGGTAGGAATCCCAACGAGTGATTGTGGGATATCTTGGATATTGAATGCTATTTTAAGTTTCTTATCCTTGGCCAAGAGCTTCATGTAAATGTTGTCTTGATTTCTTGCTTGTCCATGGACAAGGTACTTTAGGTAGACTAGTTGAACTTAAATCCGTTGAAATCCCCATAGCCTCCTTGATTACAAGGGTGATGTTGATTCCACCCTTGACATCCTCTTTGGTGATAGCCATTTGAGTTCTTTTTGAAAGGAAGAATCCTCATGGGTCTTAGGGAAATGATTCCCCATGTGGCCCATGTTGACATGGATTTTCACAAATCATGTGAATATCCATGGCGTGGATCATCCAAACACTTCTCCATTGGCTTGATCTTCATGTTACTCAATGGGAGGTCTAGTTCCATAACTAGCATGTCCACCTTGTTAAGTGGTGTGCATGCCATGATAAAAGAACTAGAGTACTCTTCAATCCATCCCTTGAGTGGATACCATATTCTCATCCATGATGAATGACAATAGGGCTCCTTTAGCTCCAGCATGAACGTGGTCATGGATTGGTGGAGCCAACCCATCATATGAGTGTTAGATGAAAACCAAACTATCCACCCTATGATAAAGGCAAACCAAGAAAAACTGTAGGAGCCTCCCCCAAGCTTGGGGATGGATGACTTTGGCTTGTACTGGAAGAAGAAATTCTTCTGCGAAAGGCAATGATGTTGCCCAGCAGAAATTTATTGAGGTATGCCTTGAATCATCTTGCAGTTGAGCACTGGCATCCTCGTTGGCCATCCCATGAAAATGGGTTAGCCAACACTACCCTGTTTTCACACAAAAGGAAAAACAAACAAGGGCAATCATGTTTAATAACTGTTAGTACCTATAACTTAATCACAAATGATAGCTATCCTTCACTTTGTCTTCCTCGGCCACAGTGCCATAAATGCTTGTTGACGGCTTTTAACACCCCATGTCATCTATCTAAAGAGATGAGGTCCGCAAGCGCACGGAAGATACCGTTGTAGCATTTCAACCATGAGTATTCCAAGGGTATCATATTTATCCCGAAAGGAAGGCAATGGAGTAAAACAAACACTACTCTTATGATCAAGCTATGGGATACTAATCAATTATCAAGACAGAGGTAAGTTGATAATATGGGTATGTAACACCCTCATTTTCATCCATCATTCATTGCATACATTCTAATACATGTTTAACATTAATCCACTTAAAAAGAAGCAATTTTAAAATGAATTTAGAGCAATACCGCACTCAAAAGTTTTGAGGAGTGCAGACTAGTCCGGTTTTGGTGCGGACTAGTCCGATTTCCCTCTGACCTCGCTCGAACATGTCCGTTTTCGTGCGGACTATTTCAGTTTTTGCCTTTGGACACTTTTGTACTTGTCCGGTCCATTGCGGACTAGTCCGGTATTCCAATTCCTCGAAATTTTGCTAGGTCCCTGGACTTGTCCGGACATGTCCGATATTCCAGCGGACTTGTCCTTTTGTCCTCTAACTAAAATTGGACTTGTCCGGTTTTGGCCAGACTTGTCGAATTTTCCTTTGACCAAGCTTGTACTTGTCCATTATAGTCCAAACTTGTCTGTTTCGCCCCTGTCAATCTTCATACTAGTCCGGCTCATTTCGGACATGTCCAGTAAATCGCGATTCCAAGTTGATCTTTTATTCCACAGCGTGTTTTTGAGTTCTACCTTAAGTGGGCCAAAGGACATCGTGCCTAACTTTTTTTGGAGCCCATGTGGGACCCCAAACCAGCCTCTACACATCTTAAACTCAAATTCATTGAAACCCTAGCCTCCACCTCTATATAAACAACTCCACCCCTCTACCTTGCATCCATTTGCCTCAATTGAAAGTCCACCCAAACCCTAGTTCGTAGAGAGCAGCCATCAAGGAGGGAGAAGAAGATCCCAAGCAAGGAGAAGAAGAGGAGGAAACGAAAGAGGATCAAGATCTCCATCAAGTTTCATTCATTATCAACAATCCACCATCAAGTTCTTCATCAACCCTAGGTCGTCAAGATCCAAGTGTTGCCTCCAAAACCCTTAATTCATTGGAGTTCTAAACACCTGGTATACCTTCTACTTCCTCTTTTCCACATGAATTCAACCCCGATCCTCCAAATTCACATCGATCTATAAAATCCTAGTTCGCTGTTCCTGCGAAGGGCGGACTAGTATGGCCCTACAGCGGACTAGTCCGATTTTGCAATCTGTTTCCCGTTGAATTAAATCTAAATTGGTTCGAATCAATTCCAAACCTGTTAAAACATATTAAAAGCTATTAGAACTAGTTAGTAAGCATCATTAACAACTCATTAACTAGTTTTCCTTTGCATTTGCATTAATCATACATGTCATGACATATTGAGTAATATTTGTGCACTTATTGATTGTGATTCTTGTCTTGTATGTTCATTGTGCGGATTAGACAGATTTGCGCTAGAGAGTGCCGCAGAGGATCTCCAGCACCAAGAATTTGAATTCTTTGATCCTAATCAAGCCCAAGAGCAAGGCAAGTGTCCTTGAACATATTGATCCTGTTTTCATAATAAATGTTTTGTTTCTCAAAACTGCATGCTTGTGTCAATTTGTTGGGAATTCCTATGATAAGAAGTTTACTAGCTTTGTTTAACCACCCTTTTCACCTGGAATACATGGTAGAGAGTTGGGAAGGGATTTTTACCTTTGCTTCGCTTAATTAACTGGGATGGGAAAAATTATACTATTTATTATGCATTAATGAGATTATGGTTATATGAACGGGTTAATATGATATGGTAATGGGTGATCTAAGAAAGCCTATTATGTGGAAGGGTTGGAAGACATGGTGGTTGCTTGCTTTAGATCTAAGGACCAGTTCATGCTAGAATATGCTAGGACAACAGTGCCACCACGAGGCCAAGTATGGGTGCGGCGTAGCTGATTAATTAGGGTATTGCTAGTATTGAGCGGATCATTTGGTGCACCGGGGAAGGGGAGTCGGATTGGGTTTGGATATGGTTGGCGGGACTCCCTGGGATCCGAATGGCACAAGAGGGGGCCCTTGGTTTAAGATGTGCTCAGCTAGAGACATCACCACCAGTGAAACCACTGTGGGTCTGTACATGCTAGTTGTCCATTTGTAAAGGCTATTTTGTGATCTCTTGTCCATACACCTATGGTAGTGTCTTGGCATAATGGAGGTTTCCTTTAGTCGTCGACGGGTGATGAAATCACTGACACGTGGTTAAAGTGGTACAAACTCTGCAGAGATAGCCGTGCTCCCGGTTATGAGCACCTGAACAACATCCATGATTAGAGGGAAACCTAGGATTGGGATGGTTATGGTTATGGTTGATAATATGATTGGTACTTGTTATGGGAAGGTATTATGGTTTATAGCAATGGATATGGTTATTGGTAATAGTGAAATCTGGTATATGGAGGATGGTAATGAAATATGGACTGATATTATGGTAACTACATGGTTTATGATGGGTTTACTTCACATAAATATAATATATTGCTTTTCAAATGTTTTATTGTACATTTCAGCACTTAGCCATTATTATGTTCGTCACTTTCTACATGTCATACTTTCCACACTTGCTAAGTACGACATGTACTCACCGTTACAATTCCCCCTTAACAGTTGCAGTCAGGATGGAGTATAACGATGATAATACGGAGTTCTAGGCCGTGTCTGATGTCAGCTTTGCCTGTGGTGTCGATTGGAGCTGTGCTATACCCTATTTGCTTAGCTGCTTAGTTGCTTAATTAGATAATTTCCACTGCGTTAGTTCAAACTTTTCGTTAATAACCATTAGAGCATGTACTTGAGGATATTATGAATTTTGTAATAAAAGTGGTTAATTAATCTTGTTCTGTGGTAATTTTCTGTATGTATTTTTATGATGCACTTGTGTATGTGTGTTGAATGTCCTGGGCACACATATACTGCACTTGGTCAATTTTTGGAACCGGGTGTCATAAAATGGTATCAGGGCCACAGGTTGACCTTAGGACGCAACCTAGATAGAATGGACACTTTAGAGCACATAGGAACACTCGGGAAGCGATGTGTTATTGCTTGGTGTGCTGTTTGCTATATATTGTTTGCTTGTGTGCTTAGTAGAGGATTTTGGGATGCTTTACCATTGCCATATCCACCTAGGCTAGTATAGGTAGTTGCTTAGTTTCATATCCCTTGATGCATATAGTTGGGGACGTTTTCTAAATTCTTATCTCTTGTTGTTCTATTAGATGGTGAGGACTCGCAACCAGAGGGATGGAAATGATGAGGAGGAGAACAATGGAGCACCTCATAACAATAATGGACAAGGACCTGCCCAGGGAGCTATCAACCTTGAGCAGCTACTGGCTATGCAAAATCAGCTCATGCAGACCATGATACAGACTATGGGACAGCTACAGGCTGGCAACAACAACCATCAGCCCCACATGCCTCCACTGCCACCCCTCCTCCTCATAACTGATTGGGAGAGTTCATGAGGACTAGGCCACCAACTTTTGCTCAAGCTGCTGACCCTATGGATGCCGATGATTGGCTCAAGTTCGTGGAGAAGAAGCTAGCTATTGTCCAATGCAGTGATTGGGAGAAGGTGCTATTTGCTTCCCATCAACTTGTTGGAGCAGCTGCCAATTGGTGGGACTCTTTATGCAACGCCCATGAGAATCAGGAGAGGATTACTTGGGCCAAATTCAAGGAGAGCTTCCGTTCTCATTATGTGCCAGAAGGTGTTATGATCTTGAAGAGGCGAGCGTTTGAGAACTTGAGGCAAGGAAGGTCAAGAGTGAGTGAATATCTCAATAAATTCACTCAACTCTCAAGGTATGCGCCTGAGGATGTGAGCTGGGACAGCCGGAACAATACTTGTTCGTGAGGGGCTGGAACAATGAAATCCAAGTACAATTGCTGAATTGTGACTATGCCAACTTCCAGAAGCTTGTGGACAAAGCAATTGTGGTTGATAACAAGGTCCGTGAGATGGAGAAAGACATCAAGAGGAAGGCTCCATATCAAGGACCGCAACAAGGAAGTAATGTGCACCCTCACTTTGCACCACCTAATGTGCCTTATTATAGCTCTTCTCCACCTGCTCAGCGCCCTGGTTTTGCACCACACCCAGCTCAGTTTGTGTAGCAACACACTGTCTTGCAAGCACCAAGGCCTCCAATGCTTTTGCACCTCGTGCCAACCTTTCTGGTGCAAATGTTCAGAATCAAGCTTATCCAAATAATTCTGGTGCAGTTCATAAGTGCTATACATGTGGAGAAGCAGGATATTTTGCACATCAATGTCCTAAGACAGGTCTTGATCAAGGAAGCAATGCTCAAAGACAAAACCTAAGACCCAATGGAGGACAATCGCAAGTAAATTGTGGACAATAGAATTTTGCTCGTGGCAACGTGAACCATGTCTCTACAGAGGTTGGTCAACAAGCGGATGACATGGTCATTGGTATGTTTCTCGCAAACTCTAACCCGACGACAATGTTATTTTATTTTGGAGCATCACATTCATTCATTTCATCAAAATATGTTGCCAAGTATAGTTCGCCTATCTCTCATATGAACTTTACTCTATTGGTTTAGTCTCCTTGAGAAGAGATGAGGACAAATATAGTATGTCCAAAAGTAAGTCTTAGAATAAGGGGGGTAGACTTCTTTGCCAACCTCATTGTCTTGGATTCTCAAGGGTTGGACATTATATTCGGTGTGGACTTGTTGAGGAAGAACAACGGAGTCATTGAATGTGCCACGAAGACGGTGAAGTTGGCCAATGAGGAAGGGATCACCATAGAATTTGAAGCATCTCAACATGCACCAAAGCAATTGGAGCTGAACCATATGGACGGCACCGCAATTGAGGAGATTCCAGTGGTGTGCGAATTTTCGGATGTGTTCCCAGATGAGTTGCCAGGTATGCCACCTGATCGAGACATCGAGTTTGTTATTGATTTAATACCTGGACCTGCACCTATAGCTAAGAGGACATATAGAATGCCTCCTATGGAGTTAGCGGAGCTCAAGAAGCAAATTCAAGAGCAATTAGAGAAGGTTTTATTCGCCCAAGTTCTTCACTTTGGGGAGCGCATGTTCTTTTTTTTGGATAAGAAGGATGGATCACAAAGGATGTGTGTGGATTACCGAGCTCTCAATGAGGTGACCATCAAGAACAAGTATACCTTGTCATGCATAGAGGATTTGTTTGATTAGATGAAGGGTGCTTGTGTTTTCTCCAAGATTGATTTGAGGTCGGGATACTTCCAAATGAAGATTAGACCTCCAAGACAGCTTTTAGGACACGGTATGGATCTTATGAGTACACTGTGATGTCATTTGGATTAACTAATGCACCTACATACTTTATGTACCTCATGGATAAGGACTTTATGGAGTACTTGGATAAGTTTGTTGTGGTGTTCATTGATGACATTATGATCTACTCAAAGGATGAGAAGGATCATGAGGAACACTTGAGGCTTACATTGCAGAAATTGAGGGAGCATCAATTATACGCCTAGTTCAGCAAGTGCCAGTTTTGGTTGAAAGAGGTGTCGTTTTTGGGTCATATCATCTCAGGAGGAGGAGTGTTGGTTGACCCAGGAAAAATGAGGGATGTGTTGAAGTGGGAACACCCGCAAAATGTAAAGGAGATCTGGAGTTTTATTGGAATGGCTGGATATTACCGTAGGATCATCAAAGACTTTTCCAAGATAGCCAAGCCAATGAAGGAGTTGCTAATGAAGGGGAAAGCATTTCAATGGACTCAAGCTTGTCAAGAGAGTTTTGAGGAGTTGAAGAAGAGGTTAATCACCGCGCCCGTGTTAGTTTTGCCGTACGTGAGCAAGAGTTTTGATATTTATTGTGATGCATCGACACAAGGACTTGGATGTGTGCTCATGCAAGAAGGTCAAGAGGTTGCATATGCATCAAGACAATTGAAGAAACATGAGCAGAATTACCCAACACATGATTTGGATCTTGTAGCCGTGGTACATGCATTGAAAATTTGGAGACACTATATCCTTGGACATAGATGTGAAATTTATACGGATCATAAGAGCCTTATGTATATTTTCACACAATTAGATCTGAATTTGTGGCAACGAAGATGGTTGGAACTCATCAACGATTATGATGTGGGAATCAATTACCGTCCAGGGAAGGGTAATGTAGTGGTCGATCTTGAGTAAGAAGGGAGTAAATCATCAACTTGCGGTTCGAGAGCCGCCATCCGAGTTATGCAAGGAGTTTGAAAGGCTGAATCTCAGATTTGTGAATGAGATGGGGATAATGGAATTAAATCTGACCTTGGAGCAAGAAATTTGAGAGGGTCAAACAAAGGATGGGGAGATTTAGGAGATTAAAGAAAGGACCAAGGATGGAAGGGAATTTAGATTTGATGAGGATAAACATGGTACTTTATGGCTTGGGAAGAGGATTGTCGTGCCTAATGTGAAGCATATTCGGGAGACAATATTAAGAGAGGCACATGACTCGCCATACTCAATTCATCACGGTTGTAATAAGATGTACAAGGATTTGAAGATACGTTATTGGTGGGCCAGCTTGAAAAGGTACATGGCTGAATATGTAGCATTGTGTGATGTGTGCCAACGAGTCAAGACGGAACATCGAAGTCCAGCTAGATTATTGCAGCCATTGAAGATTCCAGAATGGAAGTGCGAAGAAATTGGTATGGATTTTATAGTTGGTTTACCGCGTACCCAGTCCGGTTATGACTCAATTTGGGTTATTGTGGATCGTTTGACCAAGTCAGCTCACTTCATCCCTGTCAAGACCAAGTATACCACTACACAGTTAGTCGAATTATACATGCAACATATTGTGTGCCGACATGGAGTTCCAAAGAGCATAGTGTCGGATAGAGGTTCTCAATTTACCTCTAGGTTCTGGGAGAAGCTGCATGAAGCATTGAGAACAAGGTTAAATTTCAGCTCAGCATATCACCCTCAAACGGACAGACAAACTGAGAGGGCCAATCAGATCTTGGAGGACATGTTAAGAGCTTGTGCTTTGAAGCATGGGAAAAGTTGGGACAAGAGCCCGCCATATGCAGAATTTTCATACAACAATAGTTACTAAGCAAGCTTGAAGATGTCGCCCTATGAAGCACTATATGGAAGGAAGTGTAGGACACCCTTGTTCTGGAATGAGACAAGAGAAACTCAAGTATTTGGTTCGAATATGTTGCTAGAAGCTAAAAAACAAGTCTAAATTATTCGCGAGAACTTGAAGGCTGCCCAATCAAGGCAAAAAGGCTATGCGGACAACGGGAGAAGGAAATTAGCCTTCGAAGTGGGAGATTTTGTTTACCTCAAAGTGTCATCTATGAGAGGTCATAAGAAGTTTAACATAAGAGGCAAGCTAGCACCTCGATACATTGGGCCATTCAAGATTTTGGACAAAAGAGGGGAAGTATCATATAAGTTGGAGATGTCAGCACATCTATCGGATGTTCATGATGTATTTCGTGTTTCCCAACTCAAGAAGTGCTTGAGGGTACCAGAAGAACAAGTGCCAATGGAAGAATTGAAACTAGAGGCAGATTTGACTTATGCCGAGCAACCGGTCAAAACCTTAGAAACCAAGGAGAGAGTCAAAAGGAACAAGATTATTAGATAGTGTAAATTTCAATGGAAGCATCATACATAATTAGAGGTAACTTGAGAGATGGAGGATGATCTCAAGAAGGAATTTCTCTATCTTTTCTCTTCTGCGTTGAATCTCGAGGGCGAGATTCATTTTAAGGGGGGTAGGTTTGTAACACCCTCATTTTCATCCATCATGCATTGCATACATTATAATACATGTTTAACATTAATCCAAATAAAAAGAAGCAAGTTTAAAATGAATTTAGAGCAAAACCGCACTCGAAAGTTCTGAGGAGTGCAGACTAGTCTGGTTTTGGTGCAGACTAGTCCGATTTCTCTCTGGCCTCGCTTGGACATGTCCATTTTCGTGCGGACTATTCCGGTTTTTTCCTCTGGACACTTTCGGACTTGTTCGGTCCATTGCGGACTAGTCCGGTATTCCAATTCCTCAAAATTTTGCTAAGTGCCAGGACTTGTCGGGACTTGTCTGGTATTCCAGCGGACTTGTCTGTTTATCCTCTGGACAAAATCGGACTTGTCAGATTTTGGCCAGACTTGTCTGATTTTCCACTGACCATGTTTGGACTTGTCCTATATAGTCCGGTCTTGTCCGTTTTTGCCTCTGTCAATCTTTGGACTAGTCCGGCCTGTTTCGGACATGTCTAGTAAATCGCGATTCTGAGTTGATATTTTACTCCACATCGTGTTTTTGAGTTCTACCTAATGTGGGCCTAAGGATGTCATGTCTAACTCTTTTTGGAGCCCATGTGGGACCCAAAACTGGCGTCTACCCATCTTAAACTCAAATTCATTGAAACCCTAGCCTCCACCTCTATATAAACAACCCCACCCCTCCACCTTGCATCCTTTTGCCTCAATTGAAAGTCCACCCAAACCATAGTTCGTGGAGAGCCACCATCAAGGAGGGAGAAGAAGATCCCGAGAAAGGAGAAGAACAGGTGGAATCGAAAGAGGATCAAGATCTCCATCAAGTTTCGTTCTTCATCAACAATCCACCATCAAGTTCTTCATCAACCCTAGGTCGTTAAGATGCAAGTGTTGCCTCAAAAACCCTTAATTCATTAGAGTTCTAAACACTTGGTATACCTTCTACTTCCTCTTTCCCACGTGAATTCAACCCCGATCCTCCAAATTCATGTCGATCTAGAAAATCCTAGTTCGCTGTTCCTGCGAAGAGCGGACTAGTCCGGCCCTACAGCGGAATAGTCCGATTTTGCAATCTGTTTCTATTGAATTAAATCTAAATTGGTTCGAAACAATTCCAAACCGGTTCAAACTTGTTAAAAGCTATTAGAACTAGTTAGTAAACATCATTAACAAATCATTAACTATTTTTTATTTGCATTTACATTAATCATACATGTCATGACATATTGAGTAATATTTGTGCACTTATTGATTGTGATTCTTGTCTTGTATGTTCGTTGTGCAGATTAGACGGATTTGCGCTAGAGAGTGCCGTGGAGGATCTGTAGCACCAAGAGTTTGAAGTCTTTGATCCTAATCAAGCCCAAGAGCAAGGCAAGTGTCCTTGAACATATTGATCCTGTTTTTACAATAAATGTTTTGTTTTTCAAAACTACATGCTTGTGTCAATTTTTTGGGAATTCCTATGATAGGAAGTTTACTAGCTTTTTTTAACCACCCTTGTCACCTGGAATACATTTAGAGAGTCGGGAAGGGCTTTTTACCTTTGCTTCGAATAATTAATTGGGATGGGAAAACAATTATACTATTTTATTATGCATTAATGAGATTATGGTTATATGAACTGGTTATTATGATATGGTAATGGGTGATCTAAGCAAGCCTGGTATGTGGAAGGGTTGGAAGACATGGTGGTTGCTTGCTTTAGATCTAAGGACCAGTTCATGCGAGAATATGCCAGGACAACAGTGCCACCACAAGGCCAAGTACGGGTGTGGCGTAGCTGATTAATTAGGGTATTGCTAGTATTGAGCAGATCATTTGGTGCACCGGAGAAGGGGAGTCGGATTGGGTTTGGATATGGTTGGTGGGACCCTGGGATTCGAATGGCACAAGAGGGGGCCCTTGGTTGAAATGTGCTCAGCTGGAGACATCGCCACCGGCGAAACCTCAGTTGGTTTGTACATGCTAGTAGTCCCTTTGTAAAGACTATTTTGTGATCTCTTGGCCATACACCTATGGTAGTGTCTTGGCATAATGGAGGTTTCCTTTAGTCACCGACGGGTGATGAAATCACAAACACGTGGGATAAAGTGGTACAAACTCTGTTGAGTATTAAAACTATCATGATAGTCGTGCTCCCGGTTATGAGCACCTGGACAACTTCCATGATTAGAGGGAAACCTGGGATTGGGATGGTTATGGTTATGGTTATGGTTATGGTTGATAATATGATTGGTACTGGTTATGGGATGGTATTATAATTTATGGCAATGGATATGGTTATTGGTAATGGTGAAATCTGGTATATGGAGGATGGTAATGAAATATCGATTGGTATTATGGTAACTACATGGTTTATGATGGTTTTACTTCACATACATATAATATATTGCTTTTCAAATGTTTTATTGTACTTTTCAGCACTTAGCCATTATTATATTCGTCACATGCTACATGTCATACTTTCCACACTTGCTAATTATGACATGTACTCACCCTTGCAATTCCCCTACCAATAGTTGAAGTCAGGATTGGGAGTATAACGATGATAATACAGAGTTCTAGGTCGTGTCTGACATCAGCTTTGTCTGTGGTGTTGATTGGAGCTGCACTATACCCTATTTGCTTAGCTGCTTAGTTGCCTTATTAGATAATTAATACTGCATTAGTCAAAACTTGTCATTAATAATCATTAAAGCATGTAATTGAGGATATTATGAATTTTATAATAAAAGTGGTTAATTAATCTTGTTCTGTGGTAATTTTCTGTATATCTTTTTGTGATGCACTCGGGTATGTGTGTTGAACATCCTGGGCACACTTATACTGCACTTGGTTCATTTTTCTGAACCGGGTGTCACAGGGTAGCATGACATACACATAAGCAATCTATTCTAAAGGGTAAATGGGTCATAATGGATACTAGACTAAGAGTTGGTGAGTTGCTTCTACAATGCTTCTGATATACATATACATAGCATAGGTTAGAATCCTTATGCTAAGTTGTTCAACACATCGGGCACAGGTTTACCCCTAGCAATACTAGGTTGACTCCTGCTAAGATCATGTAGGATAGCTGAACGTGAAGGATTACAAAGGACAGATAGCGTGGCCACCACCTACTGCCTACCTCTTCAATCCGTGGGTCTATGAGACATCCAACGCTACTTATTATCCTATCATAATGCTAGCATACTAAGTAAATACCTTAGAGGCTCGAGTACAAGTACCTCTCCAAGGCAATGACTAACCTAAACATCGTTGAACCAATGTTGAGGCATAGCATAAGTTATTCATATCAACATGATCATATCATAAGTAATTAGACTATAGTAGGGGTTTGTAGTGTTTATGAAGTTATGATCATTATGACATAATCATAAAGACTACTCCTACCACATATATGGAATCCACAATCAAACAAGAAATGCTTCGTCCAAGTATATGAATAAAAGAACACTAAATATAATATCTTTATTATGCATAAAGTCACAAATACAAGAAAAGATACATGAGCCACACCTTTCCCAAATTCGACTTGGGACTAGAGGCTCCTCTCTACAGCCTAACCTCGACTAAGGAATTAGGATAACTAGTGTATATAATAGAATGATGTTCAAGTGGTGTGTGTTGAAGTGAGGGGTGAGGGGTCCTATTTATAGCTGGAGAAGGGTCACTTCCCGCCGCCAAAAGTGTGCGAATTAGTCATCAATAACTTCAAGAAGCCGGGAGGAGCCAACATGTGGAAGCTGACCGGGTTTGGAGGTGCTACCAAGTCGGCCAAACCACCTTTTTGGCCGACCTGGTAAACCCTTTAAACAGGTTGTGCCCTCTCCAAGTGGTTGACAGGTGGGTCCCATGACTATTCCTGGGCGCTACACCATTGGATCTCCTCAGATACTCCTGTAAGTAGGTCATTTGATCCATGTGCTGCCACATGTTGGCGTCTGATTAGTTGGAAAGGTATTCTTTAGGATCCATCCCTTTGTTTCACCTTAATTCTATATAAAATACTTGCATGCACTAATTTCTCCATGCACAAGTGGAACTAGGTTATTTCTAACTATGATGTGTGTAAGAAATATTCATTCTTTCACATAATTGAGTTATATTAATGATCGAAATTGGTATATAACTACCGTCAACAGTCATCTAAGACTAACTTTCATACCTCTCTTTCTCTCGTTCTTTCCTCTCTCTCGTAAATGACTTAAAAATGTAAATGAGTAACGTAACCTAAAGCAATGCGTCACCCATTTAGGATCGACACCTCTCACATCCTATTTGCATGTGAGACATGAAGGTTCGTAATTGTCCTTTTTTGGACAGCCTGGGGGTGACCGGGGTATGGCTTGTGATGAGACGCGAATCTGGATCTAGACGAGATTTCGATGGCATCACTCTGATGTTCTCTATTGCACTATTTTCGGGCGTGTAGTGAAGAATAGTAGGGTTATGCTGCCAAAATTTTGTCTGAATCAAGACCAAACGTATCGTCGTAAGCCCGCCTCGCTCGGTCACTTTTGGGTGGGTTTAGGACCTATCTAGCTAGTTGTAGGGTTGTGACATAACATAATAATGAAACTAATAATGATTTGTATACTTTGAAGGTATACCCTAAAACATGGCTGAAGACCGCACTTGGATGTATACTGGTTGGAAAAAAGGATGGGAGTCACTCAGAGGAGTGGTTCACCAAGACATATGCTTTCATACAATAAGCTTTCTCGTTGTCAAGCAACAGCACGGTGCGGTGCCCATGTACCAGATGTCAGAATGCGAAGTGTTTTGACAAAGTGACGTTGACGTTCCACTTGTGTCAAAACGGTTTCATGCAACGTTATGAGTTGTGGACTTTTCACGGCGATACACCTTATCCAGCTGTAGAAGATCTAGACGACGATGACATCAATGGGTTCGATAGGATGGACGAGATGCTTGAAGCGATAAATCCTGAATTGATGGAGGATCGTCCTACAACGGTGGTTTAAACCTCATCAGGCTTCTCAAAGCTTTGAAAGAGCTGTTGCATGAACACACCGAAGTGACGATCCTTAGTTTCATGACTAGATTTATGGCAATTAAGTCTAAGTATTTCTTCTCTAATAACAACTACAACATCTCATCAAATTGCAAAAGCATATGACATTCAAGAGATAGGTTACTATTCAAGTGTCTATTTTGTAGAAGAACACAATGTTAATTCTACCACTTTGCGGTACAATACAGATGAAACACCCCCTTGTAGCGACCTCTCCATTTTTCAAATGAGAGGCACCACTATAGGAATCGGGCAAAGAAATGTCGGCCCTATAGCCATCGGTAAGGTAATGTAACCGACGTCTATACTCTAAAGCCGTCGGCCTATCGATGGCCATAGCCGTCGAATATTGCTCGACGTTGTTAAGGCTTTATAGCCGTCGGTCCTGACGACTTTAGCCACTTAAAGTTGTCGGGCACCAGAACCCGACGACTTTAGTTTGAAAACAAATTATTACCGTCGGCCTGGCGAAACCGACGGCCATAACTCCATAAAGGCGTCGGCCCGCGGCTCCCAACGTATTTATTGTGTTTGAAAGCGTCGGCCCCCAAGCGCACTGACGACCATAAGGAGGACACGTGTGCGCTTTGGGGGCCATATAGCCGTCGGTCTAGGAGAAAAACTGACAAACATATGAAAGTTATGACTGTCGGCTCGACCGACACCGACGGCCTTACCGACATTTAAAAAAAAAACCGCGGCTGTTTTCCCTCCCTCCCCGGGTGGGGAGCATCCTGGCCATACAGGCCACATTCCATCAGCAACATATATTCAGCACAACAAAAGTTCAACGCAACAGCAAATAAAATGATAATGCAAACACATTGCACAGAGGCCATAGTCATAAGCAAAACACAATAAAATAACAAGTTCACACAGTCATACAACAACTAACTTCAATATAACAACGAGTTCACATATCCAAATTACTCCAAGAGACCATTGTGAAGATTAATCTGCTTCCATGTCATTGTTCGAAGCTCCACCACTTGTACCTCCGGTGTTCAAATCGAGAAAATCATCGCAACCATGAGGCGTTACATGACCGGAACCCTATGAGAAATAAATAAAAGTTAACTTTGCATAATACTTACAATTCATTTGACTCAATATTTCTTAAATTTACAAATGCCAAACTCACGAGTGTAATTGACTTAAATGTATTACCAACTATGTAATTGAATAAGTCGCTAAGTATTGTTCAGATTAAGCTACATTTTCATTAGAGCTAATGATTTAGTAATCATACCGCTACGGCGCCCGGAGGTGTTGATGGTTGACTATGCCCTAGAGCGAAGGGAAACAATGGGAGAACACCTGGATAAGGTTGCAATCCATGAGGCAACATTGACATGAATCCCTGAGATTGTGGAGGATAGGGTTGACCACTCTGGGAACCTTGAGACAAATATGATTAGTATTTAATACTATAAGTCGAGTTAATAAGAAATGCAGTTATACCTATGAAGAAGAGCCAACATGTTGACCGGGATGCATTGGACGAGGCATACTGAACTGCGATCCAAAGCCACCTTGAGGGAAGAACTGCATAAAGTAAAAATATTCAGTTACTAACTTTAACACAAATATGGTAATAAGTATACCAACTTAAGTAAAATAGTAGTTTACTTGTGACATCATCTCGAACTGAGACTGTTGTGGCATATTGAACTGAGTTTTGATGTTTCCTTGACCCAAGAACTACATGAAGAAAATTATTCGTGAGATATTAAGTAGGAACAGTTTGTAAATGAATAAACTATTCATTTGTTAATATTACAAGTTACCTGCACCATATACAAAGACTGCATATGCTGCATCTGCATTTGCTGTTGTTGTTGCATCTGCAGCTGATGTTCTTCCACTTTCTCCTCGTATTGTCTTAATTTTTCTTTCAATTCCTTCATGTGTGCAACACGGGATCAACTTGAACTGGAAGTAGAAGACCGTCGTCCCACATAAGCATCACACTCTACATAACCGTCGCCTGATGCAAGCCTAGAAAAAACACAAATATGACGAATCAATGGTAATTAACCTTTAAACAATCATTATCTTTACACGTACCACCCATGGGGTACGCCTCCGCCGGCTTTGTACGCTGCACCCACATCCAACGGCGCTCTTAGATAATCTACGTCATCTCTGTGCTTTTTCTTGAGACACTCAACATATTTTGTCTACAAGAATAAATTACATTCACGAGTGGATGTAATAAAAGATAGATTCAGTTCATAGATAGAGAGAACTCAACACACTTATCACTTTTTGTGTTGCCGCCTCCTCACACAACTGTTCCGGGCATGCCGGATCTGTGCCTCTGTTCCCCCCTGAGGTGAACCTCGATAAAAGGAGTGACACCGGTTTTAGGTTCCTGCAATATCAAAATACAACATCAGTTCAATCATGCAATTTTTTGAAGCAATTTACAAGTGATTGTAACAGTTCATACCATTCATTTTGCCATCCGCACATGTCTGTCTTCCTCATAACGTTGTAGTACAGGCTTGCTCTTCCGGTTGATTCCGTTTTGCTTCAAAATATTTTTGAACTCCTTTGACGCACATTATTCGCATAGCCATTCCCAAGCTGCCATATCTACACAGATCCAATCCACACTACTTTCCATGTACTCATGCTTCTGGAGATAAATTGTAGTTGCTCGCTTGTTTGTCATGGGCTAACGCAACCTGGTCTTGTTATATACGGTCACAGCCTTGATCCGTGCATTGGAGAAGGAGTCCTTCGTGAGCTTTCTTGTTGACGTCTCGAAAATGAACCTCACATATGCTGGAACCACACCTTCCTCCAATTTAAATATACTTTGGATAAAACCAACAATTAGTATCAACCAAAGTAAGATGCAACATAATTTAAACAATGAAAACAAACTTACCCAAAAAATCTCCCAAACTTTGTCCTAATAAGTACCCGCAGTGCCATATGATTTCAGGGCATAGTGATCCCAATTATGAGCGGTAGTTAGTTGACTGCCCGCAAGAACCATCCCTAGGAGGCAAAATCGGATGGCATTTCCCAACTCCGTGTTAACACAGCGTCGATGCCCCCTGTCATCCCAACCAATCTTGATCCAGCACCTAGTAACCTTTGGCCTTATAACCGCCCGCATATCAGGAGTTTTACCTAGAGTATGCCTCTACAGATTGTACAAATAACATTAGTTAGTTGACAAGAAAAGCAAATGTATAAGATAGCTTATCAAATGATTAAAAAATACATGTAAGAACATCGATCACTCTGCCCCTCTGTTGCCTCTTGTAACTCTGCCAATCTTGCCAACCTTGCATCTTGTTCCAGATCATCTTCCTCTTTGCCGCTCTCTTCAACCCCAGTACCAGCCTGTCCACCCTCGGTAGCACCCTGTCCACCCTCAGAATATGATCCAAAGGCCTACGCCTGAGCCTCCTCTCTACTCCTGAGCCTCCTCCATTGTGCCTGCTCCTAAGCCTCTCCCTGCTCCTAAGCATCCTCCGAATACACCTCATTCCAAACATCTTTGACTTGTGTGGGACTCGAACCTGGTACTAGCTAGCTCGATGCCTGCCCTGTCACACACCCCATGAGCTGTCTCTATCTATCTGCACTCACGGTTGTGCCCTGCAATGCAAATTAACATATAACAAATAGTAAATAGCTGATTATGATATTGAAGTGTTTATAAAAAAACGAAGTACCTGAAACAAAGATGTGTGAACCGAACCACTACTGTGGTGAGACGCGAAGGAAGAAGTATCACTTTGCTTCTTCCCTTTTTTGAAATGCTTCCACATCTGCACAAATTTCAAAATAATGATTAATATACGAGATTATTAGACAATAAACAATAAATGATAAAGACTAAAATATGTACACAATAAAAATTAAAATCTAAAATAATGCATACAATAATAACTAAAAATCATAAGCATCAGAATTTGTTAAAAATCATCAGCATCATAATCTACTTCCATTGCACGTGCATGAGGATTTTCATGTCTCTCTTCTTCTACCATCTCTTCTTCAAATTCTTCTCCTTCACTCTCTTCTTCAATAATTCTATTTTGCTTTTCAATAATCCTTTGAGATTGCTGAAGACGTTTTCTTGAAGAGTCGGCATGTTCTTCAGACGCTAACTCTAGAGTAGTACTAGCAATTTCGGCAAGTCCTGTCCCAGAAGATATCCTAATATCTTGTACTTCCTTGACTTCATCTTGATAAACACCACCATCATCGTCTTCCTGATTTTCCATGTACTCATCATAACAACGAGGGTGCACTTCATAGGTAACTTTATATACAACCCACCAACTTTTCAAACTTGGATGAGGATAACTTAAATAGTACACTTGTTCCACTTGATGCGCAAGTACAACATTGTTGTTAGGGTCTGTATAGCGCGAGTTGTGGTTTACCTCCACCATTCCCAAATTATCCACTCGCGTGGCCGATGTTGGATCACACCAGTGACAGTCAAAAAACATCAGCTTCAGTTCTTTCGTACTGCCAAATGTGTACTCAATTATTTTTTGAAGAGCACCATAGTATTCTTTCACTTCTCCACTATCCTCTGCAGCCGTTATACACACTCCACTGTTTGATGTGACTGCAAGTGGTCGATTTGCTTCTAAACTTGCCGTTCGAAAATAGTATCCAATTATATCGTATCAGCTAAATTCTCTAGATTTCAATTGACAATTCGCGATCTGTCGCAAGTCATTAGAGATGTTGACATACTTCATAGACCACATGCACAAAAATATACAAAGTTAGCATCTTATAATATATATATGAACTATGATTGAAGAACAAAGGACAGATAGACATTTACATGTTCACAGAACCAGTTCACGAAGTTTTTGCCACCTTTTATGCCATGCTAATGTAGATTATCCATTTGACTTTGTGTCGTCCTTCGAGAAGATGTCCAATACAGATTTTCAAACATTTCAAAAAATGGTAACACTTCTTCCATGTTGAAAAAACATGTAAAGCATGGTGTAGTTCCTCTCTTGCTCCGAAATATAATGAGAAGTGGCAACCCCAACACCATTACCCTTCCAATGAAAAATTTTAAGCTCAGTCATAGGCTGCTCTTCTGCATCATGGTATCGCGTCATAGAAGCATTCACATTGTTGGCTCTTCATCTCGATTTTCTATTGCCCTTCTACGACCTCCCAACTATGGCAGAACAAGTGGCTGCCAGATCTGCCATGTTCTTGACATGTTCTTTCCCTCTTTGAAGATGCCCTTCTAAAAGTCTTGCAGAGATTATCATTGGATCATAAAACAAAGGGTTAGTCATATCCTCCTGTACCGTTCCATACTATTTTTTACCCCTTTAGATATTGACTATCAGTGGCTTCGAATTTCTTTGATTTAGCTCTTCTTTCTATACATAGATGTTGTTGTTTCGAAGTTGGATGTATGGGTCGTGCCTTTGCAATGAATATATCCAAGAGGTAAATGCATTTATCGATTTCACGGAGAAAGACATGTTGGAAAACATTAGAGGGACTATTTGTTGTCCTTGCAAACATTGCAAGAATGAGAAGAGATATCAAATATATGAAGTGTTCAAGTCATGTTTGATCATGTATGGATTCATGGTGGGTTATCGATGTTGGAACAAACATGGGGAGGTGGGCCTAATGAAACAAAGATGAGAGATTCATATCTGGAGAGGGAGGTCCCTACCAGTGTCGAAGAAGATCACAAAGACGATGTGAACATGCCAGATATATGAGGATTCACCAATGACGATATTGAGTTTCAGGTGCATAACAAAGAGGAGATGGTATGCAATGTCGAGAGACATGGTGATGATGATCTGTACAGTAATAGTAAACTTGCAAATTACAAGAAGATGCAGGAAGATACTCGAATAAGCCATTGTATCATGGTTGTGCGGCTATGTACACCAGACTGTTTGTGATGATAAAACTTTTCTAGTTCAAGACGAGGAACAGATGGAGTGATTGTAGCTTTAAAGAATTGTTGACGCTCCTTAAGAATATGTTACCCCAAGGCAACGCAGTCCCTATGACAGTTTATGAGACAAAACAGATAATCTGTCCACTAGGTTTAGAGGTAGAGAAAATCCACTCGTGCAAGAATGATTGCATTCTATATCGTGGACCTAAGTACGAAAACCTCGAGAAATTGCCTATTTGTGGAGTGTACCGATTCAATCATAGGGAAGACGATAGTGATGACGAGAACTGCAATAGAAGAAAAAGCTACTTGTCATCCATTTCACAACTCATCTTATTAAGGAGATAAAGCTACTTGGCCATGTGTTCCTTCACCAGATGTATGCATACGAGAGATTCACTGGTATATTGAAGTCCTTCGTTAGAAATCAATCTTCTGCTGAGGGCAGCATGCACTACAAGGATTCCGGGTTATCGCAACGAAAAAATTCGTCACAATAGGTCGGTTTTCATCGCAATAGGTCACTGTTGCAATGAAAAAGAACATGGTGATAGTTTTTTACGAATCATTGGCATAAGTCCCGTGGCGATAGGTTATTGCGACGACTTGACATCCGTGGCAAATAGTATGGTATTGCAACGATTTTACATCATGGCAAATAGTATGTTATTACAACGATATCACGTATTACGATGATTTAATGTATTATAACGAATAGTATGGTATTGCAACGATTCCACATTCATGGCAAATAGTAGGTTCTTGCAGCGACTTTACATTTGTGGCAAAGAGTATGGTATTGCAACGATTTAATGTATTGAGACAATTTAACATATTGCAATGAATAGCATGGTATTGCAATGATTACACATTCGTAGCAATAGTATGTTATTGCCACGATTTTACATTCGTGGCAAATAGTACGGTATTGCAACGATTTAACGTATTACAACGAATAGTGGTATTACAACGGTTACGCATTCGTGGCAATAGTATGTTATTGCAACGATTTCAAATTTGTGGTAAATAGTATTGTATTGCAACGATTTAACGTATTGCAACGATTTAACGTATTGCAACGAATAGAAGGGTATTGCAACAGTTACGCATTCGGGGCAATAGTATGTTATTGCAACGATTTTACAGCCGTGGCAAATAGTATGGTATTACAACAATTTGACCTATTGCAAGCTTCAACGTATTGCAATGAATATCACAATATTGTAACGATTTCACATTCGTGGCAATATAGTATGGTATTGCAACGACTTCACATTTGTGGCAAATAGTATGGTAATGCAACAATTACACATCCGTGGCAAATAGTATGGTACTGCAATGATCTAACGTCTATGGCAAATAGTATGTTATTGCAATGATTTAACATTCATGGCATATAGTATGGTATTGCAATGATAACACATCCGTGACAAATAGTATGGTACTGCGATGACTTCACATCTGTGGCAAATAGTATGGTACTGCGATGATTTAGTGTCCATGACAAATAGTATGTTATTGCAACAATTTCACATTCATGGCAAATAATATCGTATTCCAATGATAACACGTCCGTGACAAATAGTATGATACTGCGATGATTTAACGTCCATGTAAAATAGTATTTTATTGCAACGATTTCACAAGCGTGGTTCGGAATTGAACGTTTCCTAATTTGTGGCAATAGTTTGTAATGCAACGTTTCCTGATCTGTGGCAATAGGTTTGTAATGCAGCATTTTCTGATCTGTGGCAATAGTGTGGTAATGCAACGTTTTCTCAGTGGTGGCAATAGTAGTCTAGTGCAATGTTTTTTGAGTCGCGACCAAATGTTTATGCTGCAACGTTTTTGTAATTCATAGCAATAGCTTCCTATTGCAACAATTTATCATTTGTGATAAGAAATTCATAATGCCACATTTTATAATTAGCGGCAGTAGAATTCTAATGCACCAGGTTTGAAAATTAGTTACAACAGAATCATGAGTTTAAGAATAAACATCAATCAGTTGATATTGCAACACGCATAACAACACTCAAGTATTACTGACATGACGTGTTTGCATGTTAAAAGTTTGCCTAAGACTACCAGGACTAATTGGAACAGGTGCCTTATTTTGATTGCCCTTTTGGTTGCCTTTTTGTTGGCCCTTTTGTGGAGACTCCAACATTTTGCGCATTTCAACCATCATTGAGAGGCGCATGCCCTCCATTTCCTGAGCTCTCTGTTCACAATCAATTGCTATCTAACCTTCTAAGTTCTGAACTTGAAGGTTTGACTCTTCATTCTTCTGGTTTATGCAGTCCATCTGGGTGGTTAAGCTATCATTTCTTCCTTCCAACCCCTGCACTTGGTGATTGAGGCCTGCATTTCTATCTTGTAAGTTTTGAACTTCGTCGTTGAGGTGTCCATCTATTTGGATACGCATACGTTCATGTTGAGGACCAGTATGGTTAGCCATATAACCACGTCCCCGAACATGTGATCCTGCACAACTGATTGAGGATCTATAACAACCCTAGAAGATATGGTTTCTCTCATCATTTGGAATTAGGACTCCCTGCTCAGCTTCCTTGTCATCCACTTTGGCATGTGTCTGGCTCTATATACCAAAAAGAAAAGTCACACCTACATTGCAAATATTTATTTATTTGGGGATTGTTTGAAGTGTTACTCAGACGTAGATCTTCTGCCTGCTCGTTTGCCCATTCACCGTTCTTCAAATGGCTTGCCTCCCACAATTATATGTCACCGGGTTCTTCTTCGGTCTCTGGGTCTCGCTACATAAAATACAAGTAAAATTCAACATGTAGGTATACATATCGATTGCAGCACAAGTAAAAACATGATTTTTTTTTCATACCTTCTCGTAACTAAGTTGGGCGTAGGATTTAGAGCCAAGCAAGTGTTTCGTCTTTTGTGTTCTTCGATTTTGAGAATTGGTCCTGCTTATTGACTGCAATAATTTTAAAAATTAATTCCACTAATGAATGTAAATCAAATAGTTTTTGTATGATGTAAAAAAGTTAGCTGACCTTGAATCGCTCAGACCCAAATATTCTATTAGGTGCAACCACTCGGGCTCCGGTATGTCATCAGGCTTGTTTCGTATACATTCTTCATCAATCGAATAACTCTTATAGGTGGTATGCAAAGTCGATCACCACCCCTTGTAACTCTCACCAGCAATTTTCAAAAAAATTCTTGCCCTCTCCTGTGTATCCTCCATGTCCTAGAAATTTCGTACATTGTATAATACATTGCTGTAAACATACCAGATGGAGATTGCAAGAAAAATATTACTTGTGTGGGGTGTGATGACACTAACCAGAATGTCTCATATATTTTGCTCTTGTTAGTATCGCCAACCTCTGCCCACTTCCTTACACCAATGAGGGGTACATGTTTTTGTTGTTAACATAACCACATCATCGACAAAGTGCCGCTGATTAATACCAACCGCAGCACCCAACCTAGTGGAGAACTGAATTGGTAGCTTCACGTTCTCCGTTCTACTAACTTGAAATCCATAGCGTATGCTGGCAACCTTAAGTCCTTTAGCCACACATCTTACAAACTTCCTTCCTTCTATTACATTGATACAAACCATAAACGATTAAAGCAAAATACCACCTGATCAGGTTTAGTATCATGTACAAATAGTGTGAAAAGAACAAAAGTCTGATGTTCATACCATCTTCAGTACGAGTGCGGCAAATACGAGCGTGGGACGACCGTGTCCCAGCAACATTTTGTTCTTTATTACTCCCTTTTGGTTTACATTAATTGTCGTATCAGACCAACAAATGAATTAAAAATAAACTAGTTAGGACTGTCTGAACGACGATTATTTTGATCGGGGGGGGGGGGGGAGTACATTGTTGACTTATTTGTTGCTGTTCATACCCTAAGATGAGTCATCAGGTACACATGTCAGTGGCGCTACTACACTTGTACTACTGTAGAGAATTTTCAGTTCAACGACGAAGCAGGCAAGATAGAGGGGGCGGGCATGCAGCTGGTTACACTAGACTAGACAAAGACAGGGTTTGCCGCTTTGGTCTGACTGACATCAGCCAGAGCGCATCTCGAAGAGAATTGGTTGCAGGGCAAGTAATAAATGCTAGCGGTAGCAGGTGGCGAATGGAAGATAGATAAGGCAGGCAACTTGCGGGATTGAAATCCTCTGCAGTACTACACCTGCAGTAGCTACCACTGACATGTGGGCCCATGAGACATCGGGTCCACTTCTCAGTGGCAGCTACTGTAGGTGTAGTGATGTGATATGGGTGGTTGGAAGCTACTGATAGACATGGAGCGGGACATTTTTTAAGCTTAAAAAGTAAAGTTACGCTGGAATGGAAGGAGTATTTCTGGTTTGTATATCTATACTTATTGTTGGTTCATGCATCGTAGTACCAGAGAGTGAAGAATCTTGGGGTTCCTGAACATCGTGTGCTGCAATATTCTCTGCATACCATGCAAAGGAATTAATATTTTCTTAAAATTTTTAGTTTTGATAGTAAACACATTTATAGTTATACCAGGTGCTTGTTGGCGACCATGAATGCTTGTAGATGATATCACGGTTTGTTGTCTTGTTCCTAAAGTAAAGAGCATTGTAAGTAGTCATTCCAAATAACAGTGATAATGTCAGATTACATGACCGGCGTAGATTTTGGATCGGACGGTGTGGTTTCTATAATTGACAGTGTTTGTTTGGCACGGGGGAATTAGAAATGAAGGAATAGGAAAAAAACGTACGATCCGAGAAAGCCACTAGAAAGAAAAATGTCTAAAAACTGTGGGAACTAAAAATCTTAGGAATACAAATTTGTGAAACAGGAATGAGAGTACAACATTTGGAGTGGTTGATTAGATAACCCTTGCGTCATTTACTTCTAAATTCCGAAATTACATACTACCTTAGGTTTTTAATATTTGTTGCTCCTCGACACTAATTGAACTAGAAATACACTACTGTAATAAGTTGTCGGAGAAACATTTATTTCGGGTCAGATGTAGTGTGTATATATATATATATATATATATATATATATATATATATATATATATATATATATATATATATATATATATATATATATATATATAACTAAGTTCGTGAAACATAAGAGCACATTTCTTCTTTGTTAATTTATTTAATCTCGTATATCAGCATGGATCGTGTAGAACTTAGCTAGCCCAAAACTGCATAGATCATGTAGAACCTAGCCAATATAGCTCTATAAAAATATGGCATGGATCGTGTAGAACTTACCTAGCACAAAACTGGAGTTCTGGATGTCGTAGGGCGAGGTATCGGCGATGAAGAGGTTCGGTAGAGCCTGCCAAACTTGGTCGCCCGGCGTTGTACCCACGAGTCACCACCATCAAGAGCTTCGATGCGTCACTGTGAGATCCATTGGGGAAAAATTTGTAAAAAATGTGGGAAATGAAAACACGGGAACTTCTTAGGAATACAAGTTTGGAACATAGGACAGAGAGACAACACGATTGGAGTACGGCAAGATCACCAGAAGGGTGGGGCAACCGTGTGTCGGGAACGGAGGTCAGTGTTTCCATTTATACTCATCATGGCTGAAATAGGGTTACAATAGGCGGGACTGAAGTTGGAGGCACAGGGAGTGAAAATTGATTTTTCAACGAAAAAAATTTCGTGGGCGTGGAGAATTTGACGCTAGCCGTGCCTTTATGCACGCATGCAATAATTAATTACTTGTCATGTCATGTCGATTCCTGCACATGGTGCATGTAGCTAGAGGGGTAGAGTTCTTCGAACAACTTGCTCACTTCTTAATTACAGTATGGCCTAGCTGCTTGCTCGTCGTGCGACCGTTGGCTCCCCTTTATCTTTGTTACCATGGATAGAGATAAAAATCCAAAAGCAGTCATGTGCTAGCTAGTGGAACATTCCAAAAAATACGAACAAAAATATGAATCGCCAAATGTATGTGTGCTAATGCAAATGACATGCAAATACAGAGCACCCAAGTCCACGAAAGGACGATGGCGAATCCATGGTATAGTAAAAGGTAAACAATCAGCATTTTGTAACGTTGATCACAATGAAATGATATCTTATAGCATATACTACTACTAAAAAACATTATCACATGCGCCACAATTTTTTTTTCAATGTATGAGCTATAGAAAGAATAATCTCGTCAATTATGAAATTTTACCGGATTAGTGTTACCTAAGGTTGCCTGAATTTTTACCAGAATTCAGTCTTTCACACACATGAACCATAAACAGTCCCTAGTTACAAACAAACAAGAGATATTTTTCGATACTGCATAAGACACATTGTTCATGAACATAAAAGATATTTTTCATTAACATAAAAACAACACATATATTACAAACAAGAAATACGAAAACACATAGAAAACAAGAAAAAGAAAAACTACTCCTAATCCTACTCTACTCGGAGGATGTCTCCTCAATCTCTGCCGCCGCCACCTCTTCCCCCTCTGGCACCTGAGTCTGATGCTTCCGGGCAACAGTGTGAAGTAGGTGCCGGCAGCCCTCCACCCCAGCCACCTCTGGGATCGTCTCATGGAGGGCGTCGAGACAAGCGGCCACAAAGCTTAACCTGAAGAAGTAGTGGCCAACGCTGCGGAGTCCATGCTGGTGTGGACGGGAAGGGTCCCAAGAACCTGCCGTCGACACGAGCAACTGCTTGAAACCGCATCCTTGAAGAGTATGAGACATATGTGTGCTGAATACATTGGATTTGACAATAAAAGTGTGCTGAATACATTGACTTTGAGGATAAAAGTTTTGAATGCTTCCATAACATCTTTTTAGCAACGTCCGACTCTAGCTCCGAGCTTCTGCAAGGTCCGACAATAGGTCCGACTTTCTTTTTCTAGGTCCGACATGTTTTTGGGTAGCTCCGGTGAGCTTTGTCTTTAGCCCCGGCATGTCTTTGATAGCTCCGACATGTCTTTGTTAAGCTCCGACATGTTTCTCTAGCTCCGGCTTTTGGGTTGACTAGTTTTAACTAGTTTTGGTTAGCTCCGGTGCTAGGTCCGACTGGCTTTGGTTAGCTCCGGCACTAGGTCCCACTAGCTTTGGTAAGCTCCAGCGCTAGGTTCTACTAGCTTTGATAAGCTCCGGCGCTAGGTTGTACTAGCTTTGGTAAGCTCCAGCTCAAGCTCCAGTTAGCTTTGGCAAGGTTCGGAGCTTGATCATAATGTTCCAAATTTTCATGTGAAATGTTTCGAACTTGCTTTATATTCTTAAAAAGATTGCTTAGTATTCATTTGCTATGTTTTTGGTGCGTTTTGGTTGACATGGCTGATACCGTTTTGCTATGCTTTGCAACATGCTTATGTGAGGTGCTCACGTAAGGTGTTGTGTTTGGAACTGACTTGAGTTAAGTCGCGGACTTGGGCTCGTACGGATTGGTTGTTCGTTCATGTGCAGGTGTTGCTTGAGTTCAAGTCATGGCTGGTGACGGGATCTTTTGAACTAGTCTCAGGGAGGAGATGAGGTTCCAACAACCAAATTCAGGAGGAATTGTGGTTGAGGGGGTCAGGAGGTCGCGCAGGATGATTGAATCAAGGGCAGTGCATATGAAGGTTACTGGACGTCGAAGGAAGGTGTTTGCACGTATGCATGCGGTGCATGACGTGGCAACATGGTTCTGAAGATGGTTTATGGATGGGAAGATCTGGTTGGAAGGATCGGATCGTATCGGTTGATGACGTTGGCTGCAGCGGAGTCGGTTATGGCTCGGTATGGAAAGTATCGAGTTGGTTATGTTAGGATTTCGTGTGCGTCATGATTTTGAGTTGTTTTAGGAATATGTGATATGTTCCTAATATGTTTGGAAGTCTTAAGATTGCTTCTATCTGCGTATAGAAGAGTCCTAAGCAGTTATAGAAAGTTTCGATTCGTGAACGGAGTAGGATTAGGGTCCTGATTTTAGTTGAGTTGACTTTCGAGCTGGTTATATAAGCAAGGAAGGCCAGAGATCGTGGTAGACGACTTTGGGGCTGTTCCTCTTGTGTTCTATTGAATAGAATTCATAGTTTGAAGGAACTTTTGTGCCTTGTTCGTCTGACTTGTTCCAGACAAGTTTTACTTGTTGAGTTTCTGGACAGCACTACCTTTCGTCGGTGGTTTTATCATAACTCGAGTTTTACAGATCCAATTGACGTGATTCTTTTTGGGTTGTCTTCACAACTTGATTATATAGTATCTATAAAAATTTCATGGTCATTGCATTTGTGGTTTCTGATCTACACGAGTTTCTTTGCAGCGTTCCAGAACTGTTTTTCTCGGGTAGGACATATTGACCTTTGTTCGATCTTTTGATCATAACTTGAGTTTCTCTCGACGGATTTGAGTGATTCTTCTTGTGTTTTCTTCGTGTCTTGATTCTCTATGATATATATCACTTTTTTCACGGTGAAACACGTTTAGATTAGTTTCACACACGATTTCTCTAACAGATCATTTTTCTGCCGAAGGGGTTAGGATTTAATTGTTTCCGCTGCGTACGATTTTTAAATCTACCATTCACCCCCCCTATGGTACCTTTTCACGTGCTCTTTGATCCTACAATTGGTATCAGAGCCACGATGCTCAAATCATTGTGATTTGCCCGTGTTTTTGACTAATCATCATGGAGAAATACTCCGCCAATCCTTGTGTGTTTGCTGGTATTGATTTTCAGGTTTGGAAGACACACATGGAGGCTTTCATCCAGGCGCAAAGCTTCGCAATATGGGAGAAGGTGTACAAGCCTTACGAAGTGCACCTAACGATAAAGTTACGGCTACAAAC